>JAYEPQ010000005.1:17424024-17981524 GCA_036321105.1 Dracaena cambodiana | reverse complement strand
GTTATGTTCTGCTCCGTTAACTTTACACACACTTTAAGCTTCTAAGTGATGTAGATAAGTAACATGTCTTCTTTTGTTTGAATGGGACATGTACAAACAAGCGCTTGTACACACTCACAGACAATAAAGAAAATCATGCAGACACTTCACATGCATTTTGATGCTATCCATCTTTATTCTGCACATAATTCTCTCCGAATTATGCATTAAATACTGTAACTTTCTGGCTCAAGAGAGTTAGCGTTATTATTCATCTCAAAATTTATGTAGTTGAGAATCTTGGCATTCTTTGCACATCACATATTCACCTATTTTATTTTTCTTTTGAAATGCTTATAGGCTATTTTGTCAGTGATTAAAACAATAGAAATGACTGTATGGTTATTTTCATATATTGCATGATTGTAACTGTGAAAAATTCAGATTGCAAGGGTTTTTTTTTCCTTTCTTTTTACATGCACATCAACTCCTCTAGTGCTGCTGTTTCTTTAAAATTATCTTAATAGCTTTGCACATCATTCAAGTTGCTACTCTTGAAAGAATACATAACATATATACAGATATTATATCCTTGGTTAACTAGATGCATGCACATCAATGTCAGCATGTGTTCGTGTTAAATCTAAAATAGACAAATTCTTATCACATCACATATGCGCATGTTTCGTTTATTTTTCTGAATTGTCCATAGGCTATATTGTTTCTAAATAAGAATGATAGATAAGATTGCATGCTTATTTTTCATATTGCATGATTGCAACTATTACATTTTTTACACCATTTCTTTTTGTGTTTACATCAACTAACTTTTAGATCATTAGAACTTTTTTCTTTTGTTTTTGCATCTGCTTCTTTGTTCATCACAAACTATTCCTTGTGTTGGTTATGAAACAAATTCTTTGTACATGGTTCAATGCTAGTCTTTCTAGGAAATGCTACTATAATGAATCATTGTTTCTCTCACAATAGTATTATGTCTTGTATTGTTTTGACTGTTAATTTAATACTGATGTCTTAGCTTGGACTTTTTAACAATGCCCCCTATCTGTTACAATTGTGCCCTCAATTGCGCTGCAACTATGATTTCTTTGGTTAACCTTCTGCCGAGCATTTAGATATTCAGTGAAACTGACATAGTTTCTAGTCAAGTTATTACTGTTCGTGATAAGAACAGTTCTTTTTTGTGTACTTCTGTTTATGTTGAGGGTCAAGTTTTTGTTGTGATTCTTTGTTTGTTTTGTTTTTGGTTTGATTCTTATTTACATTGGTTAGATAATGGATCTTAGTTAGACTTATGCTTTCTTTGTATTCTTTATGTTTGTCCATTGTTATTTTCTTTTTTAATTTCTTAATATCTCTTTTGCTGAAAATGAGTCACTCGTATCAATTATCATTATTCCAATACAGTACGTGTCCTTCATGAGCAATGTGAAACTAGTTCTTTCTTTCTCTGGGTTGTTTGTTCCTTTTTATTTTTTAACTTTCTTGGAGGACTTCTGGTTAAGTTGTAAATTTATGTTACAACCGATCAATGATTGGGAACATTTACATATCTTTGCATGATGCCAAGATAGTTGTGTCTTTGTTTGGTGTTTCTTTTTTCTGCTTTATGTAGAGTTTTTTTGGTTGTAAATATTGGTTTGATGCATGTTAGCTTTGTTTCTCTATTTTCTCATTATTCTTGTGAGCAATGTTGACTTTTATGTCGATGATTTGGTATTTCTTATGCAACCTCTCACTTAGGCTTTTCGTATCATAATTTCCGTAAATTTGTTTCTGATTTTTGCTTGTGTTCTTATCATACCATGTTCATAATTGTAAGTATCATTTTCAATTTATTTTATTATATTATTTTTGCTACAAGACTCACAAGACCCGGTATATCTGTTCTCGCCTTCTTTTTGATGGCTTGTCGCATGGCAAGCTGCATTTAAGGTGTTTAATTGACTGTCTGTTGATTATACAGTGTAAACTGTACAGAATTGGCAGAAACGCTCTTGATTAATATGCTATTGAACTTACTATAGAAACTTAATTAAGGATTCATTACATTATTCAATGCCTTACCTTTCCGTTTCTTAGACTGGTTGCACATTCATATTGTGGAAAATAATTTTTGTGTTATTGTTATCCTTAATTTGATCCTTGTCCGTGGTGTTATTTTTATTTTTCTAATGTTACTATTTTCTGATTGTTCCTCTTGCAGTCTGCAGCCCAAATTTTGTTATAGTTGTTATCGTTTAAAATTTAATTTTAATTTATTAGTGTTGATCTATATGATATCTTATAAAATATAAATTTAGTTAGTGCTATCACTGTCATTCTCAGTAGAAGTGGCTAATATCTTGTACTTGAGCAGGTTGCCATGACCCCGGAAGTAACATCGAGAGCTGTTTGCCGAAATATAATTGGTCAGCTTGTCACCCTTTACAAGGATTCTCATCTAGGCAGGTTAACACCAGCTTATGATGGCAGAAAGTCTCTTTATACTGCTGGTGCTCTGCCCTTTACGTCTCAGCAGTTTAAGATCCAACTGACTGAGAGAGATAGGTTAGGATATAGTTAGTTTGCTTCCTTAATATGCTGTTAGCAATGTGGTTACTTTTGCCTGATGTTTGTTGCTTATTCCTTTGATATTCAGGCGTGAGAAGGAATATACTGTTACAATTAAACATGATGGACGAGCTGATTTGCACCATCTTCGGGAATTCCTGTTAGGGAAGCAGTTTTTTTTTTTTTTTTTCTTTTTTTTTTTTTTTTTTTTTGAGCAAAAACAGCGGGTAGAGGCCCTCTGCGTTCCATTAACAAGCTGATAATAGAACTACAAAAATTCAAGGCAAAAATACATAAAAGAAAACATAAAACTAGATGGGAGAAAGTAGATAAAAAGTACAAATAAGTGTTCAAATGATAACAACTAAATCTAAAAAGTACATCACAACCTCCACATGTTCTTCAGCAAGGCCACCAAAAGTCACCATAAGATTCGCAGAAGCCGTCGATCAAGTCTGAGTCGGAGATGGAGGATTATCGCTGACTTCTTCTCCAAATGCCCCACCTGAAAGCTGAACCCGCTCCTCATCCGAAAATATATCTGCCTAAAAAAAGATATCATGAATAATTGCACATATACATGAGTGTGATGGGCGTGCAGTAGAATTAAATATTCTAAATATTCTACTATTTCTTTCACTCCAAACATTCCAATATAATGCTGCTATTAGGGTTCTAGCCAAAAGTGATTTCTTGCCTCTAACACTACAAACATTCCTGTGTTGATACTAATCCCAAGTTCGCCGGCACAGCTCAACCACAATTCGCTTGTAAAAGAACAATTCAATAGAAGGTGTTCGGTGGACTCTCCATCCTTATTACATAGGACGCAAAAGTTTGGTTCATTCTAACCTCTTTTCTGTAGTGCTGGCCAGGTGAGCAAAATTTTTTTGGCCGCCAATCAGAGAAACACCCTAATTTTTGGTGGGCAAACAGCCTTCCAAATCCAATTGGAGTCGGTCAGGACAAAACCACTATTCTTAAAAAGATTGTATGTGCTTTTGACTGAAAAGTTTTCATCTTTGCTCCATCTCCATTGGGATTGATCTTCAATCCTTTGATTAGGTGAGAGATTACTAAGGAGGGATCGCAACTCTCTACATTGGAATTTTTCAATGACAGAAAATGGCTGTCGAAGATTCAAATGTCACCTAGCTCGGCCCCACAACCTACATACCCTGGCTTCATTTTCCCGAGAAAGTAGGTAAGCTTGCAGGAATAACAATTTTAAAGGAATCTTAGAGCACCACCTGTCATGCCAAAAAGCTATATTTTGTCCATTGCCCAGTTTAAACTCCAAACTTGGCCAGGCAATAATTCGAGACATCATAACCCCCTTCCAGAATCTAGATGTAGAGTTTGGCCTTCGAAAATTTGTGAGTCAGGTAACCTTCTTAGGGCGATACTTTGTTGTCACCAATTTTTGAAAAGAGCCCGATGGACGAGAGATTAAGTACCACTACCACTTTGCCATTAATGCTAAATTAAAGAGTTTTAAATCCAGTACACCAAGTCCTCCCACCCTTTTTGGTCTACAGACGTGTTCCCAAGAAATCCAATGAAATTTCTTAGTATTGGAGGTCCCGTTCCACAGAAAGTTCTTCCTTATGCTGTCTATTCTATTTCTCAACTAACCCGGCAATAGGAAGAATGACATATAATATAAGGGTAATGTGGATAGTACCGAATTAAGTAATATCACCCTCCCACTCAAGGAAAGCAAATTACTTCTCCATCCTTCCAATCTCTTTTTGAAAGTATCAAATAGTGGGCTCCAATCTTGCTCAGAAAACTTCCTGGCTTAGTGGGGATGCCTAAATACTTGATCGGAAACTCCTCTACACAGCTAAGAATCTCTAATATAAAAGTGTGTGATAGATTTTTTGTCTCCAAGTTAATGAGAGCGCTCTTAGCAAAGTTAATTCGAAGAGCTGACCAGGCTTGAAAATAGCATAACAACCCCTTGATATATACGGCCTCTTTGATATTGCTTTCTCCAAATATAAGTGTGTCATCTGCATGTTGAAGGTTAGTGATGGGAATAGATGGTGCCCCAGCAAGGCCGTGTAGCAAACCTGCCCTCGCCATCTTTCTACCCATTACATTTAAACCATCTGCCACTAGAACAAAGAGCAGAGGTGACAGAGGATCACCCTGACACAGACCACGTCTCAGTAATATCTCTTTGCCCACTTTTCCATTAACTATAATCTGTGTTTTGGCGGAGTACAGCCAACTTTCAATCCAAGAGATCCATCGAAATCCATGCAATCGTAGAATCTCCAGAAGACAATCCCAATCTACCATATCATAGGTCTTTTCAAAATCCAATTTTAGTAGGAAACACCCCAGCTTAAGTTTTCTACAAAAGTGGATGACCTCATATGCGGTCGCAACTCCTTCCAGAATATTCCTTCCTGCTAGAAAACCAGTCTGATAATCTCCTATCATTACCTGGAGTTTTTCTACAATACGATTAGCTAACAGCTTGGAAATTATCTTGATAGTACTATTTAACAAAGCTATTAGTCTATAATCCCAATGCGGTCTGCCTGTTTCTTCTTGCGGATCAAAGTGATCCACGAATAATTGATCCTATCAAGTCTTGCCTCGCCCATATAGACCTCATCAAACATCCGCTTTAAATCTTCTTTAACCTCCTGCCAGAAAGTCCTATAGAAGAATAAAGAGAATCCATCCTGACCGGGTGCCTTGTCGGGGCCCAAATTCCAAACAGCCTTCTTAATTTCATCTTCTCGGAATTCTTCCTCCAACTCCACGAGTTTTGGACTGGCTTCCCACGCACCCTCGTTCATTTGAAGTCTGAATGGGTGTTTGCATCCAAGCAGTTGCTTAAAGTGATGGTAGGCATGTTCTTGAATCTGCGGACCTTGTATTTTGTCTCCATCTATCTTGAGATAGTGTATTTTATTGATTTTAAATCTCATAGAAGCAGATTTGTGGAAAAAAGCAGTGTTGGCGTCCCCCTCTTTCAACCATTTACAACAGGCCATCTGTTTCCACATTATTTCCTCCTTTTGGTATATCTCATCCAAAGTCCTTCGCAAATCCAGTAACCTGGATTTCTCCTCCATATTTAGCTGTCTCACTTCTTCCTGTTTTTCTAGCAGCTCCATTTGACATAAAATCTCCTCTTTGTGTTCCCTCGATTGAAGTCGATATCTATATTCCCATCTCTATAGTAGTCTTCGAAGGCATCGCAATTTAATGCAGATGTTACTGGTGGCATCTACTGCTGAAGTCGGTTGAGCCCAGCTTTCCTTAATTAGGTTGTGTACCTCCACGTGCTCCAACCACCATTTTTCAAAACGAAATCTTTGCATCACTTTTGCCCCTTCTCTCGATTCCAAACAGATTGGCACATGGTCAGAAGTTGTTCTCTGAAGTGATTTGAGTTCTGCTAATGGGAACTTGGTATCCCATTTATTACAAACTAGAACTCTGTCTAATCTTGTTAAGTTAGGAACTTCTCTCATATCTGACCAAGTAAAAAGACGACTGTCAAGAGGTAGATCGATGAGGCCAAGTTGGGCTATGACTTGATTAAAAGTTGCCCGATCTCGAGAATTACGATCGATCCCCTTTCTTTCATGTGCGCATCTTGTGATGTTAAAATCTCCCACTATGATCCACGGGCTATCCCATTTATCTTTGATACTCCTAATCTCATCCCAAAAACTAAGCCGCAATTGTGTATCGTTAGGACCATATACTGCTGCGACTGATTGAATCCAGCATCAGATAACCTCTTCACATTGACGGAGAGGGAAAATTCTCCCTCAAAAATGTCTAAAATAGTAAATTTGTCACTCACTCCAATGATGATCCCACCCGAAACCCTCCTAGAATTTTTAACTTTGAAAGAAAATGAATTTGCGTCCAATGATCTAAGTACCCTGTGGTTCGGGTCTGTGAGTTTTGTTTCTTCAAGGCAAACTATATCAAGTTTATTTGTGCGAATCACCTCCGCCACTATATAACGTTTAGAAGGGTTACCCCACCCCCGAATATTCCAAAATAAATAATTCATAAATCAACTTCTAAACCCCTCTCCACAATATATTAGATGGACTTAATCCAAACTCCTAGGGGACTCCTCCCCACCGCAGTCTTCTATAACTCTTAATTGTGATAAATTTTGCTTGTGTTCAGTGTCAGTGACCCCCATATTAATATCACAAGTTTCTGCTAAAGCTAGTAATAAATTATCAGGAATTAAATTTAGAATATTAAGTCGAGTGGTACCTGTAGTTAAATGAGAGCCTTATGCCCCAAAAGTTAGGGAAGCAGTTTGATGCCCCACAAGACACCATTCAAGTTCTTGACGTTGTTCTTAGAGAGTTCCCCTCACAGAAGTAATAAACTTGTTTATCTTCCATTCAACTTTGTAATTTAGTCATGGTTTCAAGTTTGCAACATTAGGTTTTTACAACTGTTTAACCTTACTCTGTAATGTTTGTCAGCTATGTAACAGTGACTAGGTCGTTTTTCTCAACAAAGTTCGGGAATGTAAAAGACATTGGTGATGGCTTAGAATGTTGGAGGGGATACTACCAGTATTTGCGTCCCACCCAGATGGGCCTGTCGTTAGACATGGGTTTTATGTCGTAAATTATCTTCACTTTCTTGATTCTGCACGTTTAGTCATTTTGCTTTCTTTTTTTTGGGGGTTGACAGTTCATTTAGAAAGTATGAATCTAGTTTGAAGCATCTTTTACCTGCAGATATTTCAGCCACTTCATTTTATAAGCCTGTCTCAGTTATTGACTTTGCAGCAGAGTACCTCAATATCCGGGACATATCACGTCCCCTGACTGAGAAACAACGTACTGGTGTATGTAACTTCATGTTGTCATTTTCTTTCTACTTGTTGCCTCTTCTCATTTTCTGTGTAATCTATGGGCTTTTCTCCTGTCTTATGCTAGTTTACCAAATGTTGTCAGGAAATATTTTTTATCTGTCAGCACATTTTTCTTTTTCAATCTGCAGATAAAGAAAGCTCTGAGAGGAATTCGAATCGAGGTGACTCATAGAAAAGATTGCCACAGGCGTTATAAGATTTCTGGGCTATCAAATGAGCCTTGAAGCCATTTAACGTAATATTTCTGGTCTTCTATTTATTTCAACCTCTTATTTGCTTTTCAGTCTGACTCATGTTTTCAGCCATAATTTTTTATTTGCTCTCTGCTTTAGTCATTTCTTTTTCACTCTTAGATACCTTTCATGACAATTCTTTCATGGATTGTCCTTCTTTCTTTAGGTTTCCTGTAGACGATCGGGGGAAGAGAATGCGTGTCGTGCAGTATTTCCAGGAGAAGTACCAGTGTCGACTTAAGCATGTCGTCTGGCCATGCTTACAAGCTGGCAGTGACAGCAAGCCAACACACCTGCCAATGGAGGTTTGCTCTGCACATGGAAATATATTGCAATCTGCTCTCATGGCCATTCTCTTCTGTTTTGAATTCTAGCTGATTCTGTTTGTGTGGTGGTACAAGGTCTGTAAAATTGTCGAAGGCCAGAGATTCTCAAAGAAATTGAATGAGAAACAGGTAACTGAAATATTGAGGTCAACGTGTCAACGGCCTGATCAGCGGGAGAGGAGTATTAGAGAGGTTAGATTATTAACTTGTACTTACCAGTACTTGTTTGTGTTTGCTGGTTATGCTTTCTCAGTAGGCCTCACCAGATCCCTGAGCGTCTTCTCTGTGCACTGGTTAATCACTTCTGTCATCTTTTTCAATATCTGGTTTCTTAATTGCTTTTACAGATGGCAGCACAGAATGATTATAAAGAGGACCGGTATGCACGAGAATTTGGCATCGTGGTCATGGATCAGCTAACCTCTGTTGAAGCTAGAGTTCTTCCACCGCCAATGGTAATTAGTTTTCTTTAGATCACGTGTAGGAAATTGCAGTTCTAATTTTTTTGTTTCCCATTACCGGTTGCAGCTCAAGTACCATGATTCTGGGAGGGAGAAGACATGCAACCCTCGTGTGGGAGCTTGGAATATGATCAATAAGGTGAAGAATGTTTTATTATGTGATTCCAGGTTTATGTCATTCTTTTGTCTGGGTGATGCCTAATGATTGTAAATATTACCTATTCTTCTGTTATGGACAAAGGTGAACCTTCTATTATGCTCTAGCATATTTATGTTTATCCTAGGTGACAATAGTTAGTCTACATCTATGTAAATTTATTACTTAGCTTTGATGCATGCTGGATTTTTTGCATAATAACATTCTGAAAAGAAAAAGTATTCTCTTAGCAAGTTGGAATACATGTTTTGTAGTAGGAAATTATCATACATTCTCAACAATATCCTGGCCTTCTGGATTTTCTTCACTGTGTTGACTATTTTTGCAGAAAATGGGGAATGGTGGGACAATCCAAACTTGGACTTGTGTTAGTTTTTCTCGGAATCTTCGTCCCGAGAAAGTCTACAAGTTCTGTGATAGTCTACAAGAAAATTGGTTTTTAGGGACGATCTCCTAGTGACGAGTATTAAAATTGTCACTGAAAATGACCATTTGTGACAAAAATTTAATGTGGTCACAAATATTTTGTTTTTTGTGATGGATACAAATAATTGTCACAAGAACAAATTTTTTTGCAACAACAGATAAAAACTTGTCACAAAAACACAGTTTACAGTGATGTGAAAGAAATATCGCTACTAAAATATAAATTTTTTAGTAACGACGACTAAAATTTGTCACTGAAAAATTGTTTTCAATGACGCTAACTAAAACTTGTTCCTAAAACTTAAATATTTCAGTGACAACGAAGAAAAATGTCACTAAAATTAATTTTCAGTAACGAAGGCTACAAATCGTCACTGAAAAGTAATTTTTTTCTGTGACAACTAAAAAATTTGTCACTAATACTGAGTATTCAGTAACAGAAACTTTATGTCGTCACTAAAACATAACTATCTTTTGTGACAATGAAATAACACATCACTAAAACTGAATATTCAGTGAAGAAAAATGTAGTTCGTTACTAAAAACAGAATTTTTCCTGTGACAGATTGAATAATTGTCACTAAAACGAAGTGTTCAGTGAAGAAAAATAAATACCGTCACTAAAACATAAATATTTTTGTAACAAATTTCAAACTTGTCACTAAAACTAATTGTTCAGTGACGAAAACTAATTATTGTCATTAAAGTTTAAATTGTTTTAGTAGCAAGTAATAAACTAGTCACTAAAATTGAGTTTTAAGTGACGAAAATTAAATATTGTTACTAAAACACAAAATTTTGAGTTACAACGAAAAAAATTTGCAACTAAAACATGAAAATCAAGTACAAATGGTCACAAACATTTTTTTTTTTAGGAATTATAAGTTACAATTTTTTTATTTTAAAATACTTCTATAAAATTATCAACTTATAACAATCAGGAAACTTCAATTATTTATTTATTTTTTTACATCTAATCTCAATCATCTATCCATATCTTATGATATAATAACTCCTTGAACTATTACAAAAATAATACAAATAGAATTACAATGTTTAACCTAATATATATATATATATATATATATATATATATATATATATATATATATATATATATATATATATATATATATATATATATTTAACCTAACTTTATCTCGACCGTCTATCCAAATACTATATGATAAAATAACTCTTCAATCTATTGTAATTGGAATACAAATAAAATTATAATTCTTAACCTAATCTATTTATTTAACCTAAACTCTATCTTAGCCGTCAATCCAGATTCTATGATAAAATAAACCCTCAATCTAATTATATTTATAATACAAATAGAATCCTAATTATAATACAAATCTTCTTATTAATAATATATAAAACCTATACTCCCACGTTCGGCTGCTGATCGATCACTTAAACCCTGTTCGTAACCTCTCCAATGAGCGCCGCACTCTCGCCCGCTCGCCCGCAGCACACGATCGCCCGCTCGCCTGCGGCTGTTGATCGCCCGCTCGCCCGCAGTTGTTGATCGCCGGCTCGCCCGCGGCTGTTGATCGCTCGCTCGCCCGCTCGCCCGAGATCAACAGCCCTGTCGCCCGTATCGCAGTCGCCCACTCGCCTGCACGCCGCTCTCCCTCCGCGTTCCATTAACAAGCTGATAATAGAACTACAAAAATTCAAGGCAAAAATACGTAAAAGAAAACATAAAACTAGATGGGAGAAAGTAGATAAAAAGTACAAATAAGTGTTCAAATGACAACAACTAAATCTAAAAAGTACATCACAAGCTCCACATGTTCTTCAGCAAGGCAACCAAAAGTCACCATAAGATTCCCAGAAGCCGTCGATCAAGTCTGAGTCGGAGATAGAGGATTATCGCTGACTTGTTCTCCAAATGCCCCACCTGAAAGCTGAACCCGCTCCTCATCCGAAGATATATCTGCCCAAAAAAAGATATCATGAATAATTGCACATATACATGAGTGTGATGGGCGTGCAGTAGAATTAAATATTCTACTATTTCTTTCACTCCAAACATTCCAATATAATGCTGCTATTAGGGTTCTAGCCAAAAGTGATTTCTTGCCTCTAACACTCCAAACATTCCTGTGTTGATACTAATCCCAAGTTCGCGGGCACAGCTCAACCACAATTCGCTTGTAAAAGAACAATTCAATAGAAGGTGTTCGGTGGACTCTCCATCCTTATTACATAGGACGCAAAAGTTTGGTCCATTCTAACCTCTTTTCTGTAGTGCTGGCCAGGTGAGCAAAACTTTTTTGACCGCCAACCAGAGAAACACCCTAATTTTTGGTGGGCAAACAGCCTTCCAAATCCAATTGGAGTCGGTCAGGACAATACCACTATTCTTAAAAAGATTGTATGTGCTTTTGACTGAAAAGTTTCCATCTTTGCTCCATCTCCATTGGGATTGATCTTCAATCCTTTGATTAGGTGAGAGATTACTAAGGAGGGACCGCAACTCTCTACATTGGAATTTTTCAATGACAGAAAATGGCTGTCGAAGATTCAAATGCCACTTAGCTCGGCCCCACAACCTACATACCCTGGCTTCCTTTTCCCGAGAAAATAGGTAAGCTTGCAGGAATAATAATTTTAAAGGAATCTTAGAGCACCACCTGTCATGCCAAAAAGCTATATTTTGTCCATTGCCCAGTTTAAACTCCAAACTTGGCCAGGCAATAATTCGAGATATCATAACCCCCTTCTAGAATCTAGATGTAGAGTTTGGCCTTCGAAAATTTGTGAGCTAGGTAGCCTTCTTAGGGCGATACTTTGTTGTCACCAATTTTTGAAAAGAGCCCGATGGACGAGAGATTAAGTACCACCACCACTTTGCCATTAATACTAAATTAAAGAGTTTTAAATCCAGTACACCAAGTCCTCCCACCCTTTTTGGTCTACAGACGTGTTCCCAAGAAATCCAATGAAATTTCTTAGTATTGGAGGTCCCGTTCCACAGAAAGTTCTTCCTTATGCTGTCTATTCTGTTTCTCAACTAACCCGGCAATAGGAAGAATGACATATAATATAAGGGTAATGTGGATAGTACCGAATTAAGTAATACCACCCTCTCACCCAAGGAAAGCAAATTTCTTCTCGATCCTTCCAATCTCTTTTCGAAAGTATCAAATAGTGGGCTCCAATCTTGCTTAGAAAACTTCCTGACTTAGTGAGGATGCCTAAATACTTAATCGGAAACTCCTCTACACAGCTAAGAATCTTTAATATAAAAGTGTGAGATAGATTTTTCGTCTCCAAGTTAATGAGAGCGCTCTTAGTAAAGTTAATTTGAAGACCTGACCAGGCTTGAAAATAGCATAGCAACCCCTTGATATATACGGCCTCTTTGATGTTGCCCTCTCCAAATATAAGTGTGTCATCTGCATGTTGAAGGTTAGTGATGGGAATAGATGATGCCCCAGCAAGGCCGTGTAGCAAACCTGCCCTCGCCATCTTTCTACCCATTACATTTAAACCATCCGCCACTAGAACAAAGAGCAGAGGCGACAGAGGATCACCCTGACACAGACCACGTCTCAGTAATATCTCT
The DNA here is from genome assembly GCA_036321105.1 of Dracaena cambodiana. Taxonomy (NCBI): domain Eukaryota; kingdom Viridiplantae; phylum Streptophyta; class Magnoliopsida; order Asparagales; family Asparagaceae; genus Dracaena; species Dracaena cambodiana. The sequence continues at coordinate 17,968,906 of JAYEPQ010000005.1, read as the reverse complement.
TTGCCTACTTTCCCATTAACTATAATTTGTGTTTTGGCGGAGTACAGCCAACTTTCAATCCAAGAGATCCATCTTATCCCAAATCCACGCAATCGTAGAATCTCAAGAAGACAATCCCAATCTACCATATCATAGGTCTTTTCAAAATCCAATTTTAGTAGGAAATACCCCAGCTTAAGTTTTCTATAAAAGTGGATGACCTCATATGCGGTCGCAACTCCTTCCAGAATATTCCTTCCTGCTAGAAAACCAGTCTGATAATCTCCTATCATCACCTGGAGTTTTTCTACAATACGATTAGCTAACAGCTTAGAAATTATCTTGATAGTACTATTTAACAAAGCTATTGGTCTATAATCCCCAATGCGGTCTGCCTGTTTCTTCTTGCGGATCAAAGTGATCCACGAATAATTGATCCTATCAAGTCTTGCCTCGCCCATATAGACCTCATCAAACATCCGCTTTAAATCTTCTTTAACCTCCTGCCAGAAAGTCCTATAGAAGAATAAAGAGAATCCATCCTGACCGGGTGCCTTGTCGGGGCCCAAATTCCAAACAGCCTTCTTAATTTCATCTTCTCGGAATTCTTCCTCCAACTCCACGAGGTTTGGACTGGCTTCCCACGCACCCTCGTTCATTTGAAGTCTGAATGGGTGTTTGCATCCAAGCAGTTGCTTAAAGTGACGGTAGGCATGTTCTTGAATCTGCGGATCTTGTATTTTGTCTCCATCTATCTTAAGATAGTGTATTTTATTGATTTTAAATCTCATAGAAGCAGATTTGTGGAAAAAAGCAGTGTTGGCATCCCCCTCTTTTAACCATTTACAACGGGCCCTCTGTTTCCACATTATTTCCTCCTTTCGGTATATCTCATCCAAAGTCCTTCGCAAATCCAGTAACCTGGAATTCTCCTCCATATTTAGTTGTCTCACTTCTTCCTGTTTTTCTAGCAGCTCCATTTGATATAAAATCTCCTCTTTGTGTTCCCTCGATTAAAGTCGATATCTATATTCCCATCTTCATAGTAGTCTTCGAAGGCCTCGCAATTTAATGCAGATGTTACTGGTGGCATCCACTGCTGAAGTCGGTTGAGCCCAACTTTCCTTAATTAGGTTGTGTACCTCCACGTGCTCCAACTACCATTTTTCAAAACGAAATCTTTGCATCACTTTTGCCCCTTCTCTCGATTCCAAACAGATTGGCACATGGTCAGAAGTTGTTCTCTGAAGTGATTTGAGTTCTGCTAATGGGAACTTGGTATCCCATTTATTACAAACTAGAACTCTGTCTAATCTTGTTAAGTTAGGAACTTCTCTCATATCTGACCAAGTAAAAAGACGACTGGCAAGAGGTAGATCGATGAGGCCAAGTTGGGCTATGACTTGATTAAAAGTTGCCCGATCTCAAGGATTACGATCGATCCCCTTTCTTTCATGTGCGAATCTTGTGATGTTAAAATCTCCCACTATGATCCACGGGCTATCCCATTTATCTTTGATACTTCTAATCTCATCCCAAAAACTAAGCCGCAATTGTGTATCGTTAGGACCATACACTGCCGTGACTGATTGAATCCAACCATCAGATAGCCTCTTCACATTGACGGAGAGGGAAAATCCTCCCTCAAAAATGTCTAAAATAGTAAATTTGTCACTCACTCCAATGATGATCCCACCCGAAGCCCTCCTAGAATTTTTAACTTTGAAAGAAAATGAATTTGGGCCCAACGATCTAAGTACCCTGTGGTTCGGGTCTGTGAGTTTTGTTTCTTCAAGGCAAACTATATCAAGTTTATTTGTGCGAATCACCTCCGCCACTATATAACGTTTAGAAGGGTTACCCCACCCCCGAATATTCCAAAATAAATAATTCATAAATCAACTTCTAAACCCCTCTCCACAATATATTAGATGGACTTAATCCAAACTCCTAGGGGACTCCTCCCCACCGCAGTCTTCTATAACTCTTAATTGTGATAAATTTTGCTTGTGTTCAGTGTCAGTGACCCCCATATTAATATCACAAGTTTCTGCTAAAGCTAGTAATCAATTATCAGGAATTAAATTTAGAATATTAAGTCGAGTGGTACCTGTAGTTAAATGAGAGTCTTATGCCCCAAAAGTTAGGGAAGCAGTTTGATGCCCCACAAGACACCATTCAAGTTCTTGACGTTGTTCTTAGAGAGTTCCCCTCACAGAAGTAATAAACTTGTTTATCTTCCATTCAACTTTGTAATTTAGTCATGGTTTCAAGTTTGCAACATTAGGTTTTTACAACTGTTTAACCTTACTCTGTAATGTTTGTCAGCTATGTAACAGTGACTAGGTCGTTTTTCTCAACAAAGTTCGGGAATGTAAAAGACATTGGTGATGGCTTAGAATGTTGGAGGGGATACTACCAGTATTTGCGTCCCACCCAGATGGGCCTGTCGTTAGACATGGGTTTTATGTCGTAAATTATCTTCACTTTCTTGATTCTGCACGTTTAGTCATTTTGCTTTCTTTTTTTGGGGGGTTGACAGTTCATTTAGAAAGTATGAATCTAGTTTGAAGCATCTTTTACCTGCAGATATTTCAGCCACTTCATTTTATAAGCCTGTCTCAGTTATTGACTTTGCAGCAGAGTACTTCAATATCCGGGACATATCACGTCCCCTGACTGAGAAACAACGTACTGGTGTATGTAACTTCATGTTGTCGTTTTCTTTCTACTTGTTGCCTCTTCTCATTTTCTGTGTAATCTATGGGCTTTTCTCCTGTCTTATGCTAGTTTACCAAATGTTGTCAGGAAATTTTTTTTATCTGTCAGCACATTTTTCTTTTTCAATCTGCAGATAAAGAAAGCTCTGAGAGGAATTCGAATCGAGGTGACTCATAGAAAAGATTGCCACAGGCGTTATAAGATTACTGGGCTATCAAATGAGCCTTGAAGCCATTTAACGTAATATTTCTGGTCTTCTATTTATTTCAACCTCTTATTTGCTTTTCAGTCTGACTCATGTTTTCAGCCATAATTTTTTATTTGCTCTCTGCTTTAGTCATTTCTTATTCACTCTTAGATACCTTTCATGACAATTCTTTCATGGATTGTCCTTCTTTCTTTAGGTTTCCTGTAGACGATCGGGGGAAGAGAATGCGCGTCGTGCAGTATTTCCAGGAGAAGTACCAGTGTCGACTTAAGCATGTCGTCTGGCCATGCTTACAAGCTGGCAGTGACAGCAAGCCAACACACCTGCCAATGGAGGTTTGCTCTGCACATGGAAATATATTGCAATCTGCTCTCATGGCCATTCTCTTCTGTTTTGAATTCTAGCTGATTCTGTTTGTGTGGTGGTACAAGGTCTGTAAAATTGTCGAAGGCCAAAGATTCTCAAAGAAATTGAATGAGAAACAGGTAACTGAAATATTGAGGTCAACGTGTCAACGGCCTGATCAGCGGGAGAGGAGTATTAGAGAGGTTAGATTATTAACTTGTACTTACCAGTACTTGTTTGTGTTTGCTGGTTATGCTTTCTCAGTAGGCCTCACCAGATCCCTGAGCGTCTTCTCTGTGCACTTGTTAATCACTTCTGTCATCTTTTTTCAATATCTGGTTTCTTAATTGCTTTTACAGATGGTAGCACAGAATGATTATAAAGAGGACCGGTATGCACGAGAATTTGGCATCGTGGTCATGGATCAGCTAACCTCTGTTGAAGCTAGAGTTCTTCCACCGCCAATGGTAATTAGTTTTCTTTAGATCACGTGTCGGGAATTGCAGTTCTAATTTTTTTGTTTCCCATTACCGGTTGCAGCTCAAGTACCATGATTCTGGGAGGGAGAAGACATGCAACCCTCGTGTGGGAGCTTGGAATATGATCAATAAGGTGAAGAATGTTTTATTATGTGATTCCAGGTTTATGTCATTCTTTTGTCTGGGTGATGCCTAATGATTGTAAATATTACCTATTCTTCTGTTATGGACAAAGGTGCACCTTCTTTTATGCTCTAGCATATTTATGTTTATCCTAGGTGACAATAGTTAGTCTACATCTATGTAAATTTATTACTTAGCTTTGATGCATGCTGGATTTTTTGCATAATAACATTCTGAAAAGAAAAAGTATTCTCTTAGCAAGTTGGAATACATGTTTTGTAGTAGGAAATTATCATACATTCTCAACAATATCCTGGCCTTTTGGATTTTCTTCACTGTGTTGACTATTTTTGCAGAAAATTGGGAATGGTGGGACAATCCAAACTTGGACTTGTGTTAGTTTTTCTCGGAATCTTCGTCCCGAGAAAGTCTACAAGTTCTGTGATAGTCTACAAGAAAATGGGTTTTTAGTGACGATGTACTAGTGACGAGTATTAAAATTGTCACTGAAAATGACCATTTGTGACAAAAATTTAATGTGGTCACAAATATTTTGTTTTTTGTGATGGATACAAATAATTGTCATAAGAACAAATTTTTTTGTAACAACAGATAAAAACTTGTCACAAAAACACAGTTTACAGTGACGTGAAAGAAATATCGCTACTAAAATATAAATTTTTTAGTAACGACGACTAAAATTTGTCACTAAAAAATAGTTTTCAATGACGCTAACTAAAACTTGTTCCTAAAACTTAAATATTTCAGTGACAACGAAGAAAAATGTCACTAAAATTAATTTTCAGTAACGAAGGCTACAAATCGTTACTGAAAAGTATTTTTTTTCTGTGACAACTAAAAAATTTGTCACTAATACTGAGTATTCAGTAACAGAAACTTTATGTCGTCACTAAAACATAACTATCTTTTGTGACAATGAAATAACGCATCACTAAAACTGAATATTCAGTGAAGAAAATTGTAGTTCGTTACTAAAAACAGAATTTTTCCTGTGACAGATTGAATAATTGTCACTTAAACGAAGTGTTCAGTGAAGAAAAATAAATACCGTCACTAAAACATAAATATTTGTGTAACAAATTTCAAACTTGTCACTAAAACTAATTGTTCAGTGATGAAAACTAAATATTGTCATTAAAGTTTTAATTGTTTTACTAGCAAGTAATAAACTAGTCACTAAAATTGAGTTTTCAGTGACGAAAATTAAATATTGTTACTAAAACACAAAATTTTGAGTTACAACGAAAAAAATTTGCAACTAAAACATGAAAATCAAGTACAACTATTTTTAATGGTCACAAACATTTATTTTTTGAGGAATCATAAGTTACAATTTTTTTATTTTAAAATACTTCTATAAAATTATCAACTGATAACAATCATGAAACTTCAATTATTTATTTATTTTTTTACATCTAATCTCAATCATCTATCCATATCTTATGATATAATATCTCCTTGAACTATTACAAAAATAATACAAATAGAATTACAATGTTTAACCTAATATATATATATATATATATATATATATATATATATATATATATATATATATTTAACCTAACTTTATCTCGACCGTCTATCCAAATACTATATGATAAAATAACTCTTCAATCTATTGTAATTGGAATACAAATAAAATTATAATTCTTAACCTAATCTATTTATTTAACCTAAACTCTATCTTAGCCGTCAATCTAGATTCTATGATAAAATAAACCCTCAATCTAATTATATTTATAATACAAATAGAATCCTAATTATAATACAAATCTTCTTATTAATAATATATAAAACCTATACTCCCACGTTCGGCCGCTGGTCGATCACTTAAACCCTGTTCGTAACCTCTCCAATGAGCGTCGCACTCTCGCCCGCTCGCCCGCAGCACACGATCGCCCGCTCGCCCGCGGCTGTTGATCGCCCGCTCGCCCGCAGTTGTTGATCGCCGGCTCGCCTGCGGCTGTTGATCTCCCGCTCGCCCGCTCGCCCGAGATCAACAGCCCTGTCGCCCGGATCGCAGTCGCCCGCTCGCCTGCGCGCCGCTCTCCCTCCGATCCGCAAGCAACTGCTCGATCTCCGCAGTCCCTCCGATCTGCAAGCACACGAGCGCACCCACTCTTCGAAGCAGCACACGAGCGCCCGCTCTGCATCCAATCCGCGGTGACCTGCACCCGCGCGCCCTCTCCGAAGCAGCACACGATCTCCCTCACGAAGAGCAGTGCCCTCTCTCCCTCATATATGCAAGGAACAGTGCTCGTGCACCCTCGATCCGCAAGGAGCAACTATCTAGGTTCGGCCGCTCTCCAACAGATTTGCGAGGAATTGCTAGGTATGAAGTCACACGAATTTTATTTTGTGTTAATGTTAACTCAAATTCACAATTTATAAGCTGATAGTTTTTGAACTCAAAGGATTAAGAATATCTAGACGTCCAGTTTACATTATTTAGTTTATCCAACTTTAGCTCTATAATATTTAAAATCAAACAATCATTTAATATTAAGAGTCTTGAAAACCCAGCAACTTTCTACTATGTGGTATGTTAAAAATTAAGTTTTTCTTGTCAAGAATCCAAACACAGGCTAGATAGTTTCCCTACTAAATTTTTATTTCTATTTAAAACTCCACTAGAGTTCTTTTGCTGTGTTGGGTTTAACGACTACAAGGAGATCAGTAAGTAATAGGGGACTTTTCTGAGTTCATCACTTCTCAATAATTATTCGTAGATACAACAAGATAAATAATTATAACTAAAAATATAAAGGGATAAATGGTAGAATATCAAAATTAACCTAATTTAAAAACAAAACAATAAACCTTGTCATTTTCAATGCATTTCTACTATTTTTGTTTCCAAGACATACGGTATGGCGATAAAAATACCCAATTAAATCGTTTTTAATTAGCAAAGCAGTGGGCTAGGATCTCCAATGTTATACTAGTAAGAAAATTAATGAAATAAATTATATAGAGTTTACATATACTAGTCCCTCACTAAGGAGTAGATAGAAATACATATAGAAAATAACAAAAGTTAAAACAAACAAAAAAAATTAGTATCATCCCAATACAATGAAAGATCAACACCTGCACTTACTCGTTGCCGCCTCAACACTAATCATACTCTATCTCTTGGTTGTGTTGTAGCATTCTCCATATATGGGCATACTCCATATATGGGCATAGCTATATATATATATAATTACTATGCAATGCTTGTAGAAGGAATAGTGAATATCTCGAGCACTAATGATATAGAAAATAAAAATTAGATTAGATACAGATAATAATGAATTAAACAAAAAGACATTCTGAATACCTTAAACACTAATGATGAAATACATCAGATAAGAGCATGTAGAGAGAAGAACAAAATCTAGTACAAGGAATATTTTTTTTAATCTTAGGATTAATTTTTAATATTGTGGAAGCATTGAACATAAGTAATAGCTTATTGGAAAGATATCGTATTATTAAGTTAAAAGTAATAAAAAAAAGGTATACGTATTTATTTAATTAATTGATATGCAAATTTTAATTTCATCTAAAAAACTAATATTGCTATTTCTTTTAGTAGCCTCTTGTACTATAAATAATAGAGGTCAGAGGAAAATATAAAAGTTACAAGGTTGATGAGAAGATAAAAATTGGTGGACAAAAGTTAAACATTGATATACCTGAGGATATTCTGAGAGCAGTAGGAGACAATACCAGAGATATCGTTAATTATTGTGGATTAACGGTTCGAAATTAAGCTCCCTTAAACGTTAATCGTTGGCAAGACGTTGTCAATGTTGTGGGTGAACAAATGTTACAACTAGTGAAGGTAAATAAGTGAAGTTTTTCTAATAATTTCGTAAATATCAAGTACTTAATGTTTTATTTACTTTTATTTCTAACTAAGATCTCCATGCAGGAAAAGTTTAAGGTTGATCTACGTAATGATCTTCAGTTTGATGTATTCATACTCTCTACAATGCAACGACTATATAGGTGTTGGAAGAGTTGTTTGCATTTGGCTTATAAAAGATTCGACACAGATGAAGAAATAATGGAAAACATTCCTAAAGATATATCACCAGAAGCGTGGAATGCTTTAATTCAATATTATTCTTCTGACTCATTTCAGGTCATGACTTTAGCGATGACTGATATTTTTTAATTATAATATTTGTTAATATTATTAATTAATGTTATAGTACTAATAGTGTTTTATTACTGTATTTTAGAAAATAAGCAAGCAGAATTCAGATAACATGGCAAACTTGAAGACAAAACATTCATGTTGAACTAAATCATTTGCGGAGGTTGAAGAATCAACTGTAAGTAAATTAAAATTTATACTATGATAATATAAATCATATCTTCATTGGTATAGAAATATTTTGATTATAACGTAATAATACATGTCTCATAAAAACAGAGGAATCTAATAACGGGTGAGAAAGTAGCACCAGATGATATTTGGTTAAAACAACACACTAAATTGAACGCGCAAGGAGATTTACAGTGGTCTGATGCGAAGTCACAAGAAATACATGTCAGTGTTTATATTATCCCTACTTTATGTTGCACTTATTTCCATTCATTTACATATATTGATTATAGAAATATTTCTCAATTGTGCCTATATCTGTCCGTAACTTGAGTTGTGTACTTTAATAAATAGAAAATGTACCAAATCATCTCGAATCACATTGAATTTTTATATTCTATTTTAGGAGTTTGTTTTATTGCTCTCATAAAAAGTTCACAGTAATTTGATGATATTTTAACTGACAAGTAGATATATTCTTCAGTTGTATCCATATCTGTCCGGAGTTTGAATTGTGCACTTTATTAAGTAGGAATTGTACCAAATCAACCTGAATCACATTGAAATTTATTATCCTATTTTAGGATTATGTTTTTGAACTCTCATAAAAATTTTACATTAATTGGTTGTGATTATGACCTCAAACTAAATATTTTCTCAGCTGCACCGGTATCGGACTGGTGCAAAAGCGGTGCACTAAATTGATTATAAATTATAACAAACCACCATGGATAGCTTTAAAATTTTATATTCTGTTTTATGAGTTTGTTTTCATACTCTCATAAAAATTTCACAGTAATTTGATGATATTTTGACTGACAAGTAGATATATTTCTCAGTTGTATCCATATATGTCCGGAGTTTGAATTGTGCACTTTATTAAGAAGGAAGTATACCAAATCAATCTGAATCACATTAAAATTTTATATCCTATTTTAGAATTATAATTTTAAACTCATAAAAATTTCACATTAATTCGTTAAGATTTTGCCTTCTAACTTGAATTTGTATTATGTTTTTGGAGTTTGTTTTGACCATTGTTACTAATGCCTTTAGTTATTATTATTTAATTACAGGAAAAACTACATGAGCTTGTCGTGAAACAAACACAAGATGATGAATCTCAGATGTCTCGTGATGACATGTTGCTTCATGTGCTTGGTGAGAAATCAAGATATTTTCGAGGAAAAGGAGCAGGGAAAAAGCCTCCAAGTAAAAGACCTCGGCAGGATGTTCAGGAGCAAGTAGAGAAGGTTATAAGTGATGCTAGAGAGACAATGATGGTTGAAGTGACTCAAAAAATTAGAGAAGAAGTTCAGACAGAGTCAGATGAGAAATTAAAGAAACAGCTAGCTGAGTCGGATGAGAAATTAAAGACACAGCTAGATGAGTCAGATAAGAAGTTGAAGATAAAGCTACAAGAGGTACGAGCTGAAATTAGAGCTGAGATGCAAGCTGAGTTCGAGTCCATGTTTCAAGAGAGAATGGCTTCTTTTTTGGTTCAGTATCACAATCAAAAAATTGATTTTTATGTGTTTATATGGATTTAATACTTTGCTTCGAATAAAAACAAGTTACAATTTGTGCAAGACTGGATTGTTTTTCTTACGAATATTTTATCATGTTTATGTGATGAATTTTATTTTTCTATTATATATCATTGATATATATATCAGCTAATTATAAAACATCTCCTGTGAATATGGTGTTTGAAAATATGAATGATTGTATATGAATGACTGTATATATTGTATTTATAACAGATATTTGTATTAGCTATTTGAAGATGCAGTAAAAATATCGTCACTGATAAATTTATTTGTGACAATTGATAGTGTCACAGAATTTGTGTTTTAGCGACAATACACAATTTTGCAAATTTTAACTTTTAGTGACACTATTAAAAACTTGTCACTAATAATTACCTATTTGTGACAATATTTGTCGTCACTAATTTTGTAGTTAATATCATTATATAATATTATATATATATATATATGTAGTGACAAATAGTCATGTTTTCTGTGACACGTATTATTATCACAAATACGATTTAGTGATGACGAACGTCGTCACTAAAGAGTTATAATAGTGACGATGTAATAGTTTTTCTGTCACAACTTTTATTGTCACAAATACGATTTAGTCATGTTGAAAGTCGTCACTGAAGCATCGTAATAGTGACGATATAATAAATTTTTAGTGACAACTATTGTTGTCACCAATACGAATTATATTAGTTGTCACAAAAAAAATGTTATAGTGACAATCTAGTAAGTGTTTTGTGATAAGTCATCGATGTCACTGAAAACTAAGTCGTCACTGAAGAGTCGTAATAGTGACGATATAATAATTTTTTAGCGACAACTATTGGTGTCACCAATATAAATTAGTGACGATATTAGTTGTCACAAAAAAAAAACTTATAGTGACAATCTAGTTAATATTTTGTGACAAGTCATAGTTGTCACTGAAAACTATTTTCAGTGACGGACACTAAAAGTCGTCACAAAAACCTTTAGTGATGGCCACATAAGCGACGACACTTAGTCGTCACTAAACTCGTCACTGAATATTTTCAGTGACAACTTGAAAACATTCAGTGACGACTTTTGTCGTCACTAAAAACCCATTTTCTTATAGTGATTTGGTGTTTGTAACAATATCGGAATGGTATTATTGATTTTTTTTTTTTTTTTCTTTTGATACAAGTATGTTATTTGTCATATTGGTATCCTTGCTCATGTTGCTATCAACTTTTAGGGTATCAATACTAAGCCAGTAATCAAAATCCTGTTTTAGCCTGCTGATAATGTTTAGGGTGCTATACGAAATGCACACAGTCAAGCTACTGCAGCACTTGGAGGAGGAACCCTACAGTTATTACTTATTGTTCTGCCAGAAATTAGTGGGTCTTATGGTATGTAGCATTCAACTATTGTTTTGGATAGTGGAACAAATATTAAGTATTAAAGCTTTATTCATCTTCCCTATGCTTTTCACAGGTAAGATCAAATGTGTTTGTGAAACTGATCTAGGACTCGTATCTCAGTGTTGCCAGCCTAGACATGTTTAAGCCTGCAAGCCACAATGTGTGGAGAATGTGGCTTTGAAAATTACTGTGAAGGTCTGTAGTTCTCTGAGCTTTCAGCTTAACTTTAGAGGTTGAGATTTGTGGTGTTTTATTTTATTTATTTCTCAAATAGATAGGACGCAGAAATACTGTTCTAGCTGATGCCCTTAGCAGGAGGATTCCGTTGGTGACTGATAAACCGACCATTATCTTTGGGGCTGATGTCACACATCCACCACCAGGGGAGGACTCATCTTCCTCGATTGCTGCTGTTAGCTGCTTCATCTCTTACCATACTTACATTATCTCCTCTTATCTAACTAATATTTAATGCATGAATCATGCAATTCTGTACAAAAGAGTTCCGTTATTTAGCAAGCTATCATTGTCTTGTTCCTATACTTTTTTTACGTCAAAAGTTAGAACTAGTTGATGAGCTTAGGCAAATGATCATTTTGTATTATAGCTACTAGTTTTGTAACTCTGGATCAATGACCATTCAAGTTGAAGATTGGCTAGATTTTTGAAGAGCACTATGTTTAGGAAATTACTGATGCCATCTCATTACCTTAATAACTTCTCCATTATCTCTTTGTATTGTTGTAGGTTGTTGCATCAATGGATTGGCCAGAAGTCACAAAGTACAGAGGCCTTGTCTGTGCCCAAACGAACAGACAGGAAATCATAAAAGATCTTTATACATTTACAGATGATCCCCAGAAGGGTCGTGTCTCTGGTGGTATGATAAGGTAAGTTCGTACAGTTAATATGTTGTAATGTAATTAAAAGCGTGTTTAGCATCTTACAAGTTGTTTTATTTCACCTCTCACATTCTGCAGGGAACTCTTAATAGCTTTCCGAAGAGCAACAAACCAGAAACTGTTGCTAATGGAGCCTATTGCCGTAACGGGTTTCGATACACCGAAACGGCTCCAAAAACTGTCCAAACCCGTTATAATATATATATATATATATATATATATATATATATATGGGGTATGGTGCTAGGGTTTTGGATTGAGCCGAAAAAGAAAAAAAATTTGCTTGGCTGCTGCTTCTGTTGGTTGGGGCGGCTATTTGCAGCGTGAGAGGGAAAAAAAATAATTGCTGGTGGTTGCAATTATTTTTGGGCTGTGGCCGCTGGTTTTTGTGCTACAGGGTTAGGCCAAAAGCAAAAACAAAAGAGGCAGCTGCTCTTGTGGGTTCGGCCAAAGGAAAAGGAAGTGTGCGGGTTACTTTTGGATACCTTAGGGTTTTTTTTTTCGGTGGCCGAAGCAAAGAAGAAAATCACTATAATAAGAGTTAGGATTTGATCTCAAAATCTTGTGTGATTTCTTTGTGATTTTTCTTATTGTTGAGAACTCGAAAGTTGTAATCATCTTTTGATATACTAGAAGTTTTTCGATCATGTCCTCGTGGAGGTATGCATATTGCCGAACCACGTTAAATCTGCGTGTTCTCTGTCTCTGCTATTTTTCTCTTCGGTTAACTATTGGATTCCGCTGATTGTTGCATTAGTATTATTTCGCTATATTTTTTCTAACAATTGGTATCAGAGCCCTAGTTCGGGTCAGATTTTACTCATATCGGTGTTGATTTTGAGTGAGAGTTATGGCGGAAGATAGGAAGGGAAGGATTGAAAAATTTGATGGGACAGATTTTCAATGGTGGAAATTGCAGATGGAAGATTATTTATATCAAAATAATTTACATCAAGCACTGTTTGGAGAAAAACCAGAAAAGATGATAGATGAGGAGTGGGAATTATTGGACAGGAAAGGTTTGGCGCAGATTCGATTGTGCCTGACAAAGCAGGTTGTGTTCAACGTCTCCAAGGAGCAGACTACTTCAGATTTGATGTCAGCATTGGCTAAATTTTATGAGAAGTCGTCTGCTTCAAATAGACTGTTTCTAATGAAAAAGTTGTTCAACTTGAGAATGCCTTCTGATAGTTTAGTTGTTAATCATTTGAACGAATTTAACACATTATGGGCACAACTTGAATCCTTAGATTTTGTTTTTGCTAATGACAGTAAAATTTTGATGTTTATGTGTTCGTTACCAGATAGTTGGAGAATGTTATGGTCATCAGTAATACTTCCAATACTACTCTTAAATTTGATGATATTGTGAGTACAATCATGAATGATGAATTGATGAAAAAGAGTATGGGTGAGAGCACAGTTTTTACAAGTACTACTCAGTCTGTTGATAATGACAGAAGGAAGGAAAGTGGTAGAAGTTTAAGTAAGGAGTCAAAATAAAGAGAGAGATCAAAATCTAAGGGAAAGTTTAAGAAATAGTTAGTGTGTTGGAAATATAAGATAGAGGGTCATATGAAGAAGGATTGTCCAAATAAAAATAAGGAATGAGCGAATGTGGTGAATCCAAGTAAAGAGTATGATGACTTGTGTTTGTCTGCTCATACAGAATCAATGTTAGATCTGTGGTTTGTGGATTCAGGGGCTTCGTTACATTACACTGTTCGCAGAGAATAGTTTGAGAATTATGTCCAAGGTGGTTTTGGGCATGTGACTGTTGGTAATGGGTAAGAATGCAAGATTGTTGGTAATGGGAAGGAATGCAAGATTGTCTGTAAGGGAACAATTCAATTGAAGTTGCACAATGGTGGAAAGTTGCTTTTACAAGAGGTCAGGTACATACCAGATTTGAAAAAGAATTTGATATCTGTTAGGAAGTTGTATGACGAAGGTTATTAAATCTCATTTGATAGGAAACAGTGGAAGATCAGTAAAAGAGCAATAGTAGTGGTCAAGGGTGAGAGAGTGGGAACTCTATATTTACTCTCAAGCTCGGTGAATTATGTTGTTTCTTTAGCTACCGTGAAGAATGAGAAGGCTACCTTATGGCATCAGAGGCTCGGTTACTTGAGCGAAAGCGTCATGAGGGTATTGCAATTTAGAGGTATGCTGACAAATATGAAAGATACTAATTTTAATTTCTATGAGAACTGTGTATTTGGGAAGCAGAAAAGAGTTAGTTTTATGAAGGATGGAAAGGAGAAGAAAATTGAGAGATTGGAGTTGGTATATACAAATGTATGGAGGCCTTCTTCGGTGAAGTCTCTTGGAGGTAATTCTTATTTTGTCACTTTCATAGATGATGCAAGTAGGAAAACATGGGTGTTTGCACTTAAGCAGAAATCCGATGTCTTCAAAATCTTTAAGTTATGGAAAGCTCTTGTTGAGAATGAAACAGTACTGAAAGTGAAATGTCTGTTGTCAGACAATAGTGGAGAATTTTGCAATAGGGAGTTCGATGACTATTACTCTACCCACGAGATCAGGAGAGTGAAGACTGTACCGAAGACACCGCAACAAAATGGCGTGACTGAGAGGATGAATAGAACCATTTTGGAGCAAGCTCGGAGTATGAGACTACATGCAGATTTGCCTTTGCAACTTTTGGGAGCCGCTGTAGATACGGTAGTCTATCTGATCAATAGGAGTTCAGCTAGTGTTTTAGATTGAGGAATTCCATAGGAGGTGTGGTCTGGTAAGACTGTGAATTATTCATTCTTAAAAGTGTTCGGTTGTATAGCATATGCACATGTGGATCATGAAATTAGAAAGAAGCTTGATTCTAAATCTCAGAAGTGTGCATTCGTTAGATACAATGGCGACGAATATGGTTATCACTTATGAGACTGTGAGCATAACAAGGTGATTCATAGTAGAGATATAGTATTCAATGAGGGCTGTATGTATAAAGGCCGAATGTAAAGTAAGAGTGAGAAAACAGTTGAGAAAGAGCACTTTGAGCTGGATGAGCCACAGAATGGGATGGCTCCCATGAAGAAAAGAAAGGAAGAAATACCTATATCTGAAGGGAAAGAAATGACTACACCTGAGAGTACACAAGTTTCAGATGAGACCGAACAGGAAAGAGAGCCACTGACTGAAGTAGATGATTTCAGTACTTCATAAGAGAGTGTTCCCACTTTGAGGAGGAGCACGAGGATAAGGAAGCCAACCCAAAAACTTTATCTTCTTTTATATCATGTTTTGTATACTGATGCAGGTGAACCAGAGAGTTACCAAGAGGCTATGCAAGATAAATTTCAGGAGCAAGTCATGCATAATAAGATGTTTTTTTTGAAGGAGAATCATACATGGAAATTGGTGAAGCGACCGAAAAAAATGAAAGTATTGCATAACAAGTGGGTATATAGGGTAAAATATGAGGCATGAGGGACACAAAAATTCAAGATTAGACTTGTGGTGAAGAGATACGGTCAGAGCAAAGGTATTGACTTTAATGAAATATTTGCACCTGCTATCAAGATGACTTCTATCAGAGCAATACTAAGTATTGTGGCTGTGAAAGGATTGTATTTAGAGCAGATCGATGTGAAGACTGCTTTCTTTCATGGTGATTTAGAGGAGGAAATATACATGGAACAGCCAGAGGGATATGAAGTTAAAGGAAAGAAGAATTGGGTATGTCGACTGAAAAGAAGTTTGTATGGATTGAAATAGGTGCCGAGGCAATGATATTTGAAGTTCGACAAGTTTATTTTGGATTCGGATTTTGCCAGAAGCAATTCAAATCATTGTGTATATGTACAAAAGTTTCAGGATGGTAAGTTTATTATACTTACTTTGTATGTAGGTGATATGCTTGTGGCAGGTACATGCATGAAGAAAATCAATGATTTGAAGAGAAAGTTGGCAGGGAGATTTTCTATGAAGGACATGGGTGAGGCGATGCACTTCTTGGAATGCAAATTACCCAAGATAAGAAAAACAAGAAATTGTGGTTATCTCAGGAATGGTATATCAAGAAGGTGTTGGAGAGATTCAATATGAAGAATATAAAATCGGTAACTACAGTTCTTGGTGGTCAGTTCAAACTGTCAAAGGAGTAAGGTCCTAAGACAGATGAGAAGATATGTCATATGGAGAATGTGCCTGATTCATCGGCCGTTGGGAGTCTCATGTATACAATGGTGAGTATAAAACCAGATATTGCACATTCAGTGAGAGTAGTGAGTAAATTCATGAAGAACCCTGGAGAGGAATATTGGCAAGCAGTGAAGTGGATTTTCAGGTATTTGAAAGGTACTTCAAAATATTGTTTATGTTTTGGGAGTGATAACATTGATGTGCAAGGTTTTGTGGATTCGGACCATGCGGGTGATTAAGACAATGGCAAAAACACCAAAGGTTATGTCTTTACTATAGGAGGGACAGCAGTAAGTTGGGTTTCAAGATTACAATCAATTGTTGCTTTATTTTTGATAGAAGCTGGGTATGTTGCAGCTGCAGAAGCAAGTAAGGAGTTTATTTGGTTGCAGCGATTGATGAGTGAGTTGGATTTTGATGGAGTGGATTGCAGGTTATTTAGTGACAGTCAGAGTGCAATTCATCTTGCTAAGAACTCAGCGTATCATTTACGGACTAAACATATTCACTTGAGATATTACTTCATTAGATTCTTGTTGGAAGATGGCCAATTGAAGTTGGAGAAGATTGAGGGCAGAAAAAATCCTGCAGATATGTTGACAAACCCAATTGATGGGAAAAAGTTGAGCTATTGCTCAACTTTGATGCATTTGTTTTGAATGCTGAAATTGGGACTTTAAACGATCGAGCTAAAAGTTTTGGACAGTAGGATTATCATGTATAGAGATTACAATTTTTGCAATAGATTTCCAAGTGGGAGATTGTTGCTAATAGAGCCCATTTCCGTAACGGGTTTCGGTACACCGAAACGGATCCAAAACCGGGCCAAACCCGTTATGATATGATATATATATGGGGTATGGTGTTAGGGTTTTGGATTGAGCCGAAAAAGAAAAAAAATTGCTTGGCTGCTGCTTTTGTTGGTTGGGGCGGCTGCAGCAAACAAAAAGGGCGGTTATTAGCAGTGTGAGAGAGAAAAAAAAAATAATTGCTGGTGGTTGCAATTATTTTTGGGCTGTGGCTGCTGGTCTTTGTGCTACAGGGTTAGGCCCAATGCAAAAACAAAAGAGGCGGTTGCTCTTGTGGGTTCGGCCAAAGGAAAAGAAAGTGTGCGGCTTTCTTTTGGATACCTTTGGGGTTTTTTTCGGTGGCCGAAACAAAGAGAAAAATTACTGTAACAAGAGATTAGGATTTGCTCAAAATCTTGTGTGATTTTTTTGTGATTTATCTTGTGGTTGAGAACTAGAAAGTTGTAATTATTTTTTTATATAGTGGAAGTTTTTCGATCGTGTTCCCGTGGACGTAGGCATATTGCCGAACCACGTTAAATCTGCGTATTCTCTGTCTCTTCTATTTTTCTTTTCGATTAACTATTTAATTCCACTGGTTGTTGCATTAGTATTATTCCGCTATATTTTTGCTAACAGAAACCCCATAGAATCATTTTTTACAGGTCTATTTCATTGCATAAACACGGCACTTGGACTGTACCTTTGACAATTTGGAGCTTAGAAGTTTCTATATATGCAGGGATGGTGTCAGCGAAGGCCAGTTTAGCCAAGTGTTGCTGTATGAAATGGACGCAATAAGAAGAGTATGCGTTTTACTTATTATTTTTTTGTTTGTCTAGATGTCATCTGAAATGTATATGTTTGTAATTATTTGTTGCAGACTCTATTTACCTGTGTTTACAGGCTTGTGGATCTCTTGAAGAGGGCTGTCTTCCTCCTGTAACGTTTGTGGTTGAGCAGAAGAGGCATCACACTCGTTTATTCCCCGAGCACGGCAGCGGCTTATTCCCCGAGCACGGCAGCGGCCAAACAGACCGGAGCGGAAACATACTTCCAGGTTGCTAAATTTTCTACCTGTCTTGGTGAATATATGCAATCCTAAACGGTGTAAAAACATCATTCAAATAGTATGGAAACATATAAAGTTGCTTGTATGCTTTTGAAAGTATTGCTTGAACCATTTTCCCCCTTTTATTCAGAAAATTATTAGCCATCCCTTGAGTTTTGCCTCCTTTTTTTTATTATTATTTTTTTAAGGTTTCTTGCTTCTAGGTTTGGTAAGCAATGCATTCTTTGTTGAGTTCTCAGCAGCTGATGCATGTCTTAGATAGCACTTTAGCTACTAGTTTATACCATGAGGAACTGAATTTAGAAGTAATAAAGGGAATGGTCTGAGTTTGCCTCCATGCTCTTTATGCTCGTTGCTGAGCAGCAGATGAAAACCATGTCAGCATGGTTTCAAGTTCAAGTCATAATCATATAAAGTGATCCAATGTAAGTTCAGGACTAAAAAAGAGAAACTGCATCTTTATAGAAATAGCAGTATGGTCCTCCACCTAAGTTTCTTATACGCATAGAAACTTGATGCATTTTTTCTATGACTAGGAACGGTCGTGGACAAGAAAATCTGCCATCCTACGGAGTTTGACTTCTACCTTTGTAGCCATGCTGGCATACAGGTACAGCTATGGTTGTTGGTTTATCACTGAAATTGGCTAATTCTTCTTGGGAGGGCTGTTACTGGTTCTAATTGGTATTTTGCATTCCAATTATCTTAGGATTTGACTTGTGCTTTTGTAGGGTACTAGCAGGCCCACGCACTATCATGTCCTGTGGGATGAAAATCGCTTCTCTGCTGATGTGCTTCAAACGTTAACAAATAATCTGTGCTACACGTATGACGCTTTGTACTTTTTCTTAGATTTACTGAAATTGGTGATTTAATTTACCCATTTATTTAATTGTTTCTCTGGTTTTGTTTTTGACCTGTAGTTATGCTCGCTGTACTCGATCAGTATCTGTTGGTATTTTTTCTTGTCTTGCTTTTCTCCACTTTTCAATTTGAGAAATCATCTGTAATTTCTGTTCTTTCATGTTGGTTATATGGTGTTTTACCTTCACTTTTGCAGTTCCCCCAGCTTATTATGCTCATTTGGCTGCATGCCCTTCGGGCAAGGTACCATGCGGAGGGAGAGTCAGATGGAGGGTCAGGAACTGTTGGAGGCACACGTGTGCGGAACGCTGATGTGAAACCTTTGCCACGCATCAAGGATAATATAAAAGACGTGATGTTTTACTGTTGATGGAAGGGGCATCTCTTTTTACTCTCGGCAGCTCCAAGTGATGGGTGGGGCATCTCTTTTTGCTCTCGGCAGTTCCAAGTTCTAATTAGCAACCGATCAAATTGCACGAACAGTTACTTTATGTCTCCCTTCCTGTTCCTAAACAATGTTTTGTAGCGTCTTCGGGTAGGTGCTTTTATGACTTGACGTATTAACCATTCCATGGCCAAGTTGCATACTCTGGCTAATTTTGTCTACACGACATGGTTGGTTAACTTATATTTGCTCAAGGCTATCTTTTTATTTGCTTGTTTTATTCTTTTTCCAGCCCCAGATTTGTCAACTTGTTTTTGTTCTTGTCATATATTCTTCTGTAGCTTGTGCTGAATTCATACTAATTTGTGCTCCTTGAAATGTTGAAGGTTATATTTTTAGGTTTTAGTCTTTATTTATTTTTTTTGATTTTTGAAGCATTAAAAACTGATTGATGGCTTTTGTCAGATAAAATGTTGTTGCAAGTAACATTTTCTTACTTCATGGATGGAGATATTGTCACCTCCAAGAAATACTAAAAACAAGATGAAAGATGAAGTAAGCAAATTTTTTTGCCAAGGTCTATGCCACATAAACAGTACAAAGAGCACTTTCAACATCATTCCACTCATCTTGCAAACAAGAAAAAAGAAGAAAATGTGTACTCTTTATCGAACAGCAATTTCTTTTTCCCTTAAGGAGATTCCATATCTTTTAACTTGGATGGAGGTGATAACTAAAGAAAATATGAATGGAAATGGAGGTGATATGAAAAGATATTGATGTCAGAGATTTAATTGAGGACATATTGTTCGATAATGACATATTGTTCGGTAGGAACGAGAGATAGAAGGATCATCCATGTGATTAACCCTACATGATTCTTTTTTGGTTAGTTGTTGTGTATTTTTCTGAGTTTTTTTTTTTTAATTTAATGACAGGTTTTTTTATGTCTGCACGTTTCTACTGCCACCCATGGGTTCTTCTTAAGGGAAAAAGAAATTGCTGTTTCGATGAAGGGCATACATCTTCTTACTGCACCTTTTTTCTTGTTTGCAAGATGAGTGGAATGATGTAGAAAATGTCTTTTGTAGTGTTTATGTGGTGTAGACCTCGACAAAAAAATTCTCATTTACCAAAAAAAAAAAAAAAAAAAAAAGTCATGTTCGTTCTTCCTATTGTTGTGTAAATTGTTGTGTAAAGTCAATATTTTTCGCACCAGGCCCGGTCCTAACGTTTTAGAGGCCCGGGGCGAAACGAGGAAGGGGCCCTAACAAGTCTTATTAAAATTTTAAATAAATATTTTTATTACCAAAATTAAAATTTAGTACATAGTTTTACCATTACAAACTCTAAAAAGTACTCCTCTACTTTTATTTTGTTACTAGACATATTCACACTTCGTATTACTAGACTCATTTGTTCTTGATGGCTCACATCGGGGGTACAATCAAGAATAATAGAAAAATATTTAGCCTCTTTAATAAATCTTATGATGGAACTTTTAACACCATTGGTCAAAAGATAAATTAACTCATATTGAATTTTGTGACCAAGATAATGATGATGAATTTAATGATTTTGAATGCGTCTAACTTGATCTTGCATTATCACATTAAATTCTGCAATCATTTCAATTAATCCCAAAAAATTGCCATTACCATCTTGGTAAAGTTTTTCATTAGATCCTCGAAAAGGCAGATTATATTTAGAAAGACATTTCACAACAGAAATTATTCTTAATAAAACTTGTCTCCAACGCTCTTTCTCCTTCATAATTTCTTATTGTAAATCTTTATCAATTGTTTGATTTTTGCTTAATCTTACTTTAGTTCATTCCAAGATTTCATGTTGGTCATATGCTCAATACTATTCTCATGTTTTTTGAGTCTTTCACCAAGATGCCTCCAATCTCTAAATCTATTAGTTGCTAATGCAGTTTTATTATTATTAGATTTAAACAACTTACAACAAAAACAATATACTTTATCCACATGTTTAGAATAAACCAACCATTTTCGATCACTAGTCTCTCCATTACTTAACTTCTTAGTATAATAACCATATGAAAAATGCCTAGATGTGTTATCTAAAGGAAACACAAGATTCAATTCTCTAACAGGCCCTTTTTTAACCAAAATGTCTCTTGATTTATTATCAAGATTATCCCAATTTCTAGGATCATAAATATCAAAAGAATGGGTTGGTTGTTCATCAACTATTACATTTTCAATAATAGATTCATTTGGTACATTATTATGCTCATTCAAATTATCAATATCCTTATTATTTTGATTTTGTTCATTTACATTTTCATTTGAATTTTTAACATTATCATCACTTAATCTATCAAAATTTTCATTAGAGAAACTTGTTATTTTAACAAATTTATCCATAGCTCTCCTTTGTGATTGTATTAACTGCTCTATTTGTTTTCTTTTTTCACTCCCAGACAAATATTTTTGAGAAAATATTTTTTTGAGAAAAAATATAACAAAATTATATAAGAAAAAAAGAATAAAAGCACCTTGAAAAGAACCAAGTAGCAGAATGCCAGAATAGCTGGGAGCTAACACATTCGACAACCTAATAACAAGAAATATTTATAGAGATAAAGAGAGGGAGAGAGGAGGAGATATTGGTTTAGTGTAATTTTGTTTTGGAATGGAGTTGTTGTGTTAAAAACAAGCCATTTGAAAAAAAAAAAGCATTCAAAATTTAAAAAAAAAAATTAGTCGTTTGAAAATTTTGGGCCCCTTTAGATTGGTGGGCCCTGGGCAGGTGCACAGCCCGCACCTGCCCAGGGCCGGCTTTGTTTCGAACATGAGGAAGTTACAGTGAACTATGTAATTTTTATACTGTGTTTTTCCATATGATTTTCTGTTAGAGTATCCTTGTTCATTTCTTTGTCAAAAGTTCAACTTAGAGATCTGATGAATTCTGTTGTTTCCCATTTGGAAGTGAACAAACTATAAGACAGTGATGCTTCAAAGAGTCAAAGTCCAATACAGTTAGAAAAATTAAGAGATCAGGACCAGAACTTCATGCCGAAGAAAACTCAAGTAATTTTCTCCTATTATTGCAGCTATTTAGTGGCATTTTGCCGCCATTTGGCAGCAAAAAGATGGGTCCACATATTGAATTTTCTTCGGGGGTTTCGATGTAATTTTGTAGATTTTTAGTTGTATCAAAATTAGGGTTTGATTTTCGAATCATATATATTGGTCGTATTCTTATATTCTAGGGTTTCATGCAGAGATTAATCATAGTGAAAGTAGGAGATAATTTGTACTCGGATTTTATTAATAAAAATTAGGATTTGCTAAAGGAGAGACGTACACCATACCGACTCCAGAGCTAACCTTTGCTGCATATCTATTTTTCTTAGGTGAATCTCTTCAATTGCTTTTGAATTTAGATTTATTTACTTTCTATATTAGATTTAATTGCTTTCATGAATAAAAATTTGATTTTGCTTATGAGTAGCTAATTTAGCTTAGCTCTATGATGTAAATGAAACTAGAATCCACTATGTAATTGCTCTCTAATATTTTCTTCCTAATTAAAATAATAAAGACATGATTTTTGTATGAAAAAAATTAAAATACAACAATTCGTAGATTAATATTTTGATAGGTTATATTTGAGTTAAGTTTCTTGATAGCCTATACTTAGGGTTTGGAGTTGTTGATATTCATCTTCTTCATAGAATTATCTAATGATTTAGTTTGTTTTTATGAAAAGTTGTATGTTTGATGTGTTATGCTTGCACACCACTTGATAACTCATGCTTAGGACACTTGAAGTAAAGATTAAACTAAAATATAACTTTTTTATGATAGAAGAAGATAATAGAACTAAATACATGGTAGAAAACTAGTAGATTCTAAATCCTAGGCTAATTAGAATAACTCTCAATTTCAATTTAGAAACTTTTAGTTAATCCGTTAGACTATAGAAATAGGAAGAATTGTAAAATACCTGAGATTTCTATGGGACGATCTATATAGCGCTACAACTGATACTGTATGCTTGCAGTAAATTATCATATCAAGCATCATCACCGCATTTTCGAGGGCTCCACCTACACTCTTCGGTTTCCTTGTCAATCAACTCTTTTGCCCTTTTTGAATCTTAATTCTTAAAGCAAGGTGGGATTTTTCTAGTTCAATATATTTATCGAATCGCTCGAACAGCTTAGCCAACAATTGGGCTTACACTTTTAAATGAAATTATGGAGCCCAATGTGCTTCACCTCGTTAATCATGGCAACAAGGACTACATGGATGAACACTCCACTATCCGGAGCTTTTCCTCATTGAAATGCTTCAAAAAATTGCGAAGTGACTCGCCTAGATCTATTCGACTTTGAAGAAGATGTAATATTCTCTTCATGGTCTTGCTCATAGCAAATTGTTGCATAGCTCATTACGAAGTTGACCAAAAAAGTGGATGGACTTAGAGGAGAGTCCATTGAACAAGCTCCTCATTCCCCTCCAAAGTAGAACTTTCGCGAGGGGTTCAGGCCTTTAAACTTAGAGTCAGAATCTTCATAGACCCTCTTGTGAAAGGTTGAGGTCATCTCCTCGTACCCGTCATCTCGAGATTGTCTGGACTTCTCGAGACAGAAGTTGTTCCCCTCTAGTAGAGGCAAATTGTCTCGGTTATCCTGGGCCTCGTGAGAGTTGGTTGGTGCGCCATCATGCGATGGGACTAGAGCTTCTTCCCCATTAGTTATCGGGAAATCACTAGGATTTGGATATGGGCATTGAGATGCTGGGTGAGATCATGCAATTGTAATAGGAACGGGAGCATCTAGGTCTTCTGCTCCACAATGCAGATTTGTAGTCGTCACATCTTCCCCCTAATGAGGGTTATGCTGGCTTGTTCGGCTTTTTGATTGCATATATAGCATGGTTGATCAGAAAAAGCTTGATCACTTCCTACAAACATGCTAAATGTTTGTGCTAAGATTTGAAAAAGTAGATTGCCCGGACAAAAATTGGCACAAACGAAAGCTAGAGATAGAAATAACATAACGATGTAACGAGATACAATCGAGAGAAATTTCAACTTATATCCTTGGTGAAAATGGTCATTTAATGAATAGTATATTGACGGAAAAGATGTTACAATCACTCGAGATGACTTTTTCTTTTATTGCTCTAGAATCCCCTCCCCCCATTTGATAGAGAGAGCATAATATTTATAGGAGGTGATAAAAAAATTATAGTGTATCTGAAATACCTCATTTTCCATGTAAACGGATAGAGGGGATCATGGTTCAGTTATCATGGAAAATATGGCTAATTCGAATTTTATTCGTCTTGATGGATCTTGTACCTATGAGTCACTCCCTAGTAGGCTTTTGTCATGGGCCTTCACATTAGGCGTAAAGTAAATGAATTTATATATTAAGAGGTTGTCTCTAAGTTTGATTATATATGAATGGAAAAGATTAGACCGTCTACTAAGAGGTTGTCTCTAAGTCTGAATGTCATGCATCATATTAATTATTTTAATTATACCTACACAACATGAAAACTATCATCATAATGCTTTTAAATAAATCAATATTCAATAATTATGTGATTTGATATAGAGTACTTGTGAACTACTCCCAAAAAGTTGTTGCTCCAAAACTGATCCTTCTACGTGAATATTTTCACCATCATGTGGCATGGAGTAGGAGAAGTGAAACTATAAGAACCACTTTCCAAGTCAAACATACTTGAAAAATGTTATCATTCTCCATGTACAATTTCATCTTTTGTTGCTTTTGATGCAAATTGAGTAATGCCTTTGTGCTGCATTCATTATCAATTGTTCTTACACTTCGTTATTGGCCGATTACAACCAGTTGAACGCAAAACTCCCGTGGATCAATTCCAGTCACTTCATAAATCTCAATTAGATTATTGAAATTACAATATTAGGGTTTCACAACTCCTCACACATATTTTTGCACATTATTTGCTCCAAGTATGAGTTTGCTATTAAAATAACAAGTGAGAAGAACTATCTTATTTGATATTGTTCTCTTAAGAGGATAACCTACTCACTAGAAAATAAATAATGCAAGTTAATTTAATTTTAATAGGATCATCAAATCAATACAATCATAATCTTATTAAACTAATTGCAATATCGCTTAACAAATTTTATCAAAACTAATATTCTTCTAACAAAATTATTTTTGCATTATAAATTTCTTAAATATTATTATATCAAACAAATTATAAATAATATAGGCTTATTCCTTACTCAAACCAAATTACAATATCCTTAGAAAATTTTATCAAACATATATATAGTTAATTTATGCAATTAAACTCATCATTAATATTATCTCCCCTCGATGAAAACATATAAGAATAAAAAAATTTTCTAATGTATATGTATTCAATCCAAAATAAAGACAAACACAAGAGTTAAGGTTTTGAGAGATGAACCTCTGCTGGGATGTGAGTTAAAGGTAGATCGAAGACCTCATTAATAATGCCTATAGCGATCGAATCCTTAACTTTTAGAAGATGAGAGAGGTCAATAAAAAATGGTTAACATTAGGTGATAGGAGAAGAAAAAGTAGACAAATAGAAGGGAGATGAGGGAAGAGATGGACAAAGACAGAAGAAGATAGATCGAAGACCTCAATGACAATGCCTGTAGCAATCGAAACCTTAGCTTTCAGACGATGAGAGAGGTCAATAAAAGATGGTTAATATTAGGTGATAGGAGATGAAAAAGTAGATAAATAGACGGGAGATGAGAGAAGAGATGGACAAAGAGAAAAAATAAATAGAGCGAGAAGGGATGAGGGAAGGGAGAAGGACTTTGATAGGGGAGAGGTAGAGAAAAAGGTAGATCAAGAGGATGAGACGAGGATAGTAGAATTCGAGAGGATGAGGGGAGATCAAAAGAAGAAATTCAATCACATAGTTACAAGAGAGAGAGAAGGGAATTGGGTTGGGTGGTTAAAGGCTCTGATTTCATACTATCTCCTTGTAGGAATCGGATTATCTGAAAAACAAACTTAATATACCTGAGTAGCATTATTTAAATACAAAAATAGATAATATTGAGCCTATAAATATGCAATATATGGCACTTATCACACTCTCACACCAATCTTCTGCTAGTTCTCGAGCAAAACCTAAAACTAAATCTAAAAAGAAAAAAAAAATCCTAACTCACTTTCGCAGGAATTGCGATTGCACTTAGCACATGCAACAAGCCTTTAAATCCCTACGTTATCCTAGTGGACGAGTATTGTCTCGTGAGGGTTTGTAGTGAATATACCCACAAAAATTCGTGAAGAAAATAGATTAAGGAATAAAGAAAAGAAAAATAAGGATAACAAAAAATTAAGAAAAATAAAAAATTTATACAACTAAAAGAAAAAAAAATCTTTTTTGATATACTTTCTTCAATTAATCTCACTAATATACAAACTCAAGAATGATTTAGATTATCAATTTTCAAATCGAGCGTCATATCTGATACACTTATCATTTTAATAAAAAATTTAAATTTTATCTTTAATACCCACTAACAGATAATCCATTGGTTCCTATATATCTACGTGTATGTGTGATAGTCTACTTCGGCTTTGGACTCTAACTCTTACCCATGATTCATCTCCTCTCTCATAACAAAAAACGTTTTTTCTTTTTTCTTTTTTTAAGAATATTTCACCTTTTATGTGAATATTCACGCTTACTTAGACGCAAAGTACCTGATTACACGAATCAAACTTTTTTATCACTCTTGAGGTTATTGCCTTAATACCAGGCGCACCCAATTATTTTATCACTCTCGAGACTATTGCCTTAATACCAGGCGCACCTCATTTTTTTATTCTCAGTTTTTATTTCTTTTTTTTATTATTTTTTATAGAGAGAAGACTTACTCAATCGTTATCATCTTTATCCTTAACCTAATAGACTATTGTGAAGTAAAAAGTAGATGTATACTTATCTTAAAATTACTGTTAGTGGTATTGATTTTTTGAATTTTATTTTTTTCATAAAATTTAAAGTGTCTCATCCAATCTATTATCATATCCAATTTCAAATCTAAATTTGTCCCTTTATCTATAATTAGATTGATTTATTGATGAAAATATATAAATTTTTTTTTCAGTTTTTATTTTTTTTAGTTAGTTACCATAAAAACTACTCGAAATGTAAAATAAAGAAACCCTAAAAATATAAAAATCAAATAAATTTTTAAAAAAACTAAAAACCCTAGAAAAAACATGAAAAAAATATCTTAGCCAGCTCCCCCACACCTAAACTCATGTATGCCCTCATACACAAACAAAGAGTGGTAAATAAATAAGAAAACTATGATATAAATATTATACACTTATTAGAAAATTCAAGCCGGTTACGACCTCTTGATCGTTTTCCACTCTTATAGTGTGTCCTTTTACATTTTGATATGGATGAACTTAGCCTTTTTGTCAGTTTTGCATTTAATCTCTCCATCTTGTTTTTGATTTTACTTAATTTATTCTGATCCTTATTTCTTTTATTTAATAGTAAAATTTTGAGGTTGAAAAGCGTACCTTTATTATTGTCCATATTCCATCCATGAGCATCTTTCATATCAATAAGTATTTTGGTTTTATCATCATGTGAAATAACATATTCACCTTGGTATTGTGGAATTATGAGCTCAATTTTGGATTAGTCTTTCAAATTATTAGGTACCACGACCTCTTCCTTTTGTAGTTCCTTCCATTCTTCTAGTGTTTTGACCTTGTCATGCAAATTTTCTAAAGACCTGTCATCAAAATTCTCAAAAAAAAAATACCATACTAGTGGACTTATCGTTAGTCAAATCATTGTGAAGGAATAAAAATTCTTCTTCACATATTTTTCACAATTTTCATAAAAAAAATCAAATGATAATGTGTCACTAGCAAGTTCATCATGAGGTAAATCACCAAGCAATTTTTTTCTTTTATAGTTTCTTCATAATTATTTTCACAATGGTCTAAAATAGGTTGATCACAATGTTGAAGTATAGACTTATCATGCACAAAATTATTTAACTCATTTTGAATCATATCTATTTCAAAAGATGACTGAAGTGGTTGCTCGTTGGAGTAAGATATGTTCAAATAATTAGATGGTTGATCTTCAAAAATTTTAGTTTGAGAAATTATTTTGAGAAGATCTTCCATACAAGATGCAGGTTGAGAGGATAAATTTTGAGAGAATGATTTTAGCGAACCTTCTATACCTTCCTCAATTGTACGTCTTCGTTCCTCAAACTCACGATTATAATTTTCCTTATTTTCCTCAAATGATTGCATTTCGAGATCATCAGTGAAATTTGAAGAAGGATATGATAGATCTGTGTACATATTTGATGACATATATGAAGTGGTTGTAGGTAAATTCTCATGACATGCATACCTCGCTACTAATTTTTTTAATTTTTCATCTAACATGTTCAATTGAATATCTTGTTCATGATAAATTTAGAACATAAAGATGATCAACCCATAAAGAAAGGATCAGATGGAGGACTCTCTTGATACGATTCCTGATTAGAATAAATTATCCATTCACAATTGTAATTTTGTGTATAGGAAGCGCTCGTAGGTTCACTATATGTGGTGTGAATTTGATTATGACCTAGACTTAACAAACTTCATATCCATAGACACTGATAATAATTATGATATGGATCACAACAATGATAGCAACCAGTTTGATTTTGAAATATTTTAAATTTTTTTTTGAAAAAGGGTGGTGAGGGAAAGAGATTGAAAAGAAAAAAGAAAAAATATTGAATTTTTTTATAGTATTTTTTTTATAGAACCAGAGACACAAAATACAGATACAGAGAAAATTTGGGGAAGAAAATCAACAAAATTGCCGCCGCCAAATAGTTTGGCTCCTTGGTTTTTGCAGTGCACTTTAGAGACTACTTTATTACTTTTTTCTTCCTGTATCAGCAGTTCTAGATCCCTACACACTCAACACACACTGTTAACCTGTAAAACGTGAGAACAAGCAAGAAAAACACCGTCGATCCCCGACAACGGCACCAAAAACTTGATATGGTAATTTACTGCAAGCATACAGTATCAGTTGTAGCGCTATACAGATCGTTGCATAGAGATCTCAAGTGTTTTGCGATTCTTCCTAATTCTATAGTCTAAAGGAATAATTAAGAGTTTCTAAATTGAAGTTGAGAGTTATTCTAATTAGTCTAGGATCTAGAATCCACTACTTTCCTACCATGTATTTACTTCTATTATCTTTTTCTATCATAAAAAAGTAATCTTTTAGTTTAATGTTTACTTCAAGTATCCTAAGTATGAGTTATCAAGTGGTGTACAAGTATAACGCATTAAAAATATAACTTTACATAAAAACAAACTAAATCATTAGATAATTCTATGAAGAAGATAAAAATTAATAACTCCAAACCCTAACAAAGTATAGGCTATCAAAAAACTTAATTTAAGTATAACCTATCAAAGTATTAATCTACGAATTGTTATATTTTAATCTTTTCATAGAAAAATCATGTCTTTATTATTTTAATTAGGAAGAAAATATTAGAGAGCAACTACATGGTAGATTCTAGTTTCATCTACATCCTAGAGCTAAGCTAAATTAGCTACTCATAATTCTAATAAGGAAAATTAAATTTTTATTCATGAAAGCAATTAAATCTAACGTAGAAAGCAAATAAATCTAAACTAGAAAGCAATTAGAGGAGATTTACCTAAGAAAAATTGATATGCAGCAAATGTTAGCTCTAGAGTTGGTATGGTGTCCGTCCCTCCTTCAGCAAACCCTAATTTTTATTAATAAAATCCTAGTATAAATTATCTCCTACTTTCACTGTGATTAATCTCTACATGAAACCCTAGAATACAAGGATACGGCTGTTCGCAGCAGAATTTCCTTTGCTTCCTTCCATCGAATTAACTTAAATTACAATGAAAGTGAACAAGATGATATAGAGAACAAACGAGAGGATTTTATAGTTCAATCTCTCTCTTTTACAATGTAAACGTGGGATCAGTGGCGATGAGATCTGTCAAGCAGTTCCTTTGGACGACCGGTACGTCGAACTCTTCTCTCTTGAAGATATCGGCTGACTGTAGACGATCTCCTCTGGTCTTGATTCGTTCGAGGCTCTCACGCGTAACTCGAACCCTCCAAGAACTTCAGAAAGAAGATGGCGACTTTCTTTGATCTTCACGAATTCAAGGCTTTGTGCGTAACTCGAATTCTCCAAGATTTCAGAAAAATATCTCAATTGCCAAAAAAGAAGACCCCTAGGGTTTCACAAAGAAGGTATTTATAGCCCCAGGAAGATTTGAGAGTTTCTATTCAAATAGAATTCGCTCTCATCAAGGATTCCAATCAAATACTTAATATTGATTTAAATCTCTTGATTTAGAATTCTGATTGGACTTGATTTGATATTTGAGTAAGCCCAAATCATAATCTCAATCAATTTGAGATTCTGGTTATCTGCTCACGCGGAGCTAACGCGGAGCTAAATAACCAAAAACGCGGAGCTAACGCGGAGCTATCAACAACTCTGCGTTTTACTCAAATGCGGGGCTAAAAGTAGCCAGACGCGGAGCTATAGAATTAGCTCCGCGTTCTGTTGTGGAAAATCCTTTTTACTTAGAAATTTTCACTGCCAACAGAACCCCCTCCAAAGTTTTCGAAATGGCTTAGAATTTAGCAAATTTCGAAATACTTTGGATCTTTAAACCAAAAACGCGGAGCTAAAATACCAAGTTTATCTCCGGTTTTAGGTATCTTCGCAGAGCTTATAGTCTTCGCTTTATTTTCAGTGGAATGGGTAATTGCCTCATTAATCACCCTGAATTTCTGCGCCGAATACCAAGCGACGAAAATTCTGTTTAAATAGAGCTCTCGGGTCGTCTTCTTCTTCATCCCGGGATTTTGAAGAGTGCTCAACTCCTGCAACAAAGCGAGAAATATCAACGAGCGATCTTCAATTGATCTCCGCTTAACTCTCCATGGATTTTCATCATTAGGATGTCATTCCAGAAGAGTACATCTTCGTGCACAGTGGCCGTCGTTAATGTCAGCTGTAGACACTAAAAATAATTAAATTAAAAAAAAAAAAAAAAAAAAAAAATTCTAAGTGGGCACACCCGCGGGTGCACCCGCGGGATGCAACCCGCGGGAACACCCGCGGGTTGCAACCCGCGGGGGCACCCGCGGGAAGCATCCCGCGGGAGCACCCGCGGGATGCAACCCGCGGGTGCACCCGCGGGTTGCAACCCGCGGGGGCACCCGCGGGAAGCAACCCGCGGGAGCACCCGCGGGTTGCAACCCGCGGGAACCCCCGCGGGAAGCAACCCGCGGGAGTTCTCCCGCGGGTTGCAACCCGCGGGAGTTCTCCCGCGGGTTGCAACCCGCGGGAGCCCCCGCGGGTTGCCACCCACGGGAAGTCTCCCGCGGGTTGCCACCCGCGGGTTGTTTTTCGTTGTTTTCCCGTTGTTTTATTTCCTATTTTATTTTCCTGATAATCCGTGAT
Organism: Dracaena cambodiana; assembly: GCA_036321105.1. Taxonomy (NCBI): domain Eukaryota; kingdom Viridiplantae; phylum Streptophyta; class Magnoliopsida; order Asparagales; family Asparagaceae; genus Dracaena; species Dracaena cambodiana. The sequence continues at coordinate 17,937,053 of JAYEPQ010000005.1, read as the reverse complement.
CCGCTTTTTCAGGAGAGAATTGAGCCGGATTTCGAGCTTCTTCGGTTTATAAAATACAGGAATTTAACGAGAGAAAGGACTTTTGATTTTTTGGATTCTTGGACTTTGGGAAGATTTCGGGCGAGCTCGTGAGATCAAAGAAAAGAGCAGAGCCATCTTCTCCTGGTCGGACGGTCAACGGAGGCAGCAACGAGACTCCACCGCCACCCGAACCCACATAAAAAAGGGAATAAACTAATATTCCCGTTCTTGTAATTCCTCGATATTTTTTGTAATCTCAATTTCGTTGTAATTCAAATAATTTTGCAATGGAATCAAAGATGCAATTTTCGGGCGTACAAGAACTGGCGACCACAGTGGGAGCCAGGATTCCCGCGGGTGGCAACCCGCGGGGGCGATCCCGCGGGTTGCCACCCGCGGGTTGTTTTTCGTTGTTTTCCCGTTGTTTTATTTCCTATTTTTTTATTTTACTGATAATCCGTGATCCGCTTTTTCAGGAGAGAATTGAGCCGGATTTCGAGCTTCTTCGGTTTATAAAATACAGGAATTTAACGAGAGAGCGGACTTTGGACTTTTGACTTTGGAACTTTTTGATTGGAGGGAGATCCTTTCGGGAAGAGTCCAATTTTTCAGAGTCCAAATATCCAGAGAGGAGTTCCTCAATTCAGAGAGATCGGATCGTCAACGGAGTACAGAAACAAAGCTCCACCGCTGCCAGACCCACAAAAATAAAGGGGAAACGAAATCAATCGATCCCCATTCTTGTAATCTCGATTTTCTATTTTGTAATTTTTCTTTTATTGCTGTAATTCAAAATTAAATTGGCATATAAAGGAAGATTCAATTTTCGGGCGAACAAGAATTGGCGACCACAGTGGGAGTTTGGGCGGCGCAATCCAATCTTTAATTTTTTTTTTCTCGGAGCCTAGGCGTCATCGCCCACCAAAATTGACAAGACGTCATCGTCTGTCAAAAAAAAAAAAAAAAAAAAAAAATTATGAGGCATCATCGCCCATAAAAAAAAAATTGAGGCGTCATTGCCCAAAAAAAAAAAAAAAAAAAAATTGACAAGACGTCATCGTCTGTCAAAAAAAAAAAAAAAAAAAAAAATTTTTGAGGCGTCATCGCCCAAAAAAAAAATTTGACAAGACTGGATACAACTCCAGGATGCAACCCGCAGATGGAATCTTGGGACCCGCGTGGACGCAACCCGCATATGGAAGCACGGGACGCAACCCGTAGATGGAATCTTGGGACCCGCGTGGACGCAACCCGCATATGGAAGCGCGGGATGCAACCCGCAGATGGAATCTTGGGACCCGTGGACGCAACCTGCATATGGAAGTGCGGGATGCAACCCGCAGATGGAATCTTGGGACCCACATGGACGCAACCCACATATGGAAGCGCGGGACACAACCCGCAGATGGAAGCGCGGGCGCAGGACGCAACCCACAGATGGGTGGGACCCATCTGGGTCACCCGCACTTTTCTCCCTCTTTCCCGCACAAAAAAAAAAATAAAGAATAAAAATAATATTAATAAAAAAAAAAGGAAAGGGTGTTATCGCCCACAAAAAATTGACAAAGTTAAAAAAAAAAAAAATAATAATAATAAAAATAAATATTTAAAAAAAAAAAAGAAAAAAAAAAAACAGGCAGTATGAGTGCTCACCCATGGGTTGTATCCAACGGATGCACCCGCGGATGCCAAAAAAATAAATAAATAAAATTAAAAAAATTAATTAAAATAAAAAAATAAAAAAATATTAAAAAATATAAAAAAATATTAAAAAAAAAGTAAATAAATAAAAAATAAACAAAAAAATAATAATAAATAAAAATATATTTGCAAGGCCTCATCGCTTACCAAAATAAATAAATAAATAAATAATAAAAAATAAAATGCTAGGCGTCATCACCTAAAAAAAAAAAAGGACATCATTGCAAACAAAAAAAAAGAGAGATAAAGAAATAAAAATGTATATATAAAATAAAATAAAAAAAAAATGAAAAAAAAATGATGAACCGCCCAACGCCGATAAGGCTACGGGAAGAGAATAAATTTCTCGCCAACCCTACCATACTAGGGGTAAAAAGTATGAATTACCCAACGCCGACAAGGTTACGGGGAGAGAATAGATTTCTCGCCAACCCCACCATACTGGGGGTAAAAAGTATGAATTGCCCAACGCCGCTAAAGCTACGGGAAGAGAATAGATTTCTCGTCAACCCCACCATACTGGGGGTAAAAAGTATGAATTGCCCAACGCCGCTAAGGCTACGGGAAGAGAATAAATTTCTCGCCAACCCCACCATACTGGGGGTAAAAAGTATGAATTACCCAACGCCGACAAGGCTACGGGAAGAGAATAGATTTCTCGTCAACCCCACCATACTGGGGGTAAAAAGTATGAATTGCCCAACGCCGCTAAGGCTACGGGAAGAGAATAAATTTCTCGCCAACCCCACCATACTGGGGGTAAAAAGTATGAATTACCCAACGCCGACAAGGCTACGGGGAGAGAATAAATTTCTCGCCAACCCCACCATACTGGGGGTAAAAAGTATGAATTACCCAACGCCGACAAGGCTACGGGGAGAGAATAAATTTCTCGTCAACCCCATCATACTGGGAGTAAAAAGTATGAATTGCCCAACGCCGCTAAAGCTACGGGAAGAGAATAGATTTCTCGTCAACCCCACCATACTGGAGGTAAAAAGTATGAATTGCCTAACCCCGCTAAGGCTACGGGAAGAGAATAAATTTCTCGTCAACCCCACCATACTGGGGGTAAAAAGTATGAATTACCCAACGCCGACAAGGCTACGGGGAGAGAATAAATTTCTCGCCAACCCCACCATACTGGGGGTAAAAGTATGAATTGCCCAACGCCGCTAAGGCAAAGGGAAGAGGAAAAGTTTGGTATTTAAACCCAAACGAAACCCTCGACAACTCACTATGCTGAGGATAATAGTATGGCTAGCCCAACTCAAACGGTAGTTGGTAAAGGAAAAATCAAACCCGTTGATAGCTGGGGGTTTGCTAAAAATCCCACGACAAATCTGTCACAACAGTATTCTTATCCGAATATAAGAATACATCACTGCCCTAAGCTGCTAAGGCAAAGGGAAGAGGAAAAGTTTGGTATTTAAACCCAAACGAAATCCTTGACAACTCACCATGCTGAGGGGAATAGCATGGCTAGCCCGACTCAAACGGTAGTTGGTAAAGGCAAATCAAACCCGTTGATAGCTGGGGGTTTGCTAAAAATCCTAATCAGATAAATCTCCTGTCACGTTAAGATTTCACCTCTGACAGCAAAACTTTTCTTGTCATTTTGCTCTAAAAGAGCAAGCGACACTCCAAAATATTTGTCAAGTTAAAATCATACCTCTGACATCATAATTCAAAATCAAAAGAGATAAAATCCTAATTAAATCGATTCCCTGTCACGTTAAGATTTCAGCTCTGACAGAAAAGAAAATTCACACTTCATCAAGTCCAACATTACAACCTCTGATGAACGTGCTTTAGATATCGTTAAGTTGAAAATCACCTCTGACGAAAATCACCTCCCTATCAAGTTAACAGTTACCTCTGATAGTCCGATTCCAAAACTAAATACGTTAACCGTCACCTCTGTTTAGCCAGCTTGTCCCTATCACGACCAAATACTCTGAATAGGTTAAGCTCCAAGACACGTTTAATGTCACCTCTGTCTTTTCCTGATTCGTCATACTAGATGTCACTGAACGGTTATGATTAAAATAAGCACGTTAATATTATACCTCTGCTTGACCTAAAATAAGCACGTTAACATTATACCTCTGCTTGTCCTCTAATGAGTACGTTAAAATCATACCTCTGCTTGTTATGGAATAAATAAATATATTAACAGTTATCTCTATCGACCAAATCTTTTAAAAGGTCTATAACCAAAATTAAAGAATCCAAAGTATTTCGAAATTCAGTACGGTTCAATATAGAACTTCGAAAACTTTGGAGGGGGTTATGTAGATACAAAAAAAAAAAAAAAAAAAAAAAAAAAAATTCATTTTTGCTAAGTGGGCACACCCGCGGGTTGCATCCCGCGGGACCCCCGCGGGATGCCACCCGCGGGAGCACCCGCGGGAGCAACCCGCGGGAACCCCCGCGGGTTGCCACCCGCGGGAGGATTCCCGCGGGTTGCAACCCGCGGGAGGATTCCCGCGGGTGGCAACCCGCGGGGGCGATCCCGCGGGTTGCCACCCGCGGGTTGTTTTTCGTTGTTTTCCCGTTGTTTTATTTCCTATTTTTTTATTTTACTGATAATCCGTGATCCGCTTTTTCAGGAGAGAATTGAGCCGGATTTCGAGCTTCTTCGGTTTATAAAATACAGGAATTTAACGAGAGAGCGGACTTTGGACTTTTGACTTTGGAACTTTTTGATTGGAGGGAGATCCTTTCGGGAAGAGTCCAATTTTTCAGAGTCCAAATATCTAGAGAGGAGTTCCTCAATTCAGAGAGATCGGATCGTCAACGGAGTACAGAAACAAAGCTCCACCGCTGCCAGACCCACAAAAATAAAGGGGAAACGAAATCAATCGATCCCCATTCTTGTAATCTCGATTTTCTATTTTGTAATTTTTCTTTTATTGCTGTAATTCAAAATTAAATTGGCATATAAAGGAAGATTCAATTTTCGGGCGTACATCAGCGGCCATGGAAGTATAGGCGACGGCGAACCAGTCTATGCAGCGTCTTCCGAAGGTAAAAACCTCAACTCTTGGTATTCTAAGAACCATTCCGAGATGTTTTGGCTCGGCTTAATCCGGCCAATTGCTTATTTTATCGGCGAGACCACCGCTCTCCGGCCGTAAGGCTTAAAGGAGAAGGAGAAGACATAGAGGAACTCTGTTCTTTCTCTACGCGAAGTTATCGCGTCATCCTTGCACTTGGAACGCGGGGCTTATCTGACTAGAAGTCTCGATGAATTTGCGAGGCTATCTTTGATTAGCAGTCGCGATGGATTTGTGAGGCTATCTTTGATTAACAGTCGCGATGGATCTGCGAGGCTATATTTGATTAGCAGTCACGATGGATCTGCGAGGCTATCTTTGATTAGCAGTCGCTTTATGCCGCGAGGCTATGAAAGAGAAGGAAATAACAGAGAGAAACTCTGTCCCTCTTTTACGCGAAGTTATCGCGTCATCCTCTGCGTTTGAAGCTCGAGGCTATTTCTTTAACTGTACGCGGAGTTAGTTTAGCTCCGTGTTTTCACATTTTTAGAAACTCTGTTCCTTTTGCAGTAAGTCGGATCCTTTTTGAAGAGGAGTGTATGTGGGTCCATCGATCTTCATCAGCAAAAGTAACTCTAAGGAAGCCAGAAGCATATGCTTTACAACATAGTTGCAGGTTTCCAGCTCTGGCTCCTGGAGGTAAACTTTTGAAGGAGTTACAAGCTCAAATAAGGGCTTGCGGCACTTCTCTTTCCTCTCGTGCTTCATTTCAGATGACATATCCAAATTGACATTTGCAGAGGAGATCTTTTGCATGTGAACCAGGGAACTGAGCTTCAACACCCCGTAAAGAAATCTCACCGTTAAGTTATTGATGAGTCGATGATCATGTAGAAGCTTTTGGGAGAGCTATAACTCCCTCTTTGTAATTTCTTCTTTTATCAATAAAGGCAGATTATTTTCCTCTCTATCTGTTGGCTTCAATAATTTTGCTTGCTCAACAAACAGATGGTTAATAATTTTGGTAAAATAATCTAAGGCTCTTTCGCGTAATTTAGATCATTAATACCGATATGATCAAGTAAGGATCCTCTTAACTTGGCCAAAAATCCAAGTTCTTCATGAAAATGCGAAGCTAAAATATCAAGTTAGCCTCGCGCTTTGAATAGCTGCGCGGAGTTACGCGGAATTAAGTAGCTTCGCGTTTTCTTCATCACCACATGGGATTATCTGTTCCGCATTTTGGGGAGTAACTGACCAGTCATTTTCTCCGAAATCCGCGCCGAACTCCAAGAGGCGGTTTCCCTCATTTAAATGAAATCTCCATCTCTTTTTCTTCTCACTTCATTTGAGAATTTTCCAGAAACCCTAGAGATTCAGGTGATCAGAGCTCAGGCGACCCGAGCATTTTCCACCCGATTTTCTTCCCATTTCTCGTCGATTTTCCTCAAGTTTCAAGCAATGGCACCCAAAACTCGTGCTACTTCTCGTGCAGCTCCATCATCGGCGACTGGCGCAAGCAGTGGTGGCAGCGGCCATGGCGGCGACGCGCCAGCCCAAGCTTCGCCTATTGGGGGGTAAGAATCTTCTATCAAGACTCTTCAGAATATTTAAGAGTGATTTGGTTTGATTCTAACCAGTTAATCACTTCCTTCATCGGCGAGATCGCCGTACTCCGGCCATAAAAGCTTGGAGAAGAAGAAAAGCCTCTGGCTTTCTTCTCACGCGAAGTTATCGTGTCATCCTCGCGTTTTTAAAGCGCGGGGCTATTTTCAGTAGCAATCGCGCTGAAATGCGAGGCTATTTTAAGTAGCAATCGCGCTAAAACGCGAGGTTATTTTAAGTAGCAATGGCGCTGAAACGCGAGGCTATCCTTTTGACTTCTGCGCGGTCTAATTTTTAGCTTCGCGCGTAGTTACTTTTATCTTCGCGCAATCTAATTTTTAGCTTCGCGCGTCCATACTTAGAGAAATTTTCTATCTTATAGACACTTCTCTAACTTTGGTGCTTCTTTTTGCAGTAGGGTATTCAGCAGAAGCTCTTCCCCATAAGCACTACTTTGGCTTTGCTGGTGGTTCTGATCCATCAGCTCAATTTCGCTTCACCACGATCTTGGCTGCATATAACCCTAACTTGAGAGACCGTAGAGAGAAATTGATCAAATACCATCCTACTACTGCACGCGAGATCATCACTGATGCAGCTTTTGAAAACGTGAACAAAGAGGCGATGGAGAAGCCCGCATTCCTCTTTGAAGACCAAATGAATCAATCAGATGAGATCCTCTTTGAAGAGGAGTGCGAGTGGCTTTACAATTCTGGCGAAGCTTTAATGTTTCTGCCCAGGATGGATCGTGGCTATCCCCTGGTTTATCTTCAGCGACTGGCGATGCCTCGGGAATTAAAGTGGGGACTAACTCAGGAGCAAGATGGCGTCCCAACAGGCAAATTTGGTGCACAAGGGGTTTATCAAGATGGTTCCCCCAGATGCATTACTGGTTTGCTTCCAGGCCAATTTGGCAAGGAGCTCCCAGTAGGAGAAGTCCCATCCCGTGTGCGAACTTCCTAACCGAGTTCCTGGAAAGAGATGGTCAATACCCGGCTAGTGACTTCAGAATGCCTGGCTGGGTCTACTCCTCTAGCAATATGTGGTGGGCCCGCCTTGTTCAGTACATGTTGGATTCCCACGAGCCCATCTTAAAGGACATTGGCTTATACAAAGCCATCAGAAATATCCAATTCGGGTTTTCCCAGAGTGTTTATCACTTCTACTGCCTCCTGGAGATGTACAACCCTGAGACTTGCACTCTCTTTACACTAGTGGATGAGCTAGGGTTCGCTCTCCACGAGATGTTCGAGGTTTCTGGGCTTTCCATGGGTGAAGTCCCCTATGAAGAATACATCCCTTGCACCGAGGAGTTAAATATATTGATGGCGAAGGATGAGCGTATCTATGCCACATACTGGGAAATGATGTGCCATTATCGTATTTGCGCCGACCTGACAGGTGCGCGTAATCATGGTATCGGCCACAAGAAATGGGCCGAGTACCTCTTTGCCAACTTAAACTCTAAGGATAGCTCGTCAACTATCCATGGCCATCCTCCCGTCCCCATCTCAGAGATTGATCAACGTGTAGCCAGGGGCCATCACCGTTTGTATTATACCACGGACTCCAATGAGAATGGATACGGTCCCGACACTTCATTCAAGAGCTACCACTATCAAGCCTAGTTCCCGGTCTCCAACAGAGGTCTCATCGCTGGGTTTTTGATGCTGTGGCTGAAGAGATGCGTCGTGCCGTCATTACCCAAGGAAGCAATTGCAATGACCGTGGTATATCCAGCGGTCTTCTTGCACCCCTTGGACTTCTTCCCGCCATGGTGTGTAATTTACAGCATGGACTGCGGGCACTTTATCGTGATTTCCTCCCCACTGATAAGGTTAAGGGGAAAGGAAAGGGCAAGTCGAAAGAGACTGCCCAGCCAAAGACTCCGAACCCTAGGGTGGAGATGCCCTACACCTATTTAATGGCGTGGCTCATCTTGCACTGTCCCTCTTTGATGAGCGCACCAGAACGCCGTTCGGGAGAGAAGTGCTTCTTTGTGGAGCTATATGAACGCTCTTCATGGAATCAGAATTATATGTCGCAAATTCGGAAGACTCTTCGTGGCTTTCAGAACTATGAGATCTTCCGGTGTTTTCCTGACTTTCCCGGCGGTGAATATGGGTTGAGACTGAAGGATGCTGCGGGAGCAGATAATTTTACTACTTTATCTGCGGGAGCATTCTGGTGGCTCCTCAACATCCATCCCGGACACTTGGTATATCGTCAAGATGCCAAGTGTCTAATTGAACCGTACATCCCAAGTCGCTTTGCTCGCCAGTTTGGATACTCTCAACTCTTTGTGGGTAATCTGAACAGGAATCTTGCTTACAAGGGGAACTTGTACGAAGGTGCCCGTGGCTGGTTCCATTTTGCAGCGGGCGGAATCAAAGCTGAATTCACTTTACCCCAGAAGTTGCCAGAGCTGGCTATGACTCTCAGCTTCTACACATGGTTCAGCATTGCAAATGCTGATGTACCCGGCTTCTCTTCCAACCGCAGTTGTTGCAAGGAGATCGAGGCCTTCTACATTAGCCGCCAGGGTGCCTCGAGAGTAAGAATAAAAGGAATGGAAGAATTCCTTGGCGCCGCGGCTAAGCCTTCAGATGTCAGCGAGTCCGACGACGACGCCGGTGATGATAATGATAATACTGGTGCTGGAGGAGCTCCCCAGCCTGTTACCACTCGTCCCTGGAGTCCGACTCTCAAACGCCGCGGTGCTTTAAAGAAAAGGCCCGGTAAGAAGCAGAAGTTGGCTCAGGAAACTTTGATAGCCCCCCAAGAAGTGGCTGTCAAACTTGCTTCAGATCTGCTGGCTTCAGCTCTACCCCCAGCGTCGATAAGGGAGGACGAGCTTGCTAAACCTCCAAGTGTCGTTGAGGTTTTGGCTCCTTTGACCATAGAGCCTATTGCAGAACCTGTGGCGCAACCTTTGGGAAGCGAGACGGGTACGCTGTTAGAAATGACAGCAGCTCCCCCTTCAAGTCCGACAACTGGACTTATATCTCTAGGTATAGCTCTTGATGTTTTGTCTTTTAGCTGTTACTTTTACTTTATAACACCCTCTACCTGTTTTCTGATGCAGGCGGTCAGCTCCTCTCGCTGACGCACTCAACCACCCAGGTAGAGCTCGATGACAAGGTGGACCATTCTAGCTCAGTGGGCGGCTTGGATAGTTCTACCAGCAATTTTGACGCTGATTACTTTACGCCGACTACATGTACAGTCCCCTCATCCATTCCTCCTATTGATGAACTTGGGAGTGATGAACGGACGGAGGTTATCAGTACGGCCGCAGCAAGAGAGGCCACCCCATCTCCAAGTATGCCATCTCCAACACCACCAGTCTGCTCCACTGAGACTTTTCCAACGATTGTTGGTGTGCCTTCTGTTCTTCAGCCAGCATTTTTAACGCCATCTATTGTCGTGGCTGCTGAAACTCCTGCAACTCCTTTGGTTCCAAGTATTCCAACAGGGGAGGAGGATAAGTTGAAGTTCTCATTTGAAGATGCTTCTCCCACCGGAGGAGTTTCAGGTGAAGATATACCGTCTTCTTCTCCTTTTGACGGGGGCACCCAAGTGATTGGTACTGGCGATGCTTCTCCTGGGATCCCCAGTTCTTCCAGGTCTGCACTGGCCTTATTGGTTCCCCATATCCTGAATTTGGTGCAGGGACGGGCTTCTTCTTCTCCAGCTCCGGTAGTTACTGCTCCCCTGCCTGCGACATCTTCCTTGGCATTACCTGTTTTGCCTGCCGACACTGCAAGTCCTCTTGAAGAGTCTTTCAACTTCAGTGTCATTGATTTTATGCGTTTGCTAAGGAGATGTATCGAGATGGTCCTTGCTGGCCATGATTTCTTCAACTTCGCACGTCCAATGTTATTCCGCTATCTGGAAAATATCGAAGAAGTTGGGGGACGAGATCGAGCAGCTCCTTACCGGGCCTGCCTTGCAATCTTAGAAGAGCAGGTGACCATGCTACACACGCTCCATCAGGCGGATGTGGAGGTGATCACTAAGATAGAACTGGCGCGGCTTCAGGCGGAATCAACATCGCGTAGAAATGCTTTAAGGCAGCAGGAAGAGAGATGGTCTCAGGAGCTGACAGAGCTCGAAGCCAACCGGGAATCCATTCTTGGAGATCTGAGGAGGGTGGACTCTGAAATCGGGGAGAGTCAAGCTGCCATCTCTAGAGCCCAGGAGATGATCGCCAGAGCTCGGGCCATCTTGATAGATAATGAGCTCCGATTAGGGGAGTCTGTCAAGAAGCGGGAAATGTTGGTTCTCCAACAGGAACAAGTCCAACAGGAGGAGGCGGCCAGGAATCGTGCCATTGAAGAGTCTCGTCAACAACAACTCGCAATAAGCGATGATGAGTTACGTAGGCAGGCTCAGCATACCATGGAGTCATCTCATTGTCGAAATTTGGACGAGACGATAAACAAATTGAAACTCCTGGGAGACCCATAGTTTCCTCTTTTTATGCTTTTATTTTTCCTGTACTAAGATCTCCGTAATGATTCTTTGATATTCTTTTTGTACTTTTACCCTTTTTAATAAAGATGATTCTTTTTGACTCTTTTATTTGTCGGCTTCAAAACAGATTTGCCTGCCCATCCAATAACTTATCGTCAAAATGATTTATCTCGGTATCGTTTATGCACAATTTTCCGAATCATATTGTCAGAGGTAAGAGTTTAACATGACAGGGTTTATGGGATTTTTAGCAAACCCCCAGCTATCAACGGATTTGATTAGCCTTTACCAACTACCGTTTGAGTTGGGCTAGCCATGTTATTCCCCTCAACATGGTGAGTTGTCGAGAATTTCGTTTGGGCTTAAATGCCAAACTTTTCCTCTTCCCTTTACCTTATCGGTATTGGGTAATTCATACTTTTTACCCCTAGCATGAAGGGGTTGACGAGAAACTGGTTCTCTCCCCATTGCCTAGTTGGCGCTGGGTAATTTATACCTTTTAGGTCAGAGGTGCTCAACTGCGCATGCCTAAAAGAAAAGATTGGAGGCTGTTCAAGGCTCTCTCGCGTAACTTGAACTGGGCACACCAAATTTAGGTCAGAGGGGCTCAATCGCGCATGCCTAAAGAAAAGACTGGTGGTGGTTCAAACTTGAGAACCAACTGGAGGCGGTTCAAGGCTCTCTCGCGTAACTTGAACTGGGCACACCAAACACACCAGGTTTAGGTCAGAGATGCCAAACTGAGCATGCCTAAGGAAAAGACTGGAGATGGTTCAAACTTGAGAACCAAACGCACCAGGTTTGGGTCAGAGGCGCCAAACTGCGCATGCCCAAGAAAAGACTGATGGTGGTTCAAACTTGAGAACCAAACTGGAGGCGGTTCAAGGCTTTCTCGCGTAACTTGAACTGGGCACACCAAACACACCAGGTTTAGGTCAGAGGCGCCAAACTACGCATGCCTAAGAAAAAACTGGAGGTGGTTCAAAACTTGAGAACCAAACACACCAGGTTTAGGTCAGAGGCGCCAAACTGCACATGCCTAAGAAAGAAACTGGAGGTGGTTCAAACTTGAGAACCAAACACACCAGGTTTAGGTCAGAGGCGCCAAACTGCGCATGCCTAAGAAAGAAACTGGAGGTGGTTCAAACTTGAGAACCAAACACACCAGGTTTAGGTCAGAGGCGCCAAACTGCGCATGCTTAAGAAGAAACTGGAGGTGGTTCAAACTTGAGAACCAAACACACCAGGTTTATTGGTTTAAAATCACCAGAATAGAAGAAATCCAAGTGCTCATCTGTGTAACTTGGATAAATTGGAGGTTTAGACTTCCAGGGATATTAAGCATAGTATTTCTTCAGAAATTTGCCATTGATCGACATCATCATCCTGTCGCCGTTTTGATTCATCAAGCGATAGACTCCACTGGAGTAGACTGTCTCCACAATGAACGGTCCTTCCCACTCAAATTTACCCTTCGTCTTGTGAGTTAGCACAATTGGCCTTTTAACAGCCAGGACCAAGTCTCCTTGTTTAAAGGTCCTTGGCTTAACGTTCTTATTGAACGTTTGAGAAATTCGGGCTTGATACAACTCAATTTGTTGTTGAGCCCTGAGACGCTTTTCATTCAACGCCTCTAATTCTTGCAATCTTTGCTGATGGCGCTCTTCTGTCGTCATCTTTGTGGCTAAAGCCACCCTTAATGAAGGAATCTGAACTTCAAGAGGTAAGACGGCCTCGTTTCCATAGACCAAAGACAATGGAGTAGTTTTTGTAGGGGTGCGAACAGTGGTGCGATAAGCCCACAGGCACTCTCCTAGCTTTTCATCCCAATCTTGTTTATTAGAAAAGACGAACTTCCAAAGGAGTTTAATAATCATCTTGTTGAAGGCTTCGGCCAACCCATTAGCTGCGGGGTTATATGGCATTGAAGCAATATCTTTGATTCTGAACTTATTGCAGAATCTGGAGAATCCCTGACTGATGAATTGCGGATTATTATCATGGATGATCCGTCAGGGGACGCCAAAGCTGTAAATGACGTGATGTTTGACGAATTTGATCACATATGTCGTCTTCACCTCTTTCATGGGCACGACTTCTGCCCACTTTGAAAAATAATCGGTTATTGCAAGAATAAACCGATGTCCCTTGGATGACGGGGGAGTTATAGGCCCCACAATATCCATCCCCTATGCTTCAAATGGCCAACTTGCAACAGTATTGTGCAAGTATTCTTGGGGTTGATGAATAAAATTGGCATGTATCTGGCATGCATGGCACCGTTTAGTGTATGCCATTGCTTCCGAGATCATGTTCGGCCAGTAGTATCCCAGCCTTCTTATACGGTCTCCAAGTTTTAGACCGGGCTGATGAGCTCCACATACTCCATCGTGTGTTTCTCTCAGCACTTCTTCTGCTTCTGCTTTTGATATGCAGCGTAGTAGCAGACCGTCTCTTGACTTTCTATATAAAGTTTGAAGCTTATGGTCATAATAAAATCTTTGGGCCTTCCTCTTTATCGAGGTGGCTTCCTTAGGATCTTCTGGTAATATCCCATGTAAAGCATAATCCACAAATGGAAATCACCAATCACTGGGTTCCAGTGCTAAGCCTGTCTGGCATACTTCTTTATTTTGAAGAACGATATCTGGATGGAGGAGCTCTCTGCTTCCAATGGTGATGCTTTTAGCCTCACCTGGCGGGATCGCCAATGTTGCTGCTAATGCGGCAAGAGCATCTGCATATACGTTCTCATTTCGAGATATATGGTAAATGTAGAATTGTTCAAAGTAGCCTGCTAGCTCGATGGCTAGCTGATGATAGGGGATGAGGGGTTCATGTCTGACTTTATACTCGCCCGTCGTCTGATTGACGATGAGTTTAGAGTCTCCATATGCCTCTAGATAGTTCACCCCCAGTTGTAGAGCCATCTTCAGGCCGATAATGAGTGCGTTATATTCCGCCACATTATTCGTGCACGGTTCTGTCAGTGAGTAACCGTTAGGCAATATATGCTTATGTGGGGAGATTAGCACAACCCCCACTCCAGCAGCTGATCGTCTGGCAGCACCATCAAAGAACATTTGCCATATTTGTTTCTTGCTAACTGTGTTGACTTCTGACGTCTGTTTGGAATTAGACCGGATTGGATGGTCTGTAAGAAAGTCGGCGATTGCCTGTCCCTTCGTGGCTTTTTGAGGGACAAAGTGTATGTCATAGGGCGATAGCAATAATACCCATTTCGCCAACCGGCCATTTAAGGATCCCGGTTTTGTCATCAGAATTTTTAGGGGATTAACCCGTGATACGACATGAATTGTTTGCCCAGAAAGATAGTGTCGTATTTTCTGAATAGCGAACACTAAGGCTAAACACTCATTTTCAATCGGAGTATACCGCTGTTCGGCCCCAATCATTGTCCTGCTTAAATAATAGAGAGCATGTTCATGGCCGTGCTCATTATATTGAGCAATTAATGCTCCTAAGGCATTATCCATGGCCCTTACATATATAAGGAAGGGCTGTCCAGGGACCGGCACCATAAGAACGGGAGGTTTGGTGAGGTATTCTTTAAGGTCATCAAAAGCCCGTTGACATGCCTCATCCCAAACAAAAGAAACCCCCTTCTTCATAAGTCAAGAAAATGGCTGGCAACGTCCCGATAGGTTGGAAATGAAGCGCCGAATATAGGCGAGCTTTCCTTGTAATCCCCTCAATTCTTTAAGATTGCGGGGCAGTGGCATCTCTCTAATTGCTTTCACCTTTTCAGGGTCAAGAAAGATTCCTTTTGACGTTATTATGAACCCAAGGAATTTCCCACTGGACACCCCCATGAATGACTTAGTGGGATTCATCTTTAAATGATGTTTCCTCATGAGATCGAAGACCATTCTTAAGTCCTGAAGGTGGTCCTCTTTATTTTTACTTTTGACCGCCAAGTCATCTACGTAGCACTCTACTATCCTGCGCAGATGTTCTTTGAATATAATGCTCATCGCACGCTGGTAGGTGGCACCGACATTCTTCAGCCCAAATGGCATCACCGTATAGCAGTATACCCCCGCGGTGTTTTGAAAGCTGTGTGCTTTTCATCATCCGGGTGCATCTTGATCTGGTTATATCCTGAGAAGCCATCCATAAAGGACATTCTCTCATAACCACAAGTATTGTCTATCATCACGTCGGTGATGGGAAGTGGAAATTCATCCTTGGGACATGCAGCGTTCAGATCCCGAAAATCGATGCAAATCCAGATTTTTCTGTTCTTTTTACGAACCGGCACTATGTTGGCAACCCAATCAGGATGCTGTTCTTCACGGATGAATCCGGATTTTATAAGCTTATTGACCTCAGCAACTATTGCCTCCATCAATTCCGGCCGAAAACGTCTCTGTTGTTGTTTAACAGGTTTGGCATCTTCTTTTATATTTAACCGGTGTGTGGCAATTTGAGGATCAAGCCCAGGCATGTCTTCATAACTCCATGTGAACACGTCTATATACTCTTTAATGAGAGATATGAGCTCCTCCTTTTCTAAGGGAGTTAGCGTGTCGCTTATAAAGATGGGCTTAGGATTTTCATCCATTCCCATGTTGACTTGTATCAATTTGTCTTCAGTGGGAGGGTCACGCTGTTCAAAGCGGACGTCCCAGAGAGTGTCCATATGCTTAGCCTAGGAATCGTCTTGAACATCAATTGGTTCCTCGTCGCTTTCTGGTGCGGCTGAAACCATATTGGCTGTCAATGATTGAAACCAAGCACCGGTGCTTATATCTGAATCATGGTCAGGTGAAGGTGTATCTTCCTTGGCCGATGAACTCTCTTCATCCTTTAGTGGTGATGAGGGTGGTGTAGATACATAGCCCAACCCCCTGCGAGTCTTCTGATAATAATCAGGGCTCTTTCCTCTTGGTCTAAACGAGGGTATAAGATTTCGTCGCCCTTTTCCAAAGTTCAATCCCGGCTTCTGAGCAAAATTATAGCCCATCCTCTCCATCATCTGCCGGGATTTTTGTTCATACAGATGAAATTGGGGTGATGTTTGCTCGTCACTTTCGCTGTTTTGCTTTCGCCGCGGTGACATAATTACCCTGCCGAACATAATCGGCTTTTGGGATCCTCTCTGAGGAGGTACTTCGAAGTAGTGACCTTTTTCCTCAGCTATTTTAGACTGGGAGAGGAGGGATGACCTAAGTGGCAAATGATATGCTGCCAGAACTTCAAGTTCGGATAGGTCATCCACTTCAGTGGAAGTACAAGAAGGTTCAAACTCAGTAACTACAGCATGCTCGTAGACTAACTTTATGTCTTCATTAATAACCCATTCACTCTCTATTGCATCGACTATATTATCAAGACTCAAATTAAAATCTAGATAAGGGTTGATTTCGTAGTCACCCTCATCATCTTCTCCAGGAAGCTCGTACTCAATGTCAGCTTCATTGCCACTGTCATCGGGCTTTGGAGGTTTGCCAGGATCATCATTGGAGACTTCATGGGCTGGTTTATAGAGTGCCGCATCTGTGAAGTAATTCTCCAATCCTTTAAATGGTTGCTTGTCGGCGATTAGCGTCCGGACCTCTCCTTCCTCATCGCAATATTTCATGCATTGGTGGAGGGTCGACGGGACTATCAGGTGAGCGTGGATCCAAGGCCGCCCCAACAAAATGTTGTATGAAGTATTCGCATCAATGACGTAGCATGTAGCTTCCGTCCTCAAATCCCCGATCTGACATCGTAATCGGATTTTTCCGAGGGGACGGCTATTATTGGCGTTGAACCCGTATATCATTGTATTGGTTGGTGTCAGGCGATGGAGGGAAATCCCTAACAGCTGCATCAACCTTCTAGGCACGACACTTAGTGCAGAACCCGGATCAATCTAAACTCGGTCCACTTTTGTGGATCCGACATATCCGGTGAAATATAAAGGCATGTTATGCTTTATATTCCTCACCTGCATGTCTTCTGGAGAGAAGATGATTTGGGGGACTTGCCTCCTCACTTGGTGACAGCGGGGGCAAGAGTCTGTTCTTCATTGGCCGGTTCGACCATCTGAGCTAAAAATGACTCAGAGTCCGCCAAGGCCTCTCTAGAGCTTCACGTGTTGATTTTGATAACCTCAACAATTCGTAAAGCGTTACTCGTGCTGGGATGTTGGCCAGTTGAGTAATTATGTCAAACTTGAAGGTGGACTCCTTATCTCCTTCATCTCTGACAGGCTTCTTTTGAAAACGAAGTCCTTTCTGGTTTGCGGGTTTTGCAAGTTCCGCATAGATATCTTTCGGGTCCACTCTAGTGTAGTCCCTAAGATATGTCTTCCCGGATCGGGTACCGGAAGGGCCTGCCCCATCTTGATGAGTGGCCATAGTTTCGGGCTCTTCTTCAGAATCTGTGAAGGTTCCCGAAGCTATATGTTCTTCTTTTATATCAGCGAAAATGGCATTAATAGTCCGACTTTTCCGTTGACTCCCTGTAGTAGTCCATTGCTCGTCTTCTAGCAAATCGGGATGAACCCACATAACTTCCCCTCTTTGGGTTGTTACAGGAATAAGTCCTTTCTGGGCTTTGTTGTAAGGGTCAAGATTCTTTGTGACCATCCTACCCTTTGGGATTGGGGTCACTCCTGCAGGGAACTCATGGATTCCAACCACTATAGTTGCCATATTGGCAGTGACCTTCTTCTGCTCTTCCTTAAGCGTCAGAACTCCAGCTTCTATTAGTGCTTGGATTCTGTTCTTAAGAGGAAAATAATCCCTAGTAGGATGTCCCACATTCCGGTAATAGAGACAGTAGTTAGGATCTTTAGTCTTGCCAGCGTCTTCTGCCTTCTTGTTCTCCGGAAGTTTTAGCATTCCCTTCTTTTGAAGCAAGTGAAAGAGGATGGGCGTCTGTTCCGCCTTGAAAGTATAATTTCTTTCTTGCTGCGGTCTATTTTGCCTTGAGCCTTGCTGACCTTGGGACTTCGGCTTCGGTGGAGGACTGGGTTTCTGAGGAGCAGCTTCTGATGCAATTACTGCTTTCCCTTTATTCTTATTGCTGTTATTTTGGGTATATGACTTGCTACCCCCAGCACTTCTCGATCCCCGGGATTCTTCAACTCGATGAATCAAGTCCTCAGCTTGCTCTCCTTGCTTGAGCAAATCCCTCCATGTCTTAGACTCTACGGCCCCAATTTTTAGGAGCACATTGGTCTTAAGATTGTGCCGACAAGTCTCGACTAGAGTTTCCTGGATCATTCCGTATTTGCAATGTACGGACTTCTTCTGGAACCTTTCTATAAATTCTTTGACCGTTTCTTATTCCCCTTGTCTAGTTGCAAGGAGGGAATGAACCGTAATCTTGGTATCATCCTCGAAGAAACATGAGAGAAATAATTTCTCTACATCTAACCATGTATTAATAGTACCTGGGGGCAGCTGCATGAACCAAGTAAAGGCAGGCCCTCGCAAAGTACTTGCGAATACTTTAGTCATGATGGGGTCATTACCCATCAAATGTCCTGCTTGGGACAAGAAGTAATAGATGTGCTGACTGGGTGATCCTTTCCTGTCATATGGCTCTAATTTGAGCGGCTTATACTTCTGTGGGTATGGTATCGTATCCCATTCAGGAGGATATGGTCTTGAAACCCCCCTGCCTCTTTCAACTCCTTCTTACGCATCAAAGTTTCGAGTTGATTCTGTAATTTTTCAAGCTTTTCTTCATGCGGATCATGGAAAGAAAATCTATCTTCGTCCTCGTGCATCGAGTGGGCTTTCTCCTCCTGCTCTTCTTCATTCAGAGTCTCCTTGCCCTTTTTGGTATTATCCTGGACAAATCTCGATAGCATGGCTTTAAGGTTTTCAATCGTCTTCTGTTGCTCACGAATCATTCTTTCTTGAGCTTCAAATCTCTGATTAATATCATCAGATTTGTCTGCCATGTGCGACATAGATTTGTGTAATCGAGACGACGCGGAAGAACAAGGCGAGGCTATAGCTGAATTATCACTGTCCTCATCGTAAGAACCCCTTGCAAGCCTCTTATAATTTCGAGGATGGACGGCCCCTGATTTGAGTCGAGTGTTATGAGGAGGTTCTTCATCACTCGATTCCAAATCATTATCCGTCACTGCAAATTTCGTCCCTTTCCCCACTATATTAGAGGTTACAGCTCTCCATTGCCTTAGGGAAGTAGTCTTTGGTTTCTTAGTAGGGTTCTTGTCCGACTAGGTCAATCGATCAAACACAGATACCCTGCTCTTGATGCAGCCACAGTTGTCCATTACAGCGGACTCTGCCGTCATGAGCTGCTGACAGTGATAAACAGGTTCATTTTGAAGTTGATCTATGCCTCTCTTTCTGGATAGATACTCCCTGAGATCAGTGCTTCTAGCTATGGAATCATGAGGTTCATCTGACTCTTGAGAGGATCTAGGAACCCACTGAAGCTTCTTTGAATGATCAGCCCTGATTCTGTAGTCAAATTGATCCTCGCGGGGCTTAGAAGTAGCTTCGCGTTTTACTTTGCGGGCCTGAAGAGTAGCTTCGCGCTCAGTGTCGCGAGCCTGAAGAGTAGCTCCGCGCTCAGTGTCGCGAGCCTGAAGAGTAGCTCCGCGCTTATCCACACTAGCCTCGCGTTTTATGCTGGCTTGGCGTATTTTTAGAAGTTTCTCTTATGTAGTCTTAGCCTCGCGTGGAATAAAATTCCTATACGCTGGCTTACCCTTGTAGTTATCACAAGTCATAACTTCGCGTCTTGCACGATTTCTTCGACCGACAACAATTTGCCAATCACCTTCGCGTTCCTCGCGAGTATTAGATATCTTGCGTTTCTCGCAAGTATTACTGGCCTCGCGTTTCTCGCTTGGCTCAGTATCAGCCTCACATGGAAAATCACACGCTGGCTTTACAGATTTTTTATACTCACGTAACCCTTACTAGCTTCGCGTCTCTCGCTAGGCTCAGTAATAGCCTCGCGCGGAATATCACACGCTGGCTTAAAGGAATTTTTATACTCACGTCTCTCGCGAGTGTCATAAGTCTTGCGTTTCTCGCAAGTAGCTTCGCGTTTCTCGCTTGGCTTAGTATCAGCCTCGCGTGGAGAATTACACGCTGGCTTAAAAGAATTTTTATACTCGCGTTTCTCGCGAGTGTGAGAATTTTTGCGACTAGCGCATCGCTGGCTTCGCGTTTCTCGCTAGGCTCAGCAATAGCCTCGCGTGGAATATCACACGCTGGTTTTCTTTGCTTTTAAGGCAAGTTTTAACTTCGCGTTTAATGCGGTAGAGACCAGTCTCGCGGGTAGCGCGAGCCAGTTTGCGAGGGACCATAGCCTCGCGTCTTCTAGTATTAGCTCCGCATCCAAGGCGGGCTTTGAGGGCTCTACGCCTCTCTCTCCGTTTCCTGTTTCGGAGTTGGGTTCTGGTCAATCCAGTCCACAGGTCTTCTTCGGCAGTCGGAAGCTCATCCTCGGCTAGGATTTCTTGTGTGAACTCCGGCCCTATAGCCGCAGTCTCCAAGGATCCCCGTCTCTCGGTAGATACCTTTTTACCCGTCACTCGGGCATTGAAGTACATGCGACGATAGTGTCGTGTCTCATCCAAGTCACATGATCCGGAGGAGAGGAACTCCTCGTACTTCTGCTGGTCGATTTCAACGGCCAGCGTGTCTACTTCGGATCCGATCAAGTCAACGTCTGATTGCGCCACAATCTCTTCATCAGTGAAAGAGATGGCTCCCACTGTGGTCGCCAGTTTGTTCGCAGCAGAATTTCCTTTGCTTCCTTCCATCGAATTAACTTAAATTACAATGAAAGTGAACAAGATGATATAGAGAACAAACGAGAGGATTTTATAGTTCAATCTCTCTCTTTTACAATGTAAACGTGGGATCAATGGCGATGAGATCTGTCAAGCAGTTCCTTTGGACGACCGGTACATCGAACTCTTCTCTCTTGAAGATATCGGCCGACTGTAGATGATCTCCTCTGGTCTTGATTCGTTCGAGGCTCTCACGCATAACTCGAACCCTCTAAGAACTTCAGAAAGAAGATGGTGACTTTCTCTGATCTTCACGAATTCAAGGCTCTGTGTGTAACTCGAATTCTCCAAGATTTCAGAAAAATATCTCAATTGCCGAAAAAGAAGACCTCTAGGATTTCACCAAGAAGGTATTTACAGCCCAAGGAAGATTTGAGAGTTTCTATTCAAATAGAATTCGCTCTCATCAAGGATTCCAATCAAATACTTAATATTGATTTAAATCTCTTAATTTAGAATTCTGATTGGACTTGATTTGGTATTTGAGTAAGCCCAAATCATAATCTCAATCAATTTGAAATTCTGATTATCTACTCACGCGGAGTTAACGCGGAGCTAAATAACCAAAAACGCGGAGTTAACGCGGAGCTATCAACAACTCCGCGTTTTACTCAAACGCGGGGCTAAAAGTAGCCAGACGCGGAGCTATAGAATTAGCTCCGCATTCTGTTGTGGAAAATTCTTTTTACTTAGAAATTTTCACTGCCAACAACGGCCAATATATAGGCTTCGAAAATCAAACCCTAATTTTGATGCAACTGAAAATCTGGAAAATTACGTCAAAGCCCCCGACGAAAATTCAATATGTGGGCCCATCTTTTTGCTGCCAAATGGTGGCAAAATATTGCTAAATAGCTGTAATAATAGGAGGAAATTACTTAAGTTTTCTTCGGCATGAATTTCTGGTCCTGATCTCTTTATTTTTCTGACTGTATTGGATTTTGACTCTTTAAAGTATCACTATCTTATAGTTTATTCACTTTTAACCCTTTTATAGACTTGGTTTCCTAATCCGGCTCTGATTTCATACCATCTCCTTGTAGGAATAATATTATCTAAAAAACAAACTAAATATACCTGAGTAGCAATATTTAAACACAAAAATAGATAACATGGAGGCTATAAATATGCAATATATGACACTCATCAATGCTCACTGGAAGGATAACCAAGTTGGAGAATATACGCTTCTGAGCAGGCCCCAAGCCCATATTCCGCACCATATTTAGAAATAGGGCTTCGTCTCTCAATCAGGATCCCTATGTAAGAGAGGATTCCAAATGTTCTTGGAGTACAACACTATAACATCGGGCACACCACTAAGAGGTACAACTAGCTGAAGAAGGATATCGAGAATCTCATCTAACAAAACCACCTCATGAGCTTCATCAACAGATAGCGGGCGAAAGGGTGGCCAGTTAGCTCCTCAAAAGCCCTAGGTGGATGACATGATCGAGCAGATGTAGTAAGGAGGAAATATTATATTGTAAGGTGCGACCTCCCTAAGGGGAAAGCTAGTAGACTTTTTGGCAACGTACCCAACAAAGTACATGGCTCTATACCCTATGGGCATATGGCATCATGCCCAACCAGTGCTCTTGCTCTATGCCCAATAAGTATTAGGTCTTTTAAATGAATGCTCCCTCTATATCCTTATCTAATAAAATAAATTCTACTATTAGTACATTGTTCTTGAGGTGACCTATTCGGTGAATATCCTTGTATATGTGATAAATATTCATTTATTTGGCTAAAGCTCCTATATGTGACAAACACTAATTTATTTGGCGAAAGGCCACCTACATGGTGAAAATCCTCAAAAGTAATGAAGATTCATTTATTTGGTGAAAGCCCACCAACTCAATGAAAGTCCTCATATATGACAAGCGTCAATTTATTCGGCAAAAGCCTACCTACTTAGCAAAAGCCCTCATATGCAATAAATGTTTATTTATTCAGAAAAATCACATATACTCAGGAAAAGCCCTCATATGTGATGAATGCCCACCTACTCGACAAACATGCCTATGAGCATTTAAAACATTTGTTAAAAGCCTATAGTGCAAACTCGCCAATCATAAGAACGAATGATTACTAAATAGGTCTTATAGCCCAAGTGGGGCTAATGAGTTCCATCGTTTCCATTGTTTGCGACATTAACAAAGAATGCAACCAATACGAAAATAAAATAAAAGAAATTCTGTTGATATTTGAAAATTGTAACACTTAAAATATTTTTTCACTAATCAAGAGGATTACAATCGAGATTTCTAGAAAGTGTGATGATGAAAGTATGATCAGAATGATCCTTTTTTACTTTCATTGACTATTCGGTATGGGTTTTCGTTGAACTGAAACTCTCTCTATATGATCTTTTGAAATTAATTTTTCGATCCTCTTTATCCACATACTCGGAGTGATTTTATAGTTTAAACGGTTGTAACTATCCCTTGATTTGTGAAAGATCATGATGGAACTGCACCATGATCTGATCCGAAGGATCATGGTGGAACTACACCACGATTTGATCAGTTTGAATAGCCACCCGCCAACGAAGATGGGATGTTTTTGTTGGCATAGCTAACTCCTTTAATTTGTAAGGTTGGCATGTCTTCTTTGGCAAAGTGAGCTTAGCCATTTGTCATGACTGTTTGTTTTGGGTATTTGTTTGCTTTGGTTTAGCGAGAATGGATGTTTTCGCTGACAAGGTGGACTTTGTCATTTGAAATCTTTGGACGAGTCCTAGTTAGCAAGGAATTTTACTCCATTTTGTGAAGTTGAGGTTCCTCTATTGGTGAAGGGTTGAAACTTTCTTGTATGGTGAGATCGAGCTCTTTTATGTGTCAAGGATAGACATTGATCTGACTTGTACCTTTGCCAACTTAGTACGATAACGTGCTAATTTCCTTCGATTGGAATCTAATCAGTGGTATGCAAATTTTTACCTCCTATAAGACCCCCTTCAAGGTATTTGAAGGTATGAGATTTGCTGCCGTTCAGAATACTTTGAATCTCATATCTTCTGATTCTTGTGAGAGTTTGATTGGATTTTGAATTTTTAAATTTCTGCTTTGGTGGGCTCCATCTCTTTGTGAGCCTTAAATCTCTGTCATCAGTTTGAGAAGAAGCATTCTTAGCTGCCGTTCCTCTTTTGATAGGAAATGACAGCTGTTGCATCCTCTAAAAAATTATGCCGCATTTAATGTGATCATCTCATTTGCCATGATTACATCTCAAGCCTCATCCAAAGCGATGGCTCTGTTTTCTTTTTTGCTTTGAGTTGGAATTTCTTTGCGATTATTCTTCTTCGATCTTCTGAATTTCTTTGAGAATTTAAAAACTTTGGTCCTCTGTTTCTATAGTACCAAAAGAAACTTCCAAGGGCAAGAAAGTTAGTAGCTCACAAGTCATGGCCGGAACATAGATGGTAATGGCTCCTCCACCTTCTGTTAGTAAGATTTTTCTTAAATCAATTTTGATTGGATCCGTTTTAGGATCAATTTTGCTATACTATGCTTTGTTCTAACAGTGGCTCTTTAGTTTTGAAGCCATTGTTAAGATTTCCTTTCCTTTTTTTGGCTGTGGCCTTGAATGTCATTTGCTGAAAGTATTGTCATTGATGTCGGTGATAACAGTCCTTCACCATCAAAAGGAGAAGTTTCTTTCTTTGCTGGCGATGATAGCCCTGTGACTAACAGGGGATATTTTTTTAATTTCCCGCCATTGGTAGCATTCACTCATCATGGCTAAGATGGAGGATTCTTTTCTTGTAACTTTTTGTTTCCTTTGTTGCTAATTATTTCGTTTGCTGTCTGCCAGACTGGGGGAGCTTTTTCAGCACAACGGCCCATTGGGGCTTCTACCAGCTCGAGAGGCGATGTTGAATTGCAGTATGAGGGGATATATCTCTATATAGGGACCCCGATGACTCAGATAGGATCAACTTGATTTGATAGGTGATCCTACCACTCTTCGCCAAATTAGTACAAGCATCAAGTTTGTTGGTTCTGAAGGAAGGAGACTATATCATCCTCATTTTGTCTTTGGCAATGCAGTTGACCTTAAGAACACTCAAAGCATTGAGTCAATTCCATGGTACTGTGATTAGAAAGGTGTAGTATATGCTCTTCCTCCTTTAGAATGCCATTATTCTTTGTTATACTTCAGAACTTGTACAGAGAATCGATTGATGAAATAGGATCTAACACCGAGGCAGGATGCCCTCCCAGTTGGGCGATTCACCAAAGGAGGATGTGATTTTGTTCAAAGTGATCCCTTAACCAAAGTGATGGGTTTACTTTTAGGGGTAATTACTCGAGATATGTCAGTAATCGAAGAACTGGTGATAGCTAGAAGTTTTTATAATTAACTAACCAGATTAGGGAGTAATTACCTGGCTGCAAATTTTCACATACCCAGTTGATCAACTACAGTATGACTGATTGGTGAGAGTGTCTCACTGGTTTTATCTTGTGTAAGCATGAAACCAGATTTCTTGGCTTATACCGAGGCATACGGGCTACTCAATAGGGCAGCAATAATCCTGCTCAATTGTTTTGCTTTGCTGGAGATGTATACTCCATCTTTTGGCACTTTTTTCATACCCAATGGCAAACTTGGCATCAGGCTCCATGAAATGTGGATTGTATCGGGCTCCATGTAATGTTGATTGGGGGGGGGGGGGGGCTATCCCTACAAAGAGTACTTCCCGATGCCACAAGAATTAAGCGTACTCAAAGACCAAGATGCCTTAGTGTATATGATGTTGTGGGAGCTAGTTTGCCATTTTTATATTGGTATTAACGTGATAAAGTCAAAGAAGCTTTTGTATGGTATAAGAAATGGGCAAAATATTTCTTTGTCAATCTTGATGAATAGGGGCCAGTTGCTATCAACAGTGTGCCGTCAGTCGGGTAATTGAAGAAGCATTTGGAATAGTTTAAAGTTTTTGAGAGAGTGCTAAATAAAAAAGAGGAAGGCCTTGTTGCAAGCTCTGTCCTTCATAGCTACCATCATTGGGCTATGTTGAGTTGATGCTTAATGTGGTTTTAGCAAGTTACTTGATTTTACGGCTGAAGAGGTGCATAGTTTCTTCTGTGCCTAGGGAGTTCCTCACTTTGAAGATCACTATCCAATTATTTTGTTGGCCAGCGAGTGATCTCTAGACTTACTCTCAGCCATGATTGTTGGCAGTGAAAATTTCTAAGTAAAAAGGATTTCCACAACAGAACGCGGAGCTAACTTAGTAGCTCCGCGTTTGGCTAGTTTTAGCCTCGCGTTGAGTAAAACGCGGAGAAGTTTAATAGCTCCGCATTCTGGTTTCTTAGCTCCGTGTTTTGATGCGATTAGCTCTGCATGAGCAGATCACCAGAATGTCAAATTGATTGAGATTATAATTTGGGCTTATTCAGATACCTAAATCAAATCCAATCAGAACTCTAAATCAAGAGATTTAAATCAAAACTAAGATATTTGATTGGAATCCTTGATGAATGCAAATTCTATTTAGATAGAAACTCTTGCATTAACCTGAGGCTATAAATACCTTCTTGGTGAAACCCTAGGGGTCTTCCTTTTTTCCTTTCGGCTGGTCTTCTTTTCGGCAATTGAGATCTTTTTCACTTGGAGAATTCAAGTTACGCATAGAGCCTTGAGTTCGTGAAAGACCAGAGAAGATGTTCCATAGTTGGCCATCATCTTCAAGAGAGAAGATTTCGATGTTCGATCATCCAAAGGAGCTGCTTGACCGATCCCATCGCCACAGATCCCACACTATATTGTAAAAGAGAGAGATTGAGTTATAAATCCTCTCGTTTGTTCTTTCTTTTTCTTGTTCTTTTCGTTGTAATCTAACTTGTATTCAATGGAAGGAAAGCGAAGAAATTCCACTTCGAACAAACTGGCGACCACAGTGGGAGCCATCTCTTTCACTGATGAAGAGATTGTGGCGCAATCGGACGTTGACATGATCGGATCCGAAGTGGACACGCTGGTTGTTGAAATTGACCAGCAGAAGTACAAGGAGTTCCTCTCCTCTGAATCAGGTGACTTGGACGAGACGCGACACTATCGTCGCATGCTCTCTAATACTCGAGCAACGGGTAAAAAGGTATCCACCGAGAGACGGGGATCCTTGGAGACTGCGGCTATAGGGCCGATGCTCGGACAGGAAATCCTAGCAGAGGATTAATTTCCTACTGCCGAAGAAGACCTGGGAACTGGATTGACCAGAACCCAACTCCGAAATAGGAATCAGAGAGCAAGGCGTAAAGCCCTCAAAGCCCGCCTTAGACGCGAGGCTAATGGACGCGAGGCTATGGTCCCTCGCAAACTGGCTCGCGCTAATCGCGAGACCAGTCACTATCGCGTTAAACGCGAAGTTACAATTTGCCTTAAAAGCAAGGAAAAGCCAGCGTGTGATATTCCGCGCGAGGCTATTGCTGAGCTTAGAGAGAAGCGCGAAGCCAGTAAGATTTGCGCTAGTCGCAAAATATCTGACACTCGCGAGAAACGCGAGTATAAAAGTTCTTTAAAGCCAGCATGTGATTTTCCATGCGAGGCTACTACTGGACTTAGCGAGAAACGCGAAGCCAGTAGTACTCGCGAGAAACGCGAGTATAAAAATTCATCAAAACCAGCATGTGATTTCCCATGCGAGTCTACTACTGGATTTAGCGAGAAACGCAAAGCCAGTAGTACTTGCAATAAACGCAAGATTTTTGACACTCGCGAGAATCATGAGGATAATTGGCAAATTGTTGTCAGTCGTAAAAATCGCGCTAGGCGCGAAGTTATGACTTGCGTTAATCGTAAGGGGCGGCCAGCGTGCAAGAATTCCCTTTCACGCGGGGCTATTATTCCAGAAGCTAAACTTTTGAAGACACGCCAAGCCAGCGAGAAACGCGAGGCTAACATGGCAAAATGCGGAGCTATTCCTCAGCCCCGCGAGACAAAATGCAAAGCTATTTCTAAGCTCCGCGTAGATCAACCCAACTATAGAATCAAGGCTGATCGTCGCATCAATAGACCATAACCGAACTTCAGTAATTCAAAGGAGCTTCAGTGGGTTTCTAGACCCTCTCAAAAGTTTAATGGGTCCCACGACTCCATGGCTAGAGACACTGATCTCAGGGAGTAGCTGTCCAAGAAGAGAGGCATAGAACAACTTCAAGCTGAACCTGTCTGTCATTGCCAGCAGTTTTTGACAGCAGTATCCGCTGTGATGGACAACTGCGGCTGCAGTAAGACTAGGGTATCAGTGTTCGACCGATTAACCGAGTCAGACAAGAACCCTACTAAGAGGACAAAAACCGTTTCCTTAAAAGAATGGAGAGCTGTAACCTCTAATATGGTGGGAAAAGGGAAGAAGGTTATAGAGATGGATGATGATTCAGAATCGAGTGATGAAGAACCTCATCATATCACTCGACTGAAATTAGGAGCCGTCCCACCTCGAAATTATAAGAGGCTTATAAGAGGTTCTTATGACGATGACAGCGATAATTCAGCTATAGCTTCACCTCCATCCTCCACGTCATCTCGGCTACAAAAGGCAGCATCGCACATGGAGGATAAATCTGATGATATCAATTAGAGATTTGAAGCTCAAGAAAGAATGCTTCGAGAGCAACAAAAGACGATTGAACATCTTAAAGTGATGCTCTCAAAATTTGTTGAGGATAATACTAAAAGGGGCAAAGAAGCTCTGAACGAAGAAGAAAAATAGGAGAAAGCCCACTCGATGCACGAGGACGATGATAGATTCTCTTTTCATGATCCGCATGGAGAAAAGATAGAAAAATTACAGAATCAACTCGAAGCTTTGATGCATAAAAAGTAGTTGAAAGAATCAGGGGTCTAAAGACCATATCCCCCTGAATGGGATGTGGTACCATACCCTCAGAAGTATAAGCCGCTCAAATTAGAGCCGTATGACGGGAAAGGATCTCCCAGTCAATACATTTATTACTTCTTGTCCCAAGCAGGACATTGCATGGGTAATGACCCGATTATGACCAAAGTATTCACAAGTACTTTGCGAGAGCCTACTTTTACTTGGTTCATGCAGCTACCCTCGGGTACTATTAATACCTGGTTTGATGTTGAGAAATTATTTCTCTCACGTTTCTTTGAGGATGATACCAAAATTACGGTTCATTCCCTCCTTGCAACTAAACAAGGGGAGCAAGAAACGGTAAAAGAGTTCATAGAAAGGTTCCAGGAGAAGTCCGTTCATTGCAAACACGGAATGGTCCAGGAAACTCTAGTCGAGACATGTCGACACAATCTTAAGACTAACGTCGACACAATCTTAAGACTAACTTGCTCCTAAAAATGGGGGCCGTAGAATCTAAGACATAGAGAGATTTGCTCAAACAGAGAGAACAGGCTGAAGATTTGATTCGTCGAGTTGAAGAGTCTCGTGAATCAAGAAATACTGGAGGTAATAAGCCATATACCCAAAATAATAGTAATAAGAATAAAGGGAAAGCGGTGATGGCATCAGAAGCTGCTCCGCAGAAGACAAGTCCTCCACCAAATCCGAAGCCCCAAAATCAGAAGGGCACGAGGCAAGGTAGGCCTCAGCAAGAGAAGATTTATACTTTTAAGGCGGAACAAACATCTACCCTCTTTTACTTGCTCCAGAGGAAAGGAATGCTGAAACTTCCGGAGAATAGGAAGCCAGAGGACGCTGGCAAGACCAACGATCCCAACTACTGTCTCTATCACCGGAATGTTGGGCGCCTTACTAGGGATTGTTACCCTCTAAAGAACAGAATCCAAGCACTAATAGAAGCTGGAGTTCTGTCTCTTAAAGAGGAGCAAAAGAAGGTCACCGCCAATACAGCAACTATAGTGGTTGGAACCCATGAGTTCCCCGCAGGAATGACCCCAATCCCAAAGGGTAAAATGGTTACAAAGAACCTTGACCCTCACAATAGGCCCAAGAAGGACTTGTCCCCATGACAACCCAAAAAGGGGAAGTCATGTGGATCCACCCTGATTTGCTACAAGATGAACAGTGGACAAACACAGGGGGTCAAAAGAAAAAGCGGACTATTAATGCCATTTTCGCAGAGATAAAGGAATAATATATAGCTTCAGGAGCCTTCACAGATTCTGAAGAAGAGCCCGAAACTATGGTCACTCATCAAGATGGGGCAGGCCCTTCCGGTATCTAGTCTGGGAAGACATACCTCAAGGACTACACCAGAGTGGATCCGAAAGACATATATGCAGAACTTGTAAAACCCGCAAAAGAAAAAGGACTTCATTTCCAGAAGAATCCTATTAGAGATGAAGGAGCCAAGGAGACTACCTTCAAGTTTGACATAATTACTCAGCTGGCTAACATTCCAGCACGAGTAACGCTTTATGAACTGTTGAGATTATCAAAATCAACACGTGAAGCGTTAAGAGAGGCCCTGGCAGACTTTGAGTCATTCCTACCTCAGATTGTTGAACCGGTCGATGAAGAACAGGACTCTTGCCCCCGCTGTCACCAAGTGAGGAGGCAGGTCCCACAAATTATCTTCTCTCTAGAAGAATGCAGGTGAGGAATATAAAGCATAACAGGCCTTTATATTTCACCGGATATGTCGGATCCACAAAGGTGGACCGAATTCAAATTGATCCGGGTTCTGCACTAAGTGTCGTGTCCAGAAGGTTGATGTAGCTATTAGGAATTTCCCTCCATCGTTTGATACCAACCAATATAACAAAATATGGGTTTAATTCCAATAATAGTCGTCCCCTCGGAAAAATCTGACTCCGATGTCAAATCGGGGATTTGAGGACGGAGGCTACGTGCTACGTTATTGATGCAGATACCTCCTACAACATTTTATTGGGACGACCTTGGATCCATGCTTACATGATAGTCCCGTCGACTTTCCACCAATGCATGAAATATTGCGATGAAGAAGGAGAAGTCCGGACACTAAATGCAGACAAGCAACCATTCAAAGGGCTAGAAAATTACTTCACAGATGCTGCACTTTATAAACTAGCGCATGAAGTCTTCAATGACGATCCTAGCAAGCTTCAAAAGCCCGATGACAGTGGCAATGAAGCCGACACTGAATACGAGCTTCCTGGAGAAGACGAAGGGGGTGATTATGAAATCAACCCTCACTTAGATTTCAGTTTGAGTCTTGATAATAATGTAACCGATGTAATAGAGAGTGAATGGGTTATTAATGAAAATATAAAGTTAGTCTACGAGCATGTTGTAGCTACTAACTCTGAACCCTCTTGTACTTCTACTGAAGTGGATGGCCTGTCCGAACTTGAAGTTCTGGCGGTATATCATTTGCCCCTCAGGTCATCCTTCCTCTCTCGGTCTGAAATAACTAAGGGACAAGGTCACTTCTTCGAAGTGCCTCCTCAACAGAAGTCTCAAAGGCCGATTATGTTCGGCAAGGTAATTACGTTACCTCGACAGGGTCAAAGCAGTGAAAGTGATGAACAAACATCACCTCAATTTCACTTGTATGAATAAAAATCCCGACAAATCATGGAGAAGATGGGTTATAATTTTACCCAGAAACCAGGATTAAACTTCGAAAAAGGGCGACAGAATCTCATACCCTCATTCAGACCAAGAGGAAAGAGCCTGGATTATTATCAGAAGACCCGCAGGGGGTTGGGCTATGTATCTACTCCCCCCTCATCACCACTAAAAGATGAAGAGAGTTCTTCGGCCAAGAAAGATACATCTTCACCCGACCATGATTCGGATATAAGTACCGGTGCTTGGTTTCAATTTTTGACAGCCAATATGGTTTCAGCTGCATTAGAAAGCGACGAGGAACCAATTGATGTTCAAGATGATTCCTGGGCTAAGCATATGGACACTCTCTGGGATGTGCGCTTTGAACAGTGTGACCCGCCCACAGAAGACAAATTAATACAAGTCGACATGGGAACGGAAGAAAACCCGAAACCCATCTTCATAAGCGACACGCTAACTCCATTTGAAAAGAAGGACTTATATCTCTTATTAAAGAGTATATTGACGTGTTCGCATGGAGTTATGAAGACATGCCCGGGCTTGACCCTCAAATTGCCACACACCGGTTAAATATTAAAGAGGACGCCAAACCAGTTAAACAACAACAAAGGCGTTTTCGATCGGAATTGATGGAGGCAATAGTTGCTGAGGTTAACAAGCTTATAAAATTCGGATTCATCCGGGAAGAGCAACACCCTGATTGGGTGGCTAATATAGTGCCGGTTCGCAAGAAGAACGGCAAAATTCGGATATGCATCGATTTTCGAGATTTGAACGCTGCATGCCCTAAAGATGAATATCCACTTCCCATCACTGATGTGATGTTGACAATACTTATGGTTACGAGATGATGTCCTTTATGGATGGCTTCTCAGGTTATAACCAGATCAAGATGCACCCAGATGACGAAAAACATACAGCTTTCAGAACGCCGCTGGGGGTATACTGTTACATAGTGATGCCGTTTGGATTGAAGAACGCCGGTGCTACCTACCAACGTGCGATGAGCACTATATTCAAAGAAAACCTACGCAAAATAGTAGAGTGCTATGTGGATGACTTGGCGGTTAAAAGTAAAAATAAAGAGGACCACCTTCGGGACTTAAGAACGGTCTTTGATCTTATGAGGAAACATCATTTGAAGATGAATCCCGCTAAGTCTTTCTTAGGAGTGTCAAGTGGGAAGTTCCTTGGGTTCATAATAACTTCAAAAGGAATTTTCCTTAACCCCGAAAAGGCAAAAGAAATTAGCGAGATGCCGCCTCCCCGCAATCTTAAGGAATTAAGGGGGTTACAAGGAAAGCTCGCCTATATTCGACACTTCATTTCCAACCTATCTAGACGATGCCAGCCATTCTCCAAACTTATGAAAAAGGGGGTGTCTTTCGTATGGGACGAGACATGTCAACAGGCATTTGACGACCTCAAAGAATATCTCACTAAACATCCTATTCTTACGGCACCAACCCCGGGACAGCCCTTCCTTATATATGTAAGGGCCATGGATAATACTTTAGGAGCATTACTTGCTCAATATAATGAGCATGGCTATGAACATGCCCTCTATTATTTAAGCAGGACAATGATCGGGACTGAACAGCGGTATACCCCGATTGAAAAGGAATGTTTAGCCCTAGTGTTTGCTGTTCAGAAAATGCCACACTATCTTTCAGGGCAAACGATCCATGTCATATCACGGGTCAATCCCTGAAATTTCAGATGACAAAATCGGGATCCTTAAATGGCCGGTTAGCAAAATGGGCTCTGCTACTGTCGCCATATGACATACACTTTGTTCCTCAAAAAGCAATGAAGGGACAGGCAATCGCCGATTTTCTTGCAGATCATCCAATTTGGTCCAAAACCAAACAGACGTCAGAGGTCAACACAGTTAGCGAGGAACAACCATGACAGATGTTCTTTGATGGTGCTGCCAGACGATCTGCTGCTGGAGTGGGGGTTGTGCTAATATCTCCACATAGATATATATTACCTAACGGTTACTCATTAACAGAACCATGCACGAATAATGTGGGAGAATACAATGCGCTCATTATTGGCCTAAAAATGGCTCTGCAACTGGGGGTGAATTATCTAGAGGCCTATGAAGACTCTAAGCTCGTCATCAACCAGATGACGGGTGAGTATGAGGTCAGACATGAAGCCCTCATCCCTTATCATCAGTTAGCCACTGAGTTAGCAGGATATTTTGAACAATTCTACATTTATCATATATCACGGAATGAGAACGTATATGCAAGTGCCCTTGCCGCATTAGCTGCAACATTGGCGATCCCGCTAGGTGATGCTAAAAACATCACTATTGGTAGAAGAGGACTCCTCCACCCAGATATGATTTTCCAAACCAAAGAGGTGTGTCAGACAGGCTTAATTATGGAACCTCGTGATTGGCGATTTTCGTTTGTGGATTATGCTTTACATAGGATATTGCCAGAAGATCCAAATGACGCCACCTCGATAAAGAGGAAGGCCCAGAGATTCTATTATGACCATAAGCTTCAGACTTCATATAGAAAGTCAAGAGATGCTCTGGTGCTACGCTGCATATCAAAAGCAAAAGCAGATGAAGTGCTGAGGGAAACACGTGATGGAGTATGTGGAGCTCATCAGCCCTGTCCAAAACTCAGAGACCGCATAAGAAGGCTAGGATACTACTGGCCGAACATGATCACGGAAGCAATGGCATACGCTAAACGGTTCCATGCATGCAAAGTTCACGCCAATTTTATTCATCAACTCCCAGAGTACTTGCACAATACTGTTGCTAGTTGGCCATTTGAGGCATGGGGAATGGATATTGTGGGGCCAATAACTCCCCCGTCATCCAGAGGACATCGGTTTATTCTTGCAATAACTGATTACTTTTCAAAATGGGCCGAAGCTGTGCCCATGAAAGAGGTGAAAACGATAGATGTGATTAAGTTCATCAAGCATCATGTCATTTACCACTTTGGCATCCCCCAGAAAATCATCCATGATAATGGACCGCAATTCGTCAGCGAGAGGTTTTCAAGATTCTGTGATAAATTCATAATCAAAGACGTCGCTTCAACACCATATAACCTCACAGCAAATGGGTTGGCCGAAGCCTTCAACAAGACGATTATTAAACTCCTTCGGAAGTTCGTCTCTTCCAATAAACGAGATTGGGATGAAAAGCTAGGAGAGTGCCTGTGGGCTTATCGCACCACTGTTCGCACCCCTACAAAAGCTACACCATTCTCTTTGGTTTACGGAAGTGAGGCCGTCTTTCCTCTTCAAATCCAGATTCCATCCCTAAGGGTGGCCTTAGCCACAAAGATGACGACAGAAGAGCGCCATCAACAAAGACTGCGAGAATTAGAAGCGTTGAATGAAAAACGTCTCAGTGCCCAACAACAAATTGAGTTGTATCAAGCCCGAATCTCGCGAACGTTCAATAGAAACGTTAAACCAAGGACCTTCAAACAAGGAGACTTGGTTCTGGTTGTTAAAAGGCCAATGGTTCTAACCCACAAGACTAAGGGTAAATTTGAACCCAAGTGGGAAGGACCGTTTATAGTGGAAACTGTATACTCTAGTGGAGCCTATCGCTTAATGAATCAGAATGGTGACAGGAATATGATGCCGATCAATGGCAAATTTCTGAGGAAATGCTATGCTTGATATCCCTGGAAGTACACGCCTCCACTTGTCCAAGTTACGCAGATGAGCACTTGGACTCCTTCTTAGGCATGCGCAATTGAGCGTCTCTAACCTAAATTTGGTGTGTCCAGTTCAAGTTACGCAGTTGAGCCTTGAACCGCCTCCACTTGATCAAGTCACGCAGATGAGCGCTTGGACTCTTTCTTAGGCATGCGCAATTAAGCGCCTCTGACCTAAATTTGGTGTGCCCAGTTCAAATTACGCAGTTGAGCCTTGAACCGCCTCCAATCTTCTTCTTAGGCATGCGCAATTGAGCACCTCCGACGTAAATTTGATGTGCCCAGTTCAAGTTACGCAGTTGAGCCTTGAACCGCCTCCAATCTTCTTCTTAGGCATGCGCAATTGAGCGCCTCTGACCTAAATTTGGTGTGCCCAGTTCAAGTTATGCAGTTGAGCCTTGAACCGTCTCCAATCTTCTTCTTAGGCATGCGCAATTTAGCGCCTCTGACCTAAATTTGGTAAGCCCAGTTCAAGTTACGCAGTTGAGCCTTGAACCGCCTCCAATCTTCTTCTTAGGCATGTGCAATTGAGCGCCTCTGACCTAAATTTGGTGTGCCCAGTTCAGGTTACATAGTTGAGCCTTGAACCGCCTCCAATCTTCTTCTTAGGCATGCGTAATTGAGCGCCTCAGACCTAAATTTGGTGTGCCCAGTTCAAGTTACGGAGTTGAGCCTTGAACCGCCTCCAATCTTCTTCTTAGGCATGCATAATTGAGCGCCTCTGACCTAAATTTGGTGTGCCCAGTTCAAGTTATGCAGTTGAGCCTTGAACCGCCTCCAATCTTCTTCTTAGGCATGCGCAATTGAGCGCCTCTGACCTAAATTTGGTGTGCCCAGTTCAAATTACGCAGTTGAGCCTTGAACCGCCTCCAATCTTCTTCTTAGGCATGCGCAATTGAGCACCTCCGACGTAAATTTGATGTGCCCAGTTCAAGTTACGCAGTTGAGCCTTGAACCGCCTCCAATCTTCTTCTTAGGCATGCGCAATTGAGCGCCTCTGACCTAAATTTGGTGTGCCCAGTTCAAGTTACGCAGTAGAGCCTTGAACCGTCTCCAATCTTCTTCTTAGGCATGAGCAATTGAGCGCCTCTGACCTAAATTTGGTGTGCCCAGTTCAAGTTACGCAGTTGAGCCTTGAACCGCCTCCAATCTTCTTCTTAGGCATGTGCAATTGAGCGCCTCTGACCTAAATTTGGTGTGCCCAGTTCAAGTTACATAGTTGAGCCTTGAACCGCCTCCAATCTTCTTCTTAGGCATGCGCAATTGAGCGCCTCAGACCTAAATTTGGTGTGCCCAGTTCAAGTTACGGAGTTGAGCCTTGAGCCGCCTCCAATCTTCTTCTCAGGCATGCATAATTGAGCGCCTCTGACCTAAATTTGGTGTGCCCAGTTCAAGTTATGCAGTTGAGCCTTGATCCGCCTCCAATCTTCTTCTTAGGCATGCGCAATTGAGCGCCTTTGACCTAAATTTGGTGTGCCCAGTTCAAGTTACGCAGTTGAGCCTTGAACCGCCTCCAATCTTTTTCTTAGGCATGTGCAATTGAGCGCCTCTGACCCAAATTTGGTGTGCCCATTTCATGTTATGCAATTGAGCCTTGAACCGCCTCCAATCTTCTTCTTAGGCATGCGCAATTGAGCGCCTCTGACCTAAATTTGGTGTGCCCAGTTCAAGTTACGCAGTTGAGCCTTGAACCGCCTCCAATCTTCTTCTTAGGCATGCGCAATTGAGCGCCTCTGACCTAAATTTGGTGTGCCCTGTTCAACTTACGCAGTTGAGTCTTGAACCGCCTCCAATCTTCATCTTAGGCATGCGCAATTTAGCGCCTCTGACCTAAATTTTGTGTGCCCAGTTCAAATTACGCAGTTGAGCCTTGAACCGCCTCCAATCTTCTTCTTAGGCATGCGCAATTGAGCGCCTCTGACCTAAATTTGGTGTGCCCAGTTCAAGTAACGCAGTTGAGCCTTGAACCGCCTCCAATCTTCTTCTTAGGCATGCGCAATTGAGCGCCTCTGACCTAAATTTGGTGTGCCCTGTTCAACTTACGCAGTTGAGCCTTGAACCGCCTCCAATCTTCATCTTAGGCATGCGCAATTTAGCGCCTCTGACCTAAATTTTGTGTGCCCAGTTCAAATTACGCAGTTGAGCCTTGAACCGCCTCCAATCTTCTTCTTAGACATGTGCAATTGAGCACCTCCGACCTAAATTTGGTGTGCCCAGTTCAAGTTACGCAGTTGAGCCTTGAACTCCCTCCAATATTCTTCTTAGGCATACGCAATTGAGCGCCTCTGACCTAAATTTGGTGTGCCCAGTTCAAGTTATGCAGTTGAGCCTTGAACAACCTCCAATCTTCTTAGGCATGCGCAATTGAGCGCCTCTGACCTAAATTTGGTGTGCCCAGTTCAAGTTACGCAGTTGAGCCTTGAACCACCTCCAATCTTCTTCTTAGGCATGCGCAATTGAGCGTGTCTGACCTAAATTTGGTGTGCCCAGTTCAAGTTACGCAGTTGAGCCTTGAACCGTCTCCAATCTTCTTCTTAGGCATGAGCAACTGAGCGCCTCTGACCTAAATTTGGTGTGCCCAGTTCAAGTTACGCAGTTGAGCCTTGAACCGCCTCCAATCTTCTTCTTAGGCATGCGCAATTGAGCGCCTCTGACCTAAATTTGGTGTGCCCAGTTCAAGTTACGCAGTTGAGACTTGAACCGCCTCCAATCTTCTTCTTAGGCATGCGCAATTTAGCGCCTCTGACCTAAATTTGGTGTGCCCATTTCAAGTTACGGAGTTGAGCCTTGAACCACCTCCAATCTTCTTCTTAAGCATGCACAATTTAGCGCCTCTGACCTAAATTTGGTGTACCCAGTTCAAGTTATGCAGTTGAGCCTTGAACCGCCTCCAATCTTCTTCTTAGGCATGCGCAATTGAGCGCCTCTGACCTAAATTTGGTGTGCCTAGTTCAAGTTACGCAGTTGAGCCTTGAACCGCCTCCAATCTTCTTCTTAGGCTTGCGCAATTGAGCTCCTCTGACCCAAATTTGGTGTGCCCATTTCATGTTATGTAATTGAGCCTTGAACCGCCTCCAATCTTCTTCTTAGGTATGTGCAATTGAGTGCCTCTGACCTAAATTTGGTGTGCCCAGTTCAAGTTA
Source organism: Dracaena cambodiana (assembly GCA_036321105.1). NCBI lineage: Eukaryota > Viridiplantae > Streptophyta > Magnoliopsida > Asparagales > Asparagaceae > Dracaena > Dracaena cambodiana. The sequence continues at coordinate 17,899,089 of JAYEPQ010000005.1, read as the reverse complement.
CGCAGTTGAGCCTTGAACCGCCTCCAATCTTCTTCTTAGGCATGCACAATTGAGCGTCTCTGACCTAAATTTGGTGTGTCCAGTTTAAGTTACGCAGTTGAGCCTTGAACCGCCTCCAATCTTTTTCTTAGGCATGCGCAATTGAGCGTCTCTGACCTAAATTTGGTATGCCCAGTTCATGTTATGCAGTTGAGCCTTAAACCGCCTCCAATCTTCTTTTTAGGCATGCACAATTCAGCGCCTCTGACCTAAATTTGGTGTGCCCTGTTCAACTTATGCAGTTGAGCCTTGAACCGCCTCCAATATTCATCTTAGGCATGCGCAATTGAGCGCCTCTGACCTAAATTTGGTGTGCCCAGTTCAAGTTACGCAGTTGACCCTTGAACCGCCTCCAATCTTCTTCTTAGGCATGCGCAATTGAGCGCCTCTGACTTAAATTTGGTGTGCCCAGTTCAAGTTATGCAGTTGAGCCTTGAACCGCCTCCAATCTCCTTCTTAGGCATGCACAATTGAGCGTCTCTGACCTAAATTTGGTGTGCCCAGTTCAAGTTACGCAGTTGTGCCTTGAACCGCCTCCAATCTTCTTCTTAGGCATACGCAATTGAGCGCCTCTGACCTAAATTTGGTGTGCCCAGTTCAAGTTATGCAGTTGAGCCTTGAACCGCCTCCAATCAAATTCTAGGCATGCGCAATCAGGCGCCTCTACCAAGAAATTTGGTGATCCTTACCTGATTACCTTAGTATTATCAGTCTGAGTTACGCAGATGAGTCTTTGAGTGCTTTACGTAAACAACTAAATCATTTTGATGACAAGTTATCTGCTGTGCAAACAAATTTTGTATCCAGCAGGTAAAAGAATCAAATGATTATCTTTATTTCATTGACAAAAGAATAAAGTTACAAAAAATTCTCTCTTTTATTACAAGTACTTATTACAAAAAGAATGTAGAATAAAAGAATAAAAGAAAACTATGGATCTCCTAGATGCTTCAACTTATTCATCGCCTCGTCAATTACTCGATGACGAGTTGCCTTCTACGGAGTGTTGAGCCTGCCGGAGTAAGACATCGTCATTCATTGCACGTTGCTGAGTTAGACGCTGACGAGAGTCTTCTATAGCACAGCTTCTTATTGTCTCCTCCCGCTCGACCTGCTTCCGTTGGAGGATCAGCGCTTCCCGTTTCTTAACGGATTCCCCTAATTGAAGCTCGTTGGCTACTAAGACCATCCGTGCTCTAGCAATGGTCTCCTGGGCTCTAAGGATTTTGGCTTGACTCCCCCCAATCTCGGAGTCCACCACCTCCAAACCCTTAAGAGTGGACTCCCGACTAGCCTGGAGCTCTGCCAACTCCCGAGACCATCCTTCTTCCTGTCGTATCAATTCCTCTCAACGAGCTGCTAACTCCACCTGAAGCCGCGCTAACTCTATTTCGGTGATCGCTTCCATGTCCGCTTGACGAACTGTGTTCAGCGTGTTCACCTGCTCTTCTAAAGCATTAAAGTGGTCCCGGTAGGGAGCTGCTTGATCCTGTCCCCCAATTCTTTCAATATTGTCCAAATAGCTGGATAACATCGGACGGCCAAGACTGAAAAAATCTATTCCCCCAGAAATCATCTTTTTGCATCTTCTTAGCAATCGCATAAAATCATTAACGCTGTGATTGAAGAGTTCCTCAAAAAGATCCACGGCGTTTGTATTTAAAGCAGGTGGCGCTAAAAAAGATGACGCTGGAGAAGGAACGGTATCCACTAGAATTAAAGAGGAAGAAGCCCGTCCCTATACCAGGCTCATAATATGCAGGGCCAGTAAGGCCAACACAGATCTGGCAGAACTGGGAACCCGAAGAGAAGCATCGCAGGTACAGATTGCTTGAGCAGTACTACTAACACTAGTAGATGATGGAGTGTTCTCACCAAAAGCTCCTCCTGTGGTAGAAGTGACTTCAAAAGAGAATTTCAAATTTTCCTCGTCCCCCGTTGGCAGAAGACTTGGAGCTAGGGGAGTCATGGATGTCTCAACAGCCATTATTGTTGATGATGATAAAATAGTAGGCTGGGAAACAGAGAGTGCACCAGAAATTACTGGAAAGATCTCCGTGGAGCAGACCGACGGTGTTGGTGATGGCATACTTGGAGACAGTGTAGCCTCTTTTGCGGCGGCTGCAATGACAACTTTCGTTCTCTCATCACTCCCTAGTTCGTCAATGGGAGGAATTGATGAGGGAACTGGGCATGTGGCCGGTGAGAAATAGTCTGCGTCAAATTCGCTTGCAGAGCTACCCAAACCACGCGCTGTGCCAGTCATGCCAGAATAGTCCACCCTCTCCTCAGACTCCCCCTTGGTAGTTGAATGCATTGGTGAGAGGGGCTGACCACTTGCATTTCAGGAAGCAAGCAAATGGTGTTACGTATAATGATAAAGTAAATAATGGACAAAGAGATAGAACACGAAGAGCCATACCTGGAGATACAAGTCCAGTTGTTGGACTTGAAGGGGGAGCCGCCGTCGTTTCCAAGAGCGTACTCGTCTCACTACCGAGTGGTTGCACCGCAGGGTGTTCGACAGGTTCTACTGTCGGAGGCACTGGAATCTCAGGAGCACTTGGGGCCCCAGCAGATCCGCTCTCCCCTGCCGGTGCTGGAGGTAGAATTGAAGCCAGCAGATCCGAAGCAAACTTAACAGTCGCTTCTTGGGGGGCTACTAGAGTTCCCGGAGCCAACTTCTGCTTCTTTTTGGCAGGCCCTTTCTTTAGGGTACCGCGGCGTTTGAGGGTCGGGCTCCAGGGGCGAATGACGACAGGTTGAGAGCACCTCCAACATCAGTGTTGTCATCATCATTATCATCATCGTCATCATCAGACTCGCTGACGTCTGATGGTTCGGGCGCTGCGCCAAGGAATTCATCCATTCCTTTTACTCTCACTCTTGAAGCTCCTTGGCGGCTAATATAGAAAGCCTCAATCTCCTTGCAACAGCTTCGATTGATGGAGAAGTGGGGCACGTCAGCATTTGCAACACTGTACCATGTGCAAAAGCTAAGAGTCATGGCCAGCTTTGGCGACTTCTGTGGCAGGATGAATTCAGCTCCGGTCCCGCCAGCTGTAAAATGAAACCAGCCGCGGGCACCCTCATACAGATTCCTCTCATAGGCAAAATTCTTATTCGGATTACCCACATAAAGTTGAAAATATCCAAATTGGCGAGCGAAGCGACTCGAAGTGTACGGTTCGATAAGATATTTACCATCTTGACGGTACACCAGGTGCCCAGGATGGATATTAAGGAGCCACCAGAATGCTCCCACGGATAAGACAGTAAAGTTATCTGCTCCCGCAACATCCTTCAACTTTAACCCGTATCCTCCACCAGGAAAGTCAGGGAAGCACCGGAAAATCTCATAATTCTGGTGATGCCGGAGAGTCTTTCGGATTTGAGACACATAGTGATGCTTCCATGAAGAGCGCTCGTATAACTCCACGAAGAAGGACTTGTCACCAGAGCGGTGTGAAGCAGCACTCATCAGAGATGGGCAGTGCATGACGAGCCATGCCATCAAATAGGTGTAAGGCATCTCCACCCTAGGGTTCGGAGTCTTCACCTGGGCAATCTCTTTTGACTTGCCTTTCCCTTTCCCTTTGCCCTTATCAGCAGGGATGAAGTCATTACAGAGTGTTCGTAGTCCATGCTGTAGATTGCACACCATGGCGGGAAGAAGTCCGAAAGGTCGGCCATATGCAAGAAGAACTGCTGGATATACCACAGTCATTGCAATTGCCTCTTTTGGCAATGACAGCACAACACATCTTTTCAACCACAACATTAAGAACCCAGCAATAAGACCTCTATTGGATACTGGGAACTGAGCTTGATAGTGGTAACTCTTGAAAGAGGTGCCAGTGCCAAATCCACCTTCGTTGGAATCAGTAGTATAATACATCAGTCGGGTCTTAGCGATGCGGCGGTCGATCTCCGTGGCGTAGACAGGAGTATAGCCATGGATAGTTGTTGAACTATCCTTAGAGTTCAAGTTGGTGAAGAGGTAATCGGCCCATTTCTTGTGGCCGATACCCTGATTACGCACACCTGCCATGTCGGCACAGATCCGGTAATGGCACATCATCTCCCAGTACGTAGCGTAGATGCCCTCGTCCTTCGCCATTAGCATGTTCAACTCTTCGGTAGTGGAGATATACTCTTCGTAGGGGACTTCGCCCATGGAAAGCCCAGATACCTCAAACATCTCATGGAGGGCGAACCCTAGCTCACCCACTGGCATAAATAGTGTGCAGGTGTCGGGGTTGTACATCTCCAGAAAGCTGAAGAAATGATAAGCACTATGAGGGAACCCAAATTGAACATTTCTGATAGCCTTGCATAAACCAATCTCCTTCAGAATGGGTTCATGAGAGTCCAGCATGTATTGAACAAGGCGGGCCCACCACATGTTGCCAGATGAGTAAACCCAGCCAGGCATCCTGAAGTCACTAGCCGGGTATTAGCCTTCTTTCGCTAGGAATTCACTCAGGAAAGTTCGTGCGCGGGTCGGAACCTCTCCTACTGGGTGCTCCTTGCCAAATCTATCGGGAAGCAAACCAGTAATACATCTTGTTGGGCCATCTTGATAAGCCCCATGAGCGCCCAATTTGCCCGTTGGGACACCGTCCTATTCTTGAGTTAACCCCCACTCTAATTCACGATGCATCGCTAGCCTCTGAAGGTAGATTAAGGGATAGCCACGATCCATAACAGGCAAAAACACTAGAGCTTCGCCAGAATTATAGAGCCACATGCACTCCTCTTCAAAGAGGATCTCGTCTGATTGCTCCATCTTATCCCCAAAAAGAAATGCGGGTTTCTCTAGCATTTCTCTGTTCATGGCCTCGAAGGCCGCATCAGTTATAATCTCCCGTGCAGTAGTGGGATGATATTTGATCAACTTCTCCTTGTGCTCTCTCGAGTCTGGTTTGTAGGCAGCCAGGATGGTGGTGAAGCGAAATTGAGCCGATGGATCAGAACCTCCGGCAAAACCAAAGTAGTGCTTATGGGGAAGAGCTTCCGCCGAGTACCCTACTGCAAAAAGAAGAACCAGAGTTAGAAAAGTTTCTACAAAACAGAAAATTTTTCTAAGTATGGAAGCGCGAAGTTAAAAATAGCACCGCGCGAAGCTAAAAATTAGACCACGCAGAAGTAAAAAAGATAGCCTCGCGTTTCAAAAGTGACTGCTACTCAAAATAGCCTCGCGTTTCGAACGCGACTACTACTCAAAATAGCCTCGCGTTTCGACGCGACTGCTACTCAAAATAGCCTCGCGTTTTAACGCGACTGCTAATCAAATAGCCTCGCGTTTTAACGCGACTGCTAATCAAATAGCCTCGCGTTTTAACGCGACTGCTAATCAAATAGCCTCGCGTTTCAACGTGACTGCTACTCAAAATAGCCCCGCGATTCAAAACGCGAGGATGACGCGATAGCTTCGCGTAAGAAGAAAACCAGAGGCTTTTCTTCTTCTCCAAGCCATACGGCCGGAGTACGGCGATCTCGCCGGAGAAAGAGGTGATTGATCGGTTAGAACCAAGCCAAATCACTCTAAAAAAGTTCTAAAAAGTCCCGAAAGAAAGATTCTTACCCCCAATAGGCGAAGCGTGGGCTTGCCCGTTGCTTCCATGGCCGCTCCCGCCACTGCTTGCGCTAGTCGCCGACGATGGGGCTGCGCAAGAGGAAGCATGAGTTTTGGGTGCCATTGCTTGAAAACTTGAGAAAAATCGACGAAAAATCGGGAGAAACTTGGTCGGAAAAACACTTGGGTCGCCTGACCTCTGATCGCCTGAATCTCTAAGTCTCTGAAGAATTCTCAAAATGAAGTGAGGAAGAAGAAGAATAGAGATTCCATTTAAATGAAAGAAACCGCCTCTTGGAATTCAGCGCGAGTTTCGGAGAAGAAAACTGACCAGTTACTCTCCAAAACGCGAAGCTATTAGCTTCGCGTGGTGATGGAAAATGCGAAGTTATTAACTCCGCGCAACTATGCAAAACGCGAAGCTAACTTGATATTTTAGCTACGCGTTTTCTATGAAAAACTTAGATTTGGGCATGTGCAATTAGGCACTTCCACCTAAGTTAAGATGATCTTTATCCAATCATCTTGGTATTAATGATCTAAGTTATGCAAAACGAGTCTTAGATTATTTTACCAAAATTATAATCCATCTATTTGTTGAGCAAGCAAGATTCTTGAAGCCAACAGATATAGAGGAAAATAGTTGCCTTTATTTCATAAAAAAAAGAGAAAAAATTACAAAAGAAGAGGGAGTTATAGCTCTCCCAAGAGCTTCTACATATTCATCCACTAATCAATAACCTAACGGCGAGATTCCTCCATGAGATGTTGAAGCTCAATTCCAGGGTTCACATATAAAAGATCTCCTTTGCAAATGTCAACTATGATCTGTTTAAAATTCTTAGTTGATCATCTGAAGATACTGCTATAAGAATCCTAATGAAGATGCACAAGTTGGATTCGACATGCTACAAGCCCTTATATAATCATCTCTATCGCTTTGGAAAGCGACAGAGATTGTCATCTAACAGAAATGGTCCTCAAGAAAACTTAATGGGCTGTCACAGAGTTCTTGTAACTCCTTCAAAAGTTACCCTTAGGAGTCAGAGCTTGAAAACTGCAACTATGTTGCAAAGCATATGCTTTTGGCTTCCTTAGAGTTACTTTTGCTGATGAAGATCGGTGCACGGCCAGCCTTTGAAGATATATCAGGGAAAAGCTACACTCCATGCTGGCTAGAGATATCAGCAAGTCATCAGACTGAATCTGGTTCACTGCAAAAGGAGAATCAAGAGTTAGAAAAAGTTTGACAAAACCTGAAAAAATCTTCTAAGTATAAAAATGCGGAGCAAAACTAACTCAGCGTGAAGCTGAAGAAATAGCCTCGCGTTTCAAAACGCAGAGGATGACGCGATAACTTCGCGTAGAGGAAGAGCAGAGTTTTTCTCTGCCTTTTTCTTCTCTTTCATATCGTCGCATTAGATTGCGACTGCTAAATTAAAATAGCCTCGCATTAGCATGCGACTGCTAGTCAAAATAGTCTCGGGTTTCAAGCGCAAGGATGACGCGATAACTTCGCGTAGAGAAAGATCAGAGTTTCTCTCAGACTTCTCCTTCTCCTTTAAGCCTTACGGCCAGAGAACGGTGGTCTCGTCGGTGAAATAAACAATTGGCCAGGTTAAAACCGAGCCGAAACATCCCATAATAGTTCTAAAGAAACCGAAAGTTAAAGTTTTTACCTTCAATAATCGCTGCATAGACTAGTTCACTGCTGCGTCTACTTCCACAGCCGCTGCCGTCGCCGCTAACGCTGACCAACGTGCATGAAGCCGTACTCTTCTGGAGCAACATTCTAAACGGAGAATTGATGAAAGATCAGTCGAAGATTGTTCGTCAACATGATTCACTCGATCGCCGGAGCTCCGAATTCTTCAAACTCTTCAAATGAAGAAAGAGATGGGCCAAACACTCTATTTAAACAAGATTTCCGCCTCTTGGTATTCGACGCAGAAATTCAAGAGTAATTAATGAAGTAATTACTCATTTCACTGAAAAAGTGAAGCAAATTAACTCTGCGTTTCCAGTTTGAAAATCCAAAGTATTTCAAAATTTGCTAAGTTCTAAACCATTTTGAAAACTTTGGAGGGGGTTCTGTTAGCAGTGAAAATTTCTAAGTAAAAAGGATTTTCCATAACAGAACGCGGAGCTAACTCAGTAGCTCCGCGTTTGGCTAGTTTTAGCCTCGCGTTGAGTAAAACGCGGAGATGTTTAATAGCTCTGCGATAGCTCCGCATTCTGGTTTCTTAGCTCCGTGTTTTGATGCGATTAGCTCCGCATGAGCAGATAACCAGAATCTCAAATTGATTGAGATTATGATTTGGGTTTATCCAGATACCTAAATCAATCCAATCAGAACTCTAAATCAAGAGATTTAAATCAAAACTAAGATATTTGATTGGAATCCTTGATGAATGTAAATTCTATTTAGATAGAAACTCTTGCATTAACCTAGGGCTATAAATACTTTCTTGGTGAAACCCTAGGGGTCTTCCTTTTTTCCTTTCGGCTGGTCTTCTTTTCGGTAATTGAGATCTTTTCCTCTTGGAGAATTCAAGTTTGCATAGAGCCTTGAGTTCGTGAAAGACCGGAGAAGATCTTCCATAGTCGGCCATCATCTTCAAGAGAGAAGATTTCGACGTTCGATCGTCTAAAGGAGCTGCTTGACAGATCCCATCTCCACAGATCCCACACTATATTGTAAAAGAGAGAGATTGAGTTATAAATCCTCTCGTTTGTTCTTTCTTTTTCTTGTTCTCTTCCGTTGTAATCTAATTTGTATTCAATGGAAGGAAAGCGAAGAAATTCCGCTGCGAACAATGATCTGTAGAATCTACAAGAAATTGAGAACTTTCTGCCAGCATTTTATTGGAGGGCAAAAGGCAAGACATAGGGTTGAAATGCCATATGCTTATTTAATGGCATAGTTCGCAATCCACTGCGAAGGACTGATGTCTGGTGGGGCCGATGCTAACAAAGAGGATCTTCCCACTCTTTATCAATTTAAAGAAAGGCGGTGGAAACACCACTACATAGTGGAAGCAAGGAATACTATTGATCGCTGTAGCACTTATAATTTCTTCAAATTCTTTCCAAATATGAACACGGTTGATCTTGGATGTCTCTTTTTTGACACAGGTTCATTGCCTGCCGGATTATTATAGTGGTTGCAAATTATCCACCCTTCACATTTGGTGTACGCAGCGACGATGTTTATGAGTTAACACCATATTTTCTAAGTCAGTTTCCTAGGCAATTTGGCTACGATCAATTATATGTAGGTAACCCTTAATGAGCTTTGGTACATGATGGCAACTTGGTCTATGGTGCCAGGGCTTGGAAGTATTTTATCATGGCTTCTACTGGTGCCACATTTCGAATTCCAACTTGGGATCCTTCACCATTAACAACTCTGTCTCTTTGCCGGTGGTATAGTGAAAGTAATGCTACCGAGTCAGAGTATGATCTTTACTATACTGAGTTGGTACGTATTCACAATCGTTATACCGATGCTACTGCTAAGTCCAAGACTTCTAAGGTTATAGGGTTTAAGGAATACTTGGAGAACCTACCCTACCTTAAACCACTTGAAGAGGAAGTTTCTTCTAGTGAGAATGAAGAACAGGATGAAGAACTGGGGGATGAAAACACGGTCGCCATGGTTAAATATGTAGGAGAAGGTGAGAATGATGAATAAGAGGGAGATTCCAATGATGCACCCTTAGTGCACCTCGCCACCTGAAAAAGAGAGACAAGGGTTGATGATTCTGGTGATCAAGTTCCTTCAACTACTGCCTAGCTCTAACGATGTACCCCCAGCTTCTACCTGTGACATGCCGCCACAATCTGATGGTATTGTCATTGCTTTGCCATCCTCAATTCATCAGACTCTTTTGCCACAGGCTTTGTTGGCTGTGACACCATTGTTTCACCACCACCATAGCTGAGAATGAAGTGAGTGACTCGTGTATCGGGTCAAATCCTTCAGCTACCCACAATGTTAGCCATAATTGCGACATTGGGTAGGATTGTTGAAGCCACTCAATTGAGTATGGATGAAGCTCTAGTGGAAGTTGTACGAGTTAACACTGCTAGAAGGGAGAAGGTGATAGCTCTCCTAAATTCCTAGACTTTGGATCCCTTACCATTTTCTCCTAATTCTTCCAATCTTTAGCTTGCAAAGGTTACTTCATCTTTACCTAGTGAAGCTGAGGTTGATGTGAACAAGGACATATCTGCAGTTGCAGGAGACGCAGGCAAGGTTACAAGTAGTGAACATTTGCAACTTCTTCAGATGCTCCTCCTGTTGCTTGTGATGCTGCTATTGAGAAGGCTAACAATCCTCCTTGAGAATCTTCATAGCCCAGTGAGAAAACTAGGGAGCTTATGCACCTTTCGGTGATGACTTGACTGGGAAGAACTAGATGGCTTCAACCTCCACCCTTAATAAAGGTAAGGCTATCTTGATTGAGGATAGCGAAAGTGACGATGACTGTTAAGTTGCTCCTATGGATGTTCTGGCAAATGCGGATGATACGCCTTCTTTAGAGCCTACTTACATATACACAATAGCTAGGGCTTTAGGTATTTATTACTTATAACATTTATTTTTGTTGCATCACTGGCCATGTATATAATGTGCATGTTTTTCTTTCATATTTCAGCTACTATACACAAATTTTACCTTTACTGTTATGTAGATTTTATGAAGCTTTGTGCTTTACCAGACTTTTACCGTTACATATTTCACTTCTTTCATGCGTGGTGAATACTACGGCACTTTGGTTAGCCTTAGATCCAGACCGATCATACGGTATGCTTTCTTGATTCTTTGATTTTGGGACTTTTCTCTCTTACGATGGTGCTCATGCTTATTTTATTGGACATGTCATGGTCTTATTGCTTGATATCACCTTTCTTCTCTTTTTTTAGACATGCCCATCGTGCTTCAACATAGTGTGGACTCGCTTATGGGTTCCATTCCTGCACTGGATGATCCAACTATGAGGGAGACACCTATAGTTCCTGCTACACCAGTAGCACCCCTGTAGTGGATTCTCCATCTATCTGAGTCACCACTTCAACTTCTCAGGTTGCCCCTTCATTCGACTTATTTTTGAACTTTAGTCTAGATGATTTGATGATAGGAGTCCTGTTTCCTCCAAAGTCTAAATGACAGGCGATTGAGTCAGCCTCAGTGAGGTCTATTCGCACCAACTTATTGAAAACTATGGAGGCCACTTTTATGAGACTTTGAAGAATTGTATGGACACTGTGATGACCAATGATCATGTTCATAGTGAGGCTTTGGTAGACATGTTCTTGTCCTCCATGTCAAGCGCGACAAATTTAATAAGCTTGGAAGAGTCGCAACCACTCTGGGCCTTGGTCATGGATTTTCTACTAGCCAGCCATGATTGGAAGAATTCTTTTTATAGTCTTCCTTCTGATAAGGAGGAGACAAAATTTCAATGCCTAATGGAGGAATCCGAGGGAACAACCCAAGTCCTCATGAAAGAACAAGAGGTGGTGCCTTGATTGTTAGATAAAGCTTGGTCTTCGGATCATGGCTTATTTTCTAAGGTAGTAGTCACGGATTTTGGTTTGGTCCAACATACTTGCAACCTCACTGGCTTGAAGGAGGCTCTGGAAGAGTTAATGACAGAGATCAGAGCCAGTGAGCTGAAAATTCAAGAGTTGACCATCCAGCATTTGGAGATTGAGGAGAGGTTGCAGCAACATTAGGAGATGGTGGCACAACTAGAGACCCAGCAACAATCTCTCCACGTAAGGCTCAGCCAAATCCCACGAGGTTTACAGGAGGAATTGTGGAGGTTGGTTGAAGAAAATGTTTGAGCTATACAGGAGGAGATCAATAATTCTGCTAGAGCTAAACTTTGGCCATGAAAATGACCTTAAACACTTAAATCTATTTGACGACAATGTTTAAGTTAAGCTCCCCATACATTCATTTATTTCTTTTCATAGGTATTCAATGTTTGTTACTTTTATTTTGTAGCTGCATCACATATCTTAATTTCTATGCATGCGGGCCATGGTTTGTTTTAGCAAGGTTAACTTCGCCTGGGTGTTTATTTGACTTGACTTTGTGGTACTAGAGGTTTGGTATTGAACTTGGATTTTCTTTGTATTTCGATGTTATATCGGCCACAAGTTTGGTATTGAACTTGTAATTGATATCATGGACTAGAAGTTCTGTGTCGAACTTGGTCTTTGTAGGATTTTCTTGACAGAGGTGTAATGGGTAATTTATCATCAGAATTCTACTTGTTACCTGATGTATATTTCATACTTGGTAACTATTTCGATTCGTTAGGAAGCTTGTAAATTTCCTTATGATCTGATAGGCGAGGTCTAAAAAGTTCAATATTGGACCTAATGGGCTTAGCCAACTTGGACCATTTCTGAGATTTATTGTTAACTTGCGAATTAACCTATGAAATTTACTATTGATCTTGATGGGCTAACTGGAGTTGGGCTTTTTAGTGATTTGATATTAACTTGATGGGCCAGGAGTTTTGGACCTTTCAGAGGTTTGATATTAACTTGATAGGCTTGAGAAGTTTTGGAAGTTACCTTGCCAGATATAGTTGCAATTTGTATTTTTGGTGAAGAAAGCTGCACTTCGTTCTTTGGGAAAGCTGCACTGATTTATCTCTTTCCCTTTTTTGATACCGAAGAATCTAATTGGTCATAGTCTTTTCAAGATCCGAAGGGTCAAACATCACTTCGTTCTTTGGGACAAGCGTTGCATTGAAATTTCACCTTGGAAATGACTTGGTAATAATGGCACCCCTTTGTTGATCATGCCCGAGATATCCTGCATCATTGCTTCTGAATTTTCTCTCAATGGATATAAATACCCCTGAGGGGATCTGAATCTCTCTGGTCTTGAGATTCTCTCAATGGATATTTATACCCCTGATGGGCCTTATCCCAATTTATTATACCCATTATTGGAAGGCAGGTATTTTGATGTGTACACCAAGATTTTCCCAGGGACAACACCTCCATGGAAGTGGTTTGCCTTCAAACTTGTGCTATGAACCTCGCCAAATCCTCAGTCTTCTTGAACTCTTTGAATCTTTTCATCCTTGTATGACTTGCATAATACAAATCAAATCATGAATTCATTGTAGTGCTCAGAATAGTTGATGTAATTTAAATCGAAAGTTTGATGTAAGACTTGAATACAAATATCAATAAAATTCTTTATTCCTTTATATATTTGGCGCACTTGTTTGCTCCTTTTTTTTTTTTGAATATTTCTACATTATTATGCTCAGTTTCTTTATGATTTTAGTAAAATCTCAGCTATCAACAAATTTGAAGGGCATTTCCCAACTACCGTGTGAGTTGGGGTAGCCATGCCATTCCCCTCGATGTGATGAGTTGGCAAGAGTTTTTTTTGGCTTAAGAGCCAAAATTTTCTTTATCCGCGGCTGCAAAAGCTTTGGACTTAGTATTTTTTTCTTTTATGTTCAGTATTGGAGTGTTTAATAGCAAATCCAAACCATCACAGTTAACTCTTTTTTAATGTTTGGTATTAGAGTGTTATACCCATAGATCTAAGCCGACATAGTTAACTCTTTTTTATATTCAGTATTGGATTGTTATAACCGCAGATCCAAACCGATACAGTTAACTTTTTTGGTTACCCCTTAGGTATTTTCTTAGGGTGATACTTTTTGAGGAATTTACCATTCATGAGCGCCATCAAAACTTCACTATCTAGTTTAGCCAACCGATAAGCCCCCTTGATGTAAATAGATTCTATCACGAATGGTCCCTCCCACTTTGGTTGAAAATTTCAAATAGATTTATAAGTTATAGGACACCACACTGTTAAGGCAAGGACACCTGGGTTAAACACTAGTTGTTTAACTTCTTTGTTGAATACTCGGGAGATCTTTGCCTGATAGAACTCTATATGCTGTTGGGGCTGAAGTCTTTTTATGTTCAATGTCTCTAACTCTTGAAAAAGTAACTTATGGCTATCTTCGATTTTCATTTTGAAGGCTAATGTTATATGGAGAGATTGTAATTGAATTTCCATGGGTAAAATGGCTATGCAACCGTATACCAAAAAAAATGGCGTAGCATTGATAGGTGTGTGCATGGTGGTGCAGTAAGCCTAGAGACATTTGCCAAGCTTTTCATGCCAGTCTCATTTATTTCTTTTGATGAGCTTCTTTAATATTCTTAACCAATATACCCTGTATAGTAGAGTGAGCGATTATGGTGTGAGCTCTTAACCAACATATCTTCAGAAGTGAAGATTATGCTTGGTATGGCTGAGACTTGATGGTATTGACAATGCACATTCTACCTTTGCCAGAAATGGGATCTGAGTCAAGAATGACACAAAGTCGGCTATGGCTTCTCAGAGACCATCCCCAATTTCTTTAGAAAAGTGCAGCAACTCATGCATGGAATGCATGCTGGAATGTTTGCCAATTGCTCCAAAATATCAAATTTAAAAGGAGCAGTCAAGTCCTCAGCTACTTTTTTATGTAAGTGCTTGTCAAACCTAACCTCTTTGGACTTCCTTTTGTCAAGAGGTGGCTCAGGTGCTGATGGAGGAGGTACAAGATCTGTGGAAGGAGGTAATTGTACCTTGGTAGGGTTAATTGTAGCGTATTGCTTTAAATACACTTTCCCTAACCGTGTACTTCTGACTGGGGCTAGATTTGCTATAAGACAATCTGCTCTTCGTCAGAGTCACTGAGAAAACTAGTTGAAGTGTCATATTCTTTGGTGCCCAAAGAAAATACATGACAATCCAAAATTTTCTCCATTCTTTTCTTTTTCTTGGAGATGATTGTGGTCCATTGTCCGCCAACAAGATTAGGGTATACCCATCTCCATTTGGTGTAGAAACAGGTACCAAGCCTTGAGCCTTGAGTTATCTATATAATCACCTTAGGGACCATGACTCCATTTGAAATTTCTACTTTTGACAATTTCCAGTTGAAATGAGGAGAGACCATGTTCGTGGTAACTTGCTTCTTTTCTTCATTTAGGTGGAGTACTCTCGCCTCGACTAGAACTTGGATTTTGTTTTTAAGGATAAAGCAATTCTTAGTAGGATGGATTATGATCCTGTAATAGTGACAATATGTAGGGGTCTTTTGTATGCCCCACTTTCGTTGGCCTCTTAAGTTCAGGTAACTCAATTTTATTGTTATCAACCAACATATTGAAAAATTTAAGTACCTATTCATCTTTAAACTAGTACTTTTCTGCACTCGTTGTGAGAAGGTAGTAGCGATGAACTCTTCTTCGGCTCCATTGGCATATCTTTCACCAGCATGTTCTTCTCTTTGAACCTAGAAGGTGGGGCACGCATTGTAGTAGTCTCTACCCACTGTTTGCCCTTGTCATCGACTGATATTCTTGAGATTGATTTCTTAATAATCTCAGCCTGCTCTTATGACTCCTTCCATATATACGCACAAATTGCACCCATATTGGTTTCAATATCTGTGCGGAGATTGTGTCTACAAGTTTTTAGTTGTATATAGAGAGGCACACCATCAAGACAAGTGAGGGAATGATTCCTAAATTTCTCGATGAAACCCTTCACAGACTCACCTTTCTTTAGATTTTCTTCTAAAAGGGTGGGCATGGATACTTTGGTATCATTCTTATTAAAGCTGGCAAGAAACTGAGCTTTTAAGTTCACCTACGACTTGATGAATCCGACCGGCAAAGAGTGTAACCAATCAAAAGTGATCCCCTTTAGGGATCTGATGAATAGTTGTGTCATCAACACATCATTCTCCTTAGCATTCCCAATGAGTGAATGAAAGTGGTAATGTGTTGATTGGGAGAGCCCTGTCCATGGTACTTATCAAAATTAGGTGCTCAAAAAGTCTCGGGAAAAGGGATCAAATCCCACTCTGGCGGGTAAGGCTACACTATCCTTGCCTTTTGCAAGGTTTCTTTTTGTGTAAGAATATCCAATTTGTTTTGGATATCTTCTAACACTTTATCTTCTTGGACCTAGATTAACCTTTGCCGATATTATCTCGACCTCCTTGAGGAGGATTCCTACTAAGTGATTACAGCTGTGCCAATATAGAGTCCATCATCACTTTATGTTGCTTAAACATTGTGTATTATTGTTGAGCTAGTTCTTTTTAATTTTTGAGCTTTTGGAAAAGGCTACCAATCTCATCTTTGGTTGCATTGACGGAGGCACCTTGAAACTGAGAGGAACTTGCAGTTTTGATGAAGTGTATGCTTAGCACTCCTCATGATCACTTTTCCCTTCTTGTGATTGATTATGAGGAGGGGAATTTGTCTAACTTGATGTTGCTGATCTGGTTATCGACCAACTATTGTGGTAGATCCCTTTAGTCTTAGTGGTGGGTTGGTTTTTTGGAGGTGAATCTAGACATGCCTTCCCCAATGTGGGGTTGCCACATCCTACCATGTTAATCCTAGCATGGGCTAGTTTGGTTTCCTTTCGAGGTTTCTTCAAATTATATCGAGACCTCTCTGAGATTGACACCATTGAGCGGAGAGTTGGTGAAGTAAATGACCACTGACTAAACACTGAAGTTTTGTTCAGTGGGTTCATTGCCATGAATGAGGTTTGTCGAGCCTAGCCAATCTAGATGAGATATTCCTATTTTTATCGTTTGCAACATCAGTAGACAATGTGGCCATTATGAAAACAAAATAAAATTTGGATTTGAAATTTGGAAATTGCAACACTCAGGATATTCTTTACTAATCAAGAGGATTTTAATCGTGATTTCTAGGGAGTATGTGACAATAGAAGTATGATTAGAGCAACCCTTTTTGCTTCTATTGAGTATCCAGTGAAGGATCTTTGTTGAACTGAAACTCTCTCTATATAATTATTTTTGGATTTTATTTGTCAATCCTTTTTTATCCATATATTAGGAGTGTTTTTGTAGCTTGAATAGTTATAACTATCCCTTAATTTGCGGAAAATTGTGGTGGAATTACACACCAAGATCTGATTCAAGGGATCGTGGTGGAACTTCACCATGATTTGATCAGTTTGAATAATTGCCTGCTAACGAGAATGAGATGTCTTCGTTAGCGGAGCTGACTGTTTTAGCTGGTAAGGTTGAAACGTCTTCATCTGGGAGTTAATTTCGGTCATTTGGTGATCATTTTGGATGTTTGTTTTTCCTTTGGTCTGGCAATGATGGAATGTCTTCGCTGATGAAGTGCACTTTGTCTTTTGGCACTTTTAAAGTTGTTAGACTTGTTCTAGTTGGTAAGGAATGTTGCTTTATTTGGCAAAGTTGAAATTCCTCAATTTCGTGAAGAAGCTTTTTTGTTCAATAAGGCTGAGATCTTTTGTGTGGCAATAATGGTTATTGCTCTGACTTATATCTTTGCTAACTTAGTATGACGACTTATCACTTTTCTTCAGTTGGTCTTATCTTAGCGGTGGGCATTTTGTTTACCTCATACAATTCCCTCAAATCCGAGGTTGGGGGAAAACGATGTTTCTGAGGATATCATCCTAACCATGCACTTATTGGTTCTGGAGTGATGCCCTTCAATATCTCTGGTTGAGTAGCAAATTGTTAATTTGCACTCACCAGATTTCTAAACTTTGTTCAATTTGGGAATTTTGTCCATTGTTGATTCATGTTCTCTAATGCTAAGAGATTACACAGAGAGTGAGGTCTTGCTTAGTACTCAAATGTTGGCCTCAAGACATTTTCCTGTGCTGCTTCGGGGTTTACTATCACCCAGGGAACTTGTAGACATGTTTTGCTTCCTAGCCACCTACCTAGCAATGATGGTCTAGTAAAATGCCTGTATTCGTTCTTTATTGCTGAGAGGGATAGCAGACTAGTTGGTAGGGAAGATCGGTGACTTCTTAATGGTAATGGGTGAGACCATACCAGTGGAAGTATGTCGATGAATTGCTAAGGATGTAATCATGGTGTTAGCTACTTCAAGCATATTGAATTGGGATTCTACCATGCGGTGAATGACATTCTAAGCAATGCCAGAGTGTGTCATCTTTCTTAAGGGAGACGAGGTGACCTTCCTTACTACGCAAAAGGTAGTCTTGCATTTGTTGGTGAGAGAGTTGGTACGGAGAATTTCTTTGTACTTTCCTAGGTCGAACTCGATCACCAGGGTGTCAACGGTGGCACCGATGGCCACCACAATGAATTGCAGCACAATTTCCTCTATGATAGAGGCTTGACTCCCCAATAGAGTCGTAGCTTCTTACCATCATTTGCAACATTAGAAGAGAATACAATCATTGCAAAAACAATGTGGGGCATAAGAAATTGTGTCAAAAGAAATCATCAACATCATGAACTAGAAGCCAACACAGTGATTCAAAGACAAGTTATCCTCACTAGAAAGTGGTTAGTCTCGCCAAAAAAGGGTTAACTCCACCAAAACGTAGTTAGCCTCGCCAAAATGAGGTAACTTCGCCAGACCAAGTTAACCTCGCAAGCACGGTTAGCTCCACCAAACCAAATTAGCCTTTCCAAAATACAGTTAGCTCTGCCAGACCAAGTTACTCTTGCTAGAACAAGGTTAGCTCTACCAGACCAAGTTAGCCTCATCAGAACGAAGTTAACTTTGCCAGAACAAGATAATTTTTGAGAGGATGATTTTAACAAATCTTCTATATCTTCCTCTATTCTACGTCTTCGTTCCTCAGACTCATGATCGTAATTTTCCTTATTTTTCTCAAATGATTGCATCTCGAGATCATGAGTGAAATTTGAAGGTAGATATGATGGATCCGTATATATATTTGATGAAAGATATGAAATGGCTGTAAGTAAATTCTCATGACATGCATATTTTGCTTCTAATCTTTTTAATCTTTCATCTAACATATTCAATTGAATATCTTGTTCATGATTAAATGTAGAACATGAAAATGAATAGCCCAAAAAGAAAGGATCAGATGGAGGACTTTCTTGGTATGGCTCTTGATTATATTCAAAATTAGAATTATTCATCCATTTATAATTGTAATTTTGTGTATAAGAAGAGCTTGTAGGTTCATTATATATGTTGTGAATTTGATTATGACCTAGTCCTAGTGAACTTCCTATTCATGGACACTAATAATAATTATGATATGTATCATGACAATGATAGCAACCAGTTTGATTTTAAAATATTTTTTAAATTTTTTTTGCAAAAGGTGGAGAGGGAGAGAGATAGAAAAGAAATAAAAAAGAATGATTGTTTTTTTTATTTTTTTTTAGAACCAGGGAACCAAAATACATAACTGGAGAAAAAGTGGACTCATTTTGCACCTACCCTGCCGCCAATTGGCGGTTTTTGCTGTTAAATAGCGGCAAAACTAGAGAGCTTGACTCTCTTTTTTCTGCTGCTTAGTCCAAAGGCTCTTCTGATCCCTTTTGTCTTCCTGTATTTGCAATTTCTATTCCCTGCACACTCAATACACACTGTTAACCCGTAAAACTTTAGAAATAACAAGAAAAATACCGTCAATCCCCTGCAACGGCGCCAAAAACTTGATGTGATATATTAACTGCAAGCGTATAGTGTGAGTTGTAGCACTATACAGATCGTCCCACAGAGATCTCAAGTGTTTTGCTATTCTTACTAATTCTATAGTCTAACGGACTAACAAAGAATTCTAAGTTGGAGTTGAGAGTTATTCTAATTATCCTAGGATCTAGAATCCACTAGTTTCCAACCATATATTTACTTCTATTATCTTCTTCTATCATAAAAATTTGATCTTTTAGTTTAATCTTTATTTAAAGTGGCCTAAGCATGAGCTATCAAGTGGTGTGCAAGTATAACTCATCAAAGATACTACTTTTCATAAAAAAAAATTAAGTCATTAGATAATTGTTTGAATAAGATGAAAACCAACTGTAACGCCCCAGTTCCAGTAGTATGGAAAGCTGGAACGTTCGGCGTCGAATGATAACTCGACGAGCCTCAAACAAAATATTACAGTCACCATTTGCAATTTAATATGAATAACATGCAGAAATTAAATGAAATTTTTCTTTATCAAAACAAAGCGATAATAATTTCCCTCAAAATAAAATTAACAAATGTCACCACAGTTAAATTATTTCAAAATAAAAGAAAAGGACTGTCTCGCATAAACTTAAATAAGGTGTCATCAGCACTTATTACATTTTTTTTTAAAAGAAATCAGTTAACCAAAGGAAGTAATCACTCCTGCAGATCCGCTTGTTCCTGGAAGTACAACATATCCTGCTCTGACACTGGTGGATCTACCTCTTGATAGAGGCCTGCATCTGGTCATGCATAACCAGGATCGTCAGCAAAGCGCCCAATATTCAATAATTAAAGAACAACAAAAAAAAAATAATGAATGATAATATCTCAATGTCAGGAACAATCATGCAAATGAAGGGCGGAAGATTTTACGTATTTATACTTATCATCACTATTACTTTAATCGATGTCGTTTAAATTTTTACAATTAATGTCTTTTAGTTATGGTATTTGAAAATTCAAGAAAATATGAATGTAGCTGGGCTGAACGCATCCCCGTCTACCCCCGGGAAAACGGAACAGTAATTGATTGGAGCCTATCCCGATCCTCCCAAAAATGGGAAACAGTGGCGCAGTAATTTGATCGGAGCCTATCCCGATCCTCCCACAAGTGGGAAACAGTGGCACAGTACAGTTACGTTTAGCCATCTAATTCATACAAACCTAAATTTTTTCCCAAATCCCCAGTGTATATCAAGTTCGGTGTTAATTATCAATTTCAATATAATTTATGATCTCAGTAAATTTCAGTTCAGTATGTAGATCGGTGATAATAATTAGAGTTCGGTGAACAGTAACAATATCAGTGACAATATAACGTTGCGGTAATTTAATTATCTATCACCAATCTTATACAGTAACAATTTGCATTTATACGGTGTCTTTTCGGGCTTTATTTCCAATATGATGTATAACAAGGTGATTTACAATATAGGAAAAATGGGGCTCACTACTAAATATGTGTGCATTTAGAATTTTCTAAAGTTGACTTATCATTGCAAGGAGAAAGAGAAGCAGCAGTAGCCGAAACAGGCAAAAAAAAGAAGAAAAAGTAGAATTACTAAATGCGCACCCCATTCTATATAGTAGAGTAAATTACAGTATAGAGAAAGTAGTGTTCACTAGTAAAATATGTGTGCATTTAGAATTCCCTATAGTTTTCCTGCAATATTGAGGTAGTTCTAGATGCGCACCCAATACTATATAATTAAGGGGAATTACAACATAGGGAAATGATGCTCACTAGCAGAGATGTGCGCGTTTAGAACTCCCAAGAGTTTCCTGCACTACAACCAGGTAGTTCTACCTGCACACCACTACCCATTTAGTAAAGTAATTTACAACATAGGGGAAATGGTGCTCACTAGTGAAATAGGTGCTCAATTAGAATTTCCTAAAAGTTGTTGCAGGTAGTCTAAATGCGCACCACATACTAAATAATAAAGTGGTTTACAACATAGGGGAAATAGTGCTCACTAGTGAAATGGGTGCTTAGTTAGAATTTCCTAAAAGTTGCTGCAATTACTGCAGGTAGACTAAATGCGCACCATATACTAGAAAGTAAAGTGGTTCACTACATGGGGAAAATAGTGTTCGCTAGTGAAATGGGTGCTCAGTTAGAATTTCCTTGCTGCAATTGCAGCCAAACAGGGAAAGGAGAAGAGGGGAATTGAAGTAGCGGCAGCAGCAGAAGCAGAAAAGGAAAAGAAGGAGAAGAAGAAGAAGAAACACAAGCAGGTGCGGAAGTGGAGACGGAAGAAGAAGCACAAGAGAATGCGGAAGTGGAAACGAAGAAGGAGGTGAAGAAGAACACAAGCGGATGCGGAAGCGGAGACGGAAGAAGGAGGAGAAGGAAATGAAGCAGCAGCAGACGCAGAGGTAGAAGGAGAAGAAGAAGGAGAATGAATGGTTGGATGAATGGTTGAAGAAGGAGAAGAAGTTGAGGTGCAAATTGTCAGAGTTTGAGTGTAATTAGAGGGAGAGGATGAATGGTTGGAATTTAAATGGGATGATGAAATTGCCATGAACTTTGTTTTGGTCTGAGAAATGAGAGTAGCTACATCTTGGTTGGGGAATGAAAGTTCATCCTTTGGTTCCTAGACCGTGTCTCTATCTAGTTACCACAGTGACACAAAGGTTTTTTTCTACAAAGATAAAGTACCTAGTCTATGTATGAGGGGTTCATTTTATACGGCAAATAGCGAATCGTTGTAGTCTCATAAAATTCTAACGTAATTCATTCTATAAAACTTCTTTTGTGAACTCTTAAGCTCTCAAAATCACAGGTCATCACTCTAGAATGAGGCGTCAATGGCTTAGTCATCGGCTTGAGATTAGCCGCAGATGCCTCAACAAAACTCATTGGAGGGGTTGAAATTTTCTGTACAGTTCAGAATAATTTACCTATCATCCAGTCTTCTTAGACAATGCAAGTTTTGTCCATGAACCAGACAAGACAAACAACAACAAATAGTTGATCCAAAGAAAGCAATTCTACAACAATTACACCGCAAAAGAATCACTTAACACAAATCCAAGACATGCTTCAAAATAAACCAAATAAGAGATTCATTGCAATTTCAGAAATCCCCGTAAATTAATTAAAAATATTTCAATGATGGTCCAAACTTGAATCATAAATCTATGAAACCTAAATTTATGCATCTAAATAAAATATGAATTACATAAAAAAAAACGAGCATAGCATGTTAAGTGAGTTTAAAAACTCACTTTTAATTGAGTCGCCTCGTCCTTCCCTTTTCTTTTCTGACTTGCGTTCCTCTTCCTCTTCCCGTACGTCCTGAGATTTCCAGCGTTCCAGAAGACAAGAGAGGTGAGAACGGATTTTAGATCCTTATTTATCTTTAGGTTAGGATATAACCTATTTGGTTGAGATCCAACAAACGAATCTTTTTCGGATAAGATTGATATCCTTCCAATTGTTTAGATTTCCCTCCAACAACCCCATTATTTATATTTTATATTTAAATTATTATTTATTTATTTATTTTTTTCAGATTTCTAAATTTTAATTCAGTTTAATAATTTTTTTTTTTTTTGAAGTGAAATGAACACAATGAAAAGTGCCGTTACATTCTACCCCCCTTAAGAAAAATTCGTCCTCGAAATTTCTTTAAACCAAAATGATGTAGAGAAGTTATACCTTTATTCAAATAGGTGTGGAAAACGCTCCCGAATGTCTTCCTCTCGCTCCCATGTCGCCTCCCGATTAGAATGTCGATTCCAAGAAATTAGCACCAGTGGAATTACTTTATTCTTCAAAGTCTTCTCCATTTGATCAAGTATGGAGACTGGTTCCTCTGGATAGGAGAGGTCTGGTCCAACCTCCAATTCTGAATAGTCCACGATATGCTTTTCATCATGAACATATCGTTTTAATTGCGAGACGTGGAAAACGTTATGTACTTGCTCCAGTGCAGACGGTAGTGCCAGGCGATAGGAGACTTTGCCTATCCGTTCCAAGACTTGGAAGGGTCCGATAAACCTTGGGCTTAACTTCCCACGATTGCCAAAGCGAATGACTCCACGTGTGGGCGACACCTTCAAAAAAACTGAGTCCCCAACTTGAAATTCCAGAAATCGCCGTCGTTGGTCTGCCCAGTTCTTCTGTCGATCTTGGGCTGCTCTCAGATGTTGCCGTATTAAGTTAATTTTATCTACTGCCTGGGTGATTATTTCTGGTCCAAGCAGTTTTCTTTCTCCAATATCATCCCAATATAACGGAGATCTATATTTCCTTCCATACAGAGCCTCAAATGGTGCCATCTTGATACTTGCTTGGTAGCTATTATTGTAGGCGAATTCCACTAGGTGCAGGTAATCCTCCCATGAGCCCCCGAAGTCAAGCATACAGGCTCTCAACATATCCTCCAATGTCTGGATAGTCCTTTCTGATTGGCCATCTGTTTCTGGATGATATGCTGTGCTGAACTCTAATTTTGACCCCAGACTATCTTTCAATTTCTTCCAAAAGTGAGAAGTGAACCGAGCATCTCGATCCGACACAATACTGACTGGCACACCATGTAATTTTACCACTTCACGCATATACTTCTCCGCCAAATTTCGGTAGACTGTCCTACACGAAATGGTATGAAATGCGCTACTTTAGTAAGGCGGTCTACAATCACCCAGATTGCATTATTACCCTTGGGACTACGTGGCAATGCGGTAACAAAATCCATAGTAACTCTCTCCCATTTCCATTCAGGTATGGGTAGAGGTTGAAGGAGTCCCGACATTCTTTGATGCTCTGCTTTCACTTGTTGACAAGTCGAGCATTTGGATACAAACTTGGCGATTTCACGCTTCATTCCATGCCACCAAAAATATTGCTTCATGTCTTGATACATCTTTGTTCCTCCGGGATGGATTGAATAGACTGAACTATGAGCCTCTGATAATACTTCCTGTCGAATTTCTCCTTTGGGCACACACAACCTGTTGCCAAATCGAAGAGACCCATCTGCGTGAATACATAAATCTGTTCTCCGTCCTTCTTCTACTTGTCTTCGAAATCTTTGCAACTTAGGATCATCTTTCTGAGCTTCTTTAATTTTCTCTACCAATAAAGGTTGAAGTTGCAAAACCAGCATTTGAGCCTTAGCACCGGGTAAGAAAATTTCTAATTCTAACTTTATAATCTCTTCAAGTAGCTCTTTTTGCTGAGTTAGAACCATTGCCATTGGCTTCCTGCTTAAAGCATCTGGTACCACATTGACCTTACCCGGATGGTACTGCAAGTTGATGTCATAATCTGCCATCAATTCAAGCCACCTTCTCTGTCTCATATTAAGTTCTTTCTGTGTGAAGATATACTTAAGACTCTTATGGTCTGTATAAATCTCTACTCTACTTCCCAATAAGTAGTGTCTCCAAATCTTCAATGCAAAAATCACAGCTGCAAGCTCCAAATCATGTGTGGGATAGTTTTTCTCATGTGACCTCAATTGTCTAGAAGCATAAGCTATGACCCGGCCCCGTTGCATCAATACACAACCTAGCCCTTTGCCGGACGCATCACTGTACACAACCATTCCTTCGGTCCCTTCCGGAACGGCTAATACTGGTGTTGTTATGAGCCTCCTTTTCAACTCATTGAAAGCTGCATCACATTCAACTGTCCAACCGTACTTCTCTCCTTTCCTCAGGAGTTTGGTCAGCGGCCCTGCAATCTTAGAAAAGTCCTGAACGAACTTTCGATAATAACCTGCCAATCCCAGAAAGCTCCTCACTTCTGAAACATTTTTCGGAATCGGCCAATCCTTCAGTGCTGAAACCTTGCCAGGATCAACAGAGATTCCTTCTTGAGAAATAATGTGTCCCAAAAATGAAACACTCTTCAGCCAAAATTCACATTTGCTGAGCTTCCCATACAATTTCTCTTTCCTTAGCATGTCCAAGACTACCCTTAAATGCTTAGTGTGATCCTCTTGGGTCTTAGAATACACCAATATGTCATCTATGAACACCACAACGAATTTATCCAAATATGGAAGGAAAATTCGATTCATTAAGTTCATAAAAATTGCAGGTGCATTTGTTACTCCGAATGGCATCACTAAGAATTCAAAATGCCCATATCGAGTTCGGAATGCTGTTTTAGGAATGTCTGACTCCTTCACTTTCACTTGGTGATATCCAGACTTAAGGTCCAACTTGGAAAATACCTTAGCACCGCCGAGTTGATCAAACAAATCATCAATTCTCGGTAGTGGATACCGATTCTTGATAGTGACCCTATTCAATCCTCTATAATCAATGCATAATCTTTTGCCTCCATCTTTCTTCCCTGTCAAAAGTACTGGTGCACCCCAAGGGGAAGTACTTGGTCTGATAAAACCTTTAGCTTCCAACTCGTCTAATTGTACCTTAACTTCCTTTAGCTCTGCTGGACCCATTCGATATGGTGCTTGAGAGATTGGTGTGGTGCCAGGAAGAAGCTCGATGGCGAACTCCACTGTCCTGTCTGGTGGTAGTCCTGAGAAATCCTCGAAGATATCTAAGAACTCCGACACCACTAGGATGTCCGCCGGTATGGCATCCATTTGGATTATTACTCCTTCCCTAGGTTGAGCTCTAAATTCTGCTGCCTCCTTGGTACTGCTGCCCCCGATGAATTCGAACTCCAGGTGATTCGGTATCTTGAAGACAACGCTCCTCCTCCGACAATCAATAATTGCATGGAAGGTACTCAACCAATCCATTCCCAGTATCACATCAAATCCATGGGTATCGATAACCAGGAAATTAGCATAAAATTCCCTTTTACAAATCACTACGGGGCACATTCTACACATTTGAGTAGAATCAATACCCCCATTACCCGTACTAATTCTCCATCTAATGTTTAGGTTTTCATAAGATATGGCATGTCGTGTCACAAATGCAGAAGAAATAAAGTAGTGTGATGCTCCCGAGTCAAATAAAACGGATGCAGGTACATGATATACTAGAATCATACCTGTCACCACATCATCTGACTTCTCCGCTTGCTCCGCAGTTAGATTATATGCTTGTCCACGTCCTTTATCCACTGTCATATTCTTCTTGGCCTGCTCATAAACTTTATTTTGAGGTGGAAGTGGTCGCCTATTCTGACTGCTGATTTGGTCCTTGGGTGGTTGTTGTTGTTGGGATGCTGGAAGACGAGGCAATGGCCCCCTGTTGCTCCTTCGTGGGCAATCTCCGATCCTGTGTTCACTTGATCCACATGCTAGACATAAGTTGTTGGCATACCGACACTCCTTGATAGTGTGTCCTGGCTTCTGGCAATGTGTGCAAGTGACCTTCTGTTGCGAAGACGTAACCAACCGTTTCTCCGCATTCCTAGCTGAAGTTCCACCCAACATTTAACTGGCCGACCTCTTGGGCGCAGAAGATTGAATCCTCCTCTCCTTATTTATTACTTGCTCTACATCCTGAGCTGCATCAATAACCTCCGCATAGGTCTCTATTCTGGAGGTTACTAAATATTTCTGGATATCTATCCTCAATCCCTGTTGGAAGCGATGAGCACGATCTGCCTCATTTGATACCATGTACGGCGCAAATCGACTCAGACGGACAAACTCTGATGCATATTCCTCTACCGTCATCCCGGCCTGCCTCAAGTTAATGAATTGGTGCTCCATTTCCCTCCTGGCTGTTCTCGGAAAGAACCTTGCAAGGAAGCTTGTCGTGAAAGTTTCCCACGAGATCGGTTGGGATAGCCTGCTCTCCTCTGTTTGCCACCAAGCCCTTGCAATATTCGTTAATTGGATTTTGACGACATTCACTTTGTCGGCTTCAGGAATCCGAGCGGCCCTTAATAAGTCTTCCATCTGCATGAGCCACTGTTCAGCCTCCAAGGCTCCTACTGTTCCTGAGAAAGTAGCTGGATGAAGACGTCTGAAATCCGATATCCCTCCTGGACGCTGGTCCCTCGGTTCCGCCACACGATCTAGGGTTGCCATCACTCCCGCTCGAAAGGCATCGGCCTGCTGTTGTTGCGCGTCGACCATCTTGCTAAGCAGTTCCAACATTTCATTAGCATCAACGGAGTTTGAGGTTGAACCGGAATTTCCCCCATTCCTATTAGTCTGACAGGCCATCCCTCTGAGGAACAATATAACGTAAGTATCACTTAAATAAACATAATAAAAGTAAATAGATATACGTAAAAAAAAATCATATTTATGCATATATGTGTATAGTCGTATCAAACCTTAAATAGTTTAGTAAATTTAAACTATTATACTTATTTATTTATTTGCCGACTGTAATGATATTCAAGTTTGTTCAAATCACTTGAACAGACTTAAAGAAGCCTGGGCTCTGATACCACCTGTAACGCCCCAGTTCCAGTAGTATGGAAAGCTGGAACGTTCGGCGTCGAATGATAACTCGACGAGCCTCAAACAAAATATTACAGTCACCATTTGCAATTTAATATGAATAACATGCAGAAATTAAATGAAATTTTTCTTTATCAAAACAAAGCGATAATAATTTCCCTCAAAATAAAATTAACAAATGTCACCACAGTTAAATTATTTCAAAATAAAAGAAAAGGACTGTCTCGCATAAACTTAAATAAGGTGTCATCAGCACTTATTACATTTTTTTTTTAAAAGAAATCAGTTAACCAAAGGAAGTAATCACTCCTGCAGATCCGCTTGTTCCTGGAAGTACAACATATCCTGTTCTGCCACTGGTGGATCTACCTCTTGATAGAGGCCTGCATCTGGTCATGCATAACCAGGATCGTCAGCAAAGCGCCCAATATTCAATAATTAAAGAACAACAAAAAAAAAATAATGAATGATAATATCTCAATGTCAGGAACAATCATGCAAATGAAGGGCGGAAGATTTTACGTATTTATACTTATCATCACTATTACTTTAATCGATGTCGTTTAAATTTTTACAATTAATGTCTTTTAGTTATGGTATTTGAAAATTCAAGAAAATATGAATGTAGCTGGGCTGAACGCATCCCCGTCTACCCCCGGGAAAACGGAACAGTAATTGATTGGAGCCTATCCCGATCCTCCCAAAAATGGGAAACAGTGGCGCAGTAATTTGATCGGAGCCTATCCCGATCCTCCCACAAGTGGGAAACAGTGGCACAGTACAGTTACGTTCAGCCATCTAATTCATACAAACCTAAATTTTCCCCCAAATCCCCAGTGTATATCAAGTTCGGTGTTAATTATCAATTTCAATATAATTTATGATCTCAGTAAATTTCAGTTCAGTATGTAGATCGGTGATAATAATTAGAGTTCGGTGAACAGTAACAATATCAGTGACAATATAACATTGCGGTAATTTAATTATCTATCACCAATCTTATACAATAACAATTTGCATTTATACGGTGTCTTTTCGGGCTTTATTTCCAATATGATGTATAACAAGGTGATTTACAATATAGGAAAAATGGGGCTCACTACTAAATATGTGTGCATTTAGAATTTCCTAAAGTTGACTTATCATTGCAAGGAGAAAGAGAAGCAGCAGTAGCCGAAACAGGCAAAAAAAAGAAGAAAAAGTAGAATTACTAAATGCGCACCCCATTCTATATAGTAGAGTAAATTACAGTATAAAGAAAGTAGTGTTCACTAGTAAAATATGTGTGCATTTAGAATTCCCTATAGTTTTCCTGCAATATTGAGGTAGTTCTAGATGCGCACCCAATACTATATAATTAAGGGGAATTACAACATAGGGAAATGATGCTCACTAGCAGAGATGTGCGCGTTTAGAACTCCCAAGAGTTTCCTGCACTACAACCAGGTAGTTCTACCTGCACACCACTACCCATTTAGTAAAGTAATTTACAACATAGGGGAAATGGTGCTCACTAGTGAAATAGGTGCTCAATTAGAATTTCCTAAAAGTTGTTGCAGGTAGTCTAAATGCGCACCACATACTAAATAATAAAGTGGTTTACAACATAGGGGAAATAGAGCTCACTAGTGAAATGGGTGCTCAGTTAGAATTTCCTAAAAGTTGCTGCAATTACTGCAGGTAGACTAAATGCGCACCATATACTAGAAAGTAAAGTGGTTCACTACATGGGGAAAATAGTGTTCGCTAGTGAAATGGGTGCTCAGTTAGAACTTCCTTGCTGCAATTGCAGCCAAACAGGGAAAGGAGAAGAGGGGAATTGAAGTAGCGGCAGCAGCAGAAGCAGAAAAGGAAAAAAAGGAGAAGAAGAAGAAGAAACACAAGCAGGTGCGGAAGTGGAGACGGAAGAAGAAGAACAAGAGAATGCTGAAGTGGAAACGAAGAAGGAGGTGAAGAAGAACACAAGCGGATGCGGAAGCGGAGACGGAAGAAGGAGGAGAAGGAAATGAAGCAGCAGCAGACGCAGAGGTAGAAGGAGAAGAAGAAGGAGAATGAATGGTTGGATGAATGGTTGAAGAAGGAGAAGAAGTTGAGGTGCAAATTGTCAGAGTTTGAGTGTAATTAGAGGGAGAGGATGAATGGTTGGAATTTAAATGGGATGATGAAATTGCCATGAACTTTGTTTTGGTCTGAGAAATGAGAGTAGCTACATCTTGGTTGGGGAATGAAAGTTCATCCTTTGGTTCCTAGACCGTGTCTCTATCTAGTTACCACAGTGACACTAAGGTTTTTTTCTACAAAGATAAAGTACCTAGTCTATGTATGAGGGGTTCATTTTATACGGCAAATAGCGAATCGTTGTAGTCTCATAAAATTCTAACGTAATTCATTCTATAAAACTTCTTTTGTGAACTCTTAAGCTCTCAAAATCACAGGTCATCACTCTACAATGAGGCATCAATGGCTTAGTCATCGGCTTGAGATTAGCCGCAGATGCCTCAACAAGACTCATTGGAGGGGTTGAAATTTTCTGTACAGTTCAGAATAATTTACCTATCATCCAGTCTTCTTAGACAATGCAAGTTTTGTCCATGAACCAGACAAGACAAACAACAACAACAACAAATAGTTGATCCAAAGAAAGCAATTCTACAACAATTACACCGCAAAAGAATCACTTAACACAAATCCAAGACATGATTCAAAATAAACCAAATAAGAGATTCATTGCAATTTCAGAAATCCCCGTAAATTAATTAAAAATATTTCAATGATGGTCCAAACTTGAATCATAAATCTATGAAACCTAAATTTATGCATCTAAATAAAATATGAATTACATAAAAAAAAACGAGCATAGCATGTTAAGTGAGTTTAAAAACTCACTTTTAATTGAGTCGCCTCGTCCTTCCCTTTTCTTTTCTGACTTGCGTTCCTCTTCCTCTTCCCGTACGTCCTGAGATTTCCAGCGTTCCAGAAGACAAGAGAAGTGAGAACGGATTTTAGATCCTTATTTATCTTTAGGTTAGGATATAACCTATTTGGTTGAGATCCAACAAACGAATCTTTTTCGGATAAGATTGATATCCTTCCAATTGTTTAGATTTCCCTCCAACAACCCCATTATTTATATTTTATATTTAAATTATTATTTATTTATTTATTTTTTTCAGATTTCTAAATTTTAATTCAGTTTAATAATTTTTTTTTTTTTTGAAGTGAAATGAACACAATGAAAAGTGGCCGTTACACCAACAATTCCAAATTCTAACTAAGTATAGGCTATCTATAAACTTAACTTAAGTATAACCTATCAAAGTATTAATCTTCAAGTTCTTGTATTTTAATCTTTTCATGAAAAAATCATATCTTTATTATTTATTTAAGAAGAAAATAGTAGAGAATAATTACTGGTAGATTCTAATTTCATCTACATCCTAATACTAAGCTAAATTAGCTACTCATATTTCTAACAAACAAAATTAAATTTTTATTCATAGAAAGCAATTAAATGTAATCTAGAAAGCAAATAAATCTAAACTAGAAAGCAATTAAAATAAATTAACTAAGAAAAATTGAAGAGTAAAGAGAATTACTTCTGGAATCCGGTATTGTGGCCGTCACCCCTTCAGTAAAATCCTAGTTTTATTAAATTAAAAACGAGTACAAACTATATCCTAATTCTATATTAACTACTGCATTGAAAAATCCTAGAATACAAGGATACGACCAATATATATGTTTCAGAACTCAAACCCTAATTCTAACAGAATTGAAAAACTACAAAATTACAAAAAAACTATCGAAAAAAATCAGCCCGTAGGCCCACTTTTTTTCCGCTTTTTGGAGGCAAATGCCGCTATTTAGCTGCAATATTTTGAGAAAATTGGTTGAAATTTATTCCACATGAGTCTTTCGTCTTGTACTTTTGATTTTCCTGACTGTATTATTTGACTCACTGAAGTATTTTAACCTTGTAGTTTTGCTCTCTTTAAACTTTTTCCTGAGCTTTGTTTCCTAATCTGGCTCTGATTTCATATCATCTCCTTATAGGAATCGGATTATCTGAAAAAGACACTAAAAATACCCGAGTAATATTTATTTACATACAAAAATAGATAAAATATGAGAAGAAAAATGCAATATATGATATTAATCACTCAGCAGTAGGAGACAACCCAAAATTTCAGTACAATTTAAAATCAAATCTAAACAAACGATACGGAAAGAAGTAAACAGGATTTTCTTTATTGATGTACTACGAAAGTAAATGATAAAAATACTCTTCACATTTTAAAACTGAAATATATAAAATTCTTTCACTTTCCTCGGCGTATGCTTTCAAATTTGAAGGTTCTTGCTCATTTATTACCTGCAAATTTGTGTCAAATTCGTAGGTTTTTCCTGATTTATTACCTGCAAATTTGTGTCTGGACATGCCAAACCAGCATGTTAGAACCACCTAGCAAGTACTACAAGAGAATAAATAATAATACATAGGAGAATAAATAATAATAAACAGGCACGCTATGTATATATATAAATAAAATATGAAACTAAATGAAATAGTAAAATTATGATAGTATTACAAAAATTTAAATCTTGAAAATATATGAAACATGAATTTAAATTATATTTATCTTGGAGAGAATAATAAATCAACTACTAGTAGTAAAACATATCTTGAATGGTGTTAGAATTTAACATGATGGGAAAGAGTTATATGAAACTGTAAAATCATGAGTGTACAACAAAATATAAATCTGAAAGAAGTTGTAAAACATGAGTTAACTTATACTTGTCTTGAGAATGATAATGGTCATTGAGTATATTTATATATACATTTTATGAATGAGATTGTAGCAAATATAGAAAAATAGAATTAAACATATATGTAAAATATGATATATATTATTGATATTTGTTATGAATTAATTTGGAACTGTTAAGAGGAAAGACCACATGTTTTAAGATTATCCTGTACATAACCGGAACAATGGCCTTATGACTTCTAGTACTGCCCCA
This sequence comes from Dracaena cambodiana, assembly GCA_036321105.1. Classification (NCBI taxonomy): domain Eukaryota; kingdom Viridiplantae; phylum Streptophyta; class Magnoliopsida; order Asparagales; family Asparagaceae; genus Dracaena; species Dracaena cambodiana. Next base: position 17,866,536 of record JAYEPQ010000005.1, on the reverse strand, counting down.
GAAAGTACTGCTAGGAACTCAAGAAAACATAATGGACGAGCTTATGCTCCAAGCCCCAAAATCCTATAATATGACATGACGATAATCCAATAATCATCCCAGAACCTCTTAGGTTAGGTCTCTAAAATTCGGTTACACAACCTAAAAATAGAAACCTTTTAAAATATGTGTTCAAGTTCCTCCATTTAGTTTCCCCATAATCCCATAATTTTTGTCTTATATCTTGCTTATGCAAATAAATCATGCTATTATATAAATAAAAAACATTTTAAAAGTGTTTGCCAAAGTGATTCAATTATGGAGTAGCAAATGAAATAAACCACCCTTTAAAAGTTACCATTATAGAAACTTTATAAGCAAATGTCATTCTAATGTTACAATAATACAAGGATCTAAGATTCAATTGTTTTAATTTAGACATAATTGAACTATGATAAATACTCTTTACTTGTACTAGCATGCTGATAAGATAAATAAGAAGGAAAATATAAGGAAGTGAATAGTATGAGTTTTGGAAAATAATGCCATGACCTAATATCCTAAAGTCACTAACAAAGATCACAATAAAATAAAATAAAATTCTATGTCCTGAGCAATGCTATGAGAGTCACACTTAAAAACTAGTACTCACAAGGGGGATTTTTAGTCTGAACTCTATGCCTTAAGCTATCGTAGTAAGTTGAAAAAATATTATAAATAATTTTTTTTATCTCTCACAGAATGCCTAGAGTACTACTAGTTAAAGCCTCATTTTCATGGCATCTTTCTCTAGAATAGAGAAGGAAAATGCTCCGGCCTCGTAAATTATAAAGAAAAGAGAAAACTTTGCATTAAAAAAGAGAAAAAAAATTATGCACACAAAGAATTTTAAATGAAAAACTTAAATGCCTCATTTGTCTTTAACAAGCTTGGCCTAAGCACCTCTCTAAACTAGATGAATTACAAGTCTCTGAAGTAGTTGTAGATTATATGTCATAGAATTAAAACCAGTGGCAATGGCAATTTGGCAATTGATGAAAGAGCTTCATCCCTTTAATTCATCTATTAAAATTTTTCATTTATAAAATCAATCAGATTGGATGTCTTCATATGAGTAGAATTTTTTCCAATCAAATTTACATTAAATCCAAAAAATCCTATAGAAGATTATAGCAATAAAAAAAATATTTCCTCTACAAGGACCACATTAGATCAATTATTAGCTATAGTTAATTTATTTCTAATTATCATGGGACTAAAAGAAGGAAAATTTGATTAAAACAAAGGAGAGGGATTTTTTTATTGCTCTTGCACTATCAAACACACATATATTCAGAAACTATAATACCGAATTTCAAATAAATAATTAATATAGATGTTTTATATATTAAAAATAAAGCACTTGCATTAGCACATATATTTAGAAAAAAATAATAATGTTAAGTTCTTGATAAAGAGAGAATATAGAAGATTCATAAAATAATAGCAAAACACTTGCCTTTTAATAAATGATTTGGATCGTGGTATTCTCCTTTTCTCTTCTTCTCTTTTCCCTCTTTTTTTCAGTTTTTTTTTCTTCTCTGCTCAGGAATGAATACAGTTTTTTTCTTTTCATTTGATTGCTGAACATGAGAGAGATGAGAGTTTGTTTTTTATATATATCTTTTAGTAATATTAGTTAAGATTAGTCAGAGTTTAGACTCTTTCTCAATCCGATTCAATCTTAATCGATTTTTTTATAATCTATATTAGTTATAGTTTTAGATAAATTCAATTTTTTAAAGAATCTTTAATGATATATCATAACCACTTAATCTCAATAATAATACTACTACTTTAATTATAAGATAAATAATTTGAAAAAATTAAATATTTCATTGGGGTGTTACAGTATCTGAAGCAATATGACACAATCAATCCTGAAGATCACCAGTCGGGTCCCTTTAAAAACCCTGTTGCTTCTACGTCAGCACCTAAATTTTTGTTGTATAAAAGTAAATCTAAGGAGGTAAGGTTTGACAAGTCTTTAAGAAAACGTATTGCAGAAGATCTCTCCACTTTGTTTAAATTTGACATTGTGTTACAATTAACAAATATTCCTGCTCTCACAACTATGCATGAACTATTACGCTTGTCTAAGGAAATTAGAGATGCCCTCCATGAAGCTTTAGCTGATTCGGAGAGGTTTTTCACTCAAGTACCACCACCGACAAATGAAAAGTATTACTGTTGCCATCAAGTTTCTTCTTTACCTAGCATAACCTTTTTGCCTGAAAATATGTTGGTGAAGAATCTCAATCATGATCAGCCATTATACTACATAGGGTATATCGGATCGTGTAACAACTCTAAGCCTTAAGCTCGTCTATCGATTTACTCCATATTAGTTTAGGAGTCTGAATACTGATATGGGTGGATATTAAGTAAATTGAGCTATCTCTTTTAATATAGCCTTCAATTTAAAATTCCACATATCTTATTATTTTTGATTTTTCTATATTTGTTTTGAATTATTCTGGATTGGCCTATTTTCAGGAAAATACTCAATTAAAATAAACAAATTAAATTAAGAATTTCAATTTTACTCTCACACCAATCCAAATTTATCTCTAGAAGCCCTGCAGCCTACATTAACCAAGTTTGAGTTGAAATTGACCCAATGGCAATTTTGTAAATAAGATGAAAATTAAGGGTGCCTAACATGCTGCATACCTATTTTCCAGTTGTTTGATTCCTGAAATAAATTCAGAAAAATTAAAAAAGTCAAGCTTCTATCTCTCATTACCCTTTTCATTTTCTTTTAAGACCATAAGCCCTAATTCCCTCTCAATCTTCCTAAAATAAATCGCCAAAAATTCAGCTTTAGAGTGCGCTGAAAATCCACAAAATTGCAAAATTAGCCTTGTTCTCGATTTTAACCTCTCCAAATCAATTCTAAACTTCTCCACCAATATGGAAAAACCTTCTTCAGCTTGTGCCTTTGATCCTTAGCATGATTTATGGGGAATTGTTTCACTTTTGAGGAGCAATTATATCAATATCGATTCATATCCGATTTTGGTTCAATAAGAACCAAGAGTACACTCTCAAATAATATAAACTTGCAATTTTTTAATGTAATTTCCTTTCATATAATCTTAGATGTATTATTAACTAAATTTTATGATTATGAATGCCCAAACTTATATGTACCTTAAGTTTTAATGCCCATATCACTCCATGCATGTTATACATGCACATAATATATATTTTAGAACCGTCATAACTTTTGCATCATAAATCTGATTGACCTCATAATAGTGCTATTAGAAAGAGTATTCACTATCATTCAACTACATCAGAATTTAGCTATTTACCTAGTCAATAATAGTCTAGAAGATCTGTACTTAATACTATCCAGAGTAGTAGCACAACAGTAGTTAGTAATAGTAAAATGCCATAACATTTTTTTCTAGAGTCCGATTGTGCTCATTCAAATTTGATATGATAGCTAATTGAGTTATATATAATATTCCAAAATCTTAGGCTTTAATTAAATTTTTTTCTTGGCAAATCAAAGTTGTAAATTCCCTTGCTTCTATACCAGGTCCGTAACAATAGGTCCATGTAAATAAATCATAATTTTTGCTATAGAACTCCTTGAGCCCATTCAAGTTTCATTTGAAAGAAAATTAAATTATCTAGGATTGGTGAAATTTTTGACTCTAAATTTAATATTATCTTTGTAAAATCCAATCTGAAAGCCTCAGCTATCCTGGTCCATAACGGCAGTAGCATGACTATAGTAAAACAACCATAACTTTTGTTCTAGAACTCCAATTAAACTCATTTTAAATTCATTAGAAAAATAATTGAATTATCTATAATTTTACTAAATCTTACCCTCTAATAACATTTTGTGCTAGTCAAACAATATTTGTAAATTTGACATGTCCACTAAGTTACAGCAACATAAGCACATGTTCTATGTCCATGAATATACCTCTTATTTTATGATATGATACTCATGTATGTATGTTCAATCACTCTTGTTATTATATGTACATGATGATTTCAGACCTATCATAGACCATGATTAGGCATACATGCCATATTTTTGCGTATACCACTTGATGTAGGATATGATATACACGCACGCATGGTTGTTTATGCATAATATTACTTGAACATGTTATACTTGCATGGAAGTGATAGTTCACATATGTGAACATATCCTGTTACTCTTTTACTTGTCTGTATTGCTTTTGTACTTGCCGGTATTGACGTACATGTTGTTTCATCTTCGCCAGGCTTATATACATCATGTTTAATTATGCATGTTATTACTTGTACATATTATTCTTGCTTAGAAATTATACTCCATGTACGTGAAAATGTCCTGTAATAGTTGTACTCACCAGTATTACTCTTATCCTGTGACTCTTGTACCTAATAGTATTACTCTTGTACTGGCTATTATTGCCATGTGTGTTGTGTCATATTCACTTGTCTATTGATATATGTATCCTTATCTCCAATGTCACATTGATTCTGAGCATTTACTACATTGTGGGTATAGGAAAAATGAATGGTGAAATAAAACAAATATTGTGGGAGTTTCTTGTCTTGCTTGAAATGCATCTGTCAATTTTTGTGCTGGCACTATCGGTTCTTTGTTTGCTAAGTGGCGGACTGCTTCGTATAGAGACCAGTGTTTGAGACCTTGATTCTGGGTATGCATGGGATTTTGGATTCCAGTTTTCGTTCGCCTAGTAGTGGCCAATTCGTGTGATGACAGGGTTTGTAGTCTTATCTGTATTACGCTTAGCGACAGTCGATTCGTGTGTCGATCGGGTTTGTAGTCTTATCTCTATTATGCCTAGTGGAGGCTGTAGAAGGAGAAAAATTGAAGAAACCCTCACGAGGCTAAATGGCCTTGCGAAATGCGAGGCTATTCAACCTTATGGCCAGCGAGGCTACGTGGCTTGCGAGGCTATGCTAGCCTCGCATGGCTCGCGAGGCTATGCTAGCTTGGCAGCCAGCAAGGCTATGCTATATCTATAATATATTTCAATTAGATCTATAATTTATTTAGGTATGGAATCAAGACCGAATACAATGAATCTTTGGACCAAATCTAATTAAAAGGAAAGTCATATATTTCATGAAGATTATAATGGGATTCCATTTTTATCTACAAGGAAATATCTATACAACTTTATGCCTATAAATACCTATACAAGAGACTCAAAAAGCACCTTTGGTAAGATTTCTTCCGTGCAAGAGCTTACGGCGTTCCTCCGACCAGCAGCAGAAAGAAAGAGCCGGCCATAGAAATCTCCACTGTCGTCAATCTTCAACATCGGATCGTCAATAAGGGTTGAAGCAAACCTCATAGCTACTGTAGATCCCACCAGTTCTGTAAAAGAGAGCAATGATCTATAAGTCCTCTCGTTTGTTTTCTCTTATTTTTCTCTTTCATTGTAATTTTCAAAGTATTGTAATACTTTTGATGGCAATGTAAAGGGAACTGAAATTTACTGAAAATAGACTGGCAAACATAGTGAGAGAAATCTCCTACATTAAAGAGGAGATGGTGGCCCAATCTGATATTGACAAGATTGGAAAGACAGTGGAGATGTTGGTGATTGAAGTTGACCAACAGAAGTATGAGAAAAACATATCCTCGGACTCATCTAGTCCAGTTAAGAGGCAATCCTCACGGCAAGGACACAAAAGAGTGATGAACCCAAAACATCAAGAATCACTTGAATCAAAAGAAGACTTTACGGCTTTGAATGATAAGGAGGCCCTTATCCCTCAAGAGCCACTTGGATCTTCAACTGTCAATTCATTAGAATAAATTGTATCCCATCCAAGCTTTAGGGAACTTGCCGCATTTGATGCCAAAGGAGAACCAATTGTTACACAAAAGTGAACTCAAATCCACAGCCAGAACTGGAGAGCATGCCGTAGGGCACTCAAGGCCCATATTCAACATAGGGCTGAACAAAAGAACAAAGTTGCATGGCAACTTCAAGAATGTGCAGTGGCTGGAAGCAAAGTTGAATGCTAGACTAAATTTCAGACTAGCGTAAGCAAAATTGAACGCCAGGCTAGGTCTCCGCCTTGCATATGCAAAATTGAATGCCAAGTTAAGTTTAAACCTAACATGAACAAAATTGAACACCAAACTAAGTCTGAGCCTAGTGTAATTAAAGTTGAACACCAAGCTAAGTCTCAGCCTAGCATAGATAAGACTGAACGGAAGGCTAAGTTGCAGCTTATCATAGACAAGATTGAAGCCAACCTAACGTAGGCAAATTAAAAATCAAACTAAGTCTCAGCCAGCACGCGAGGCTAATAAAACTAAGCCAGTACGCAAGGCTAAGCTAGTACGTGAAGCTAATTCAACTAGGCTAGTGTGCGAGGCTAAACTAGTATGCGAGGTTAATCTAGTACGCAAGGCTAATGTTAAGTCTCAGCTCCACATGAGAACTATGGAACGCGAGGCTATTGAACAGTACTACACAAAACATGCAAAGTCAACACTGGGCTGTTTGCCATAAAATTGTAAATAATTCTCCATTGAGCTATTTCAATAAAAGATTACAATTTCAACGGTTTTCCATTTACAAAAGATGAGGAAAAATCAAATTCCTCTTTGTTTAAAACTGGGTTCTGTGATAGCTGTGGAGGACGATCTTACTCTCCGTTAACACCACACAAACTCTTTCAATTGGCAAGAAGGCTCTGAACTTCTGATCACAAAGGGTAATTTTTAGATGAAGATGATCGATCCCTTCTCTTTCTGTTTTCCCGCTTTTTATAGGGGTTTTAGGGCAACGTCTATGTTTCATTCGTTCGACTATTAGCCCCACCACTCAAGAAGTGTCGTCATATTCGTTAGGTAGTTACCCCCATGATCGAAATAATACCGCTACATTCGTTCGGTAGTTAGCTCCATGATCCGAGGTGGCAACTTTCCTTGTTCGGGTCGGGTGACTTTATATTAAACCCTCCCCGGAAGCTATGGATAGCACCGCGAATCTCAGCTTTAGAATCCCGGATCCATTTTGTCATAACTGGGTCGCGAAGCTCAAACTTTAGGTTCGCGAATTTGCTGAGTTGCGGATCCCAAACACTAAATTCGTGGATCTTCTTTGTTTTTGACAGATGACTCCATAATTTTTCGCCACAAAACCTCTCCAAAGTTTTCAAAACTCTCATGATCCTCTAACGTGTTTTGGAATACTTTGGATATAACATTTTCCTTTGATGTGATGTAGGATTCTGTATTAGAATCTCCATCTTCTATATTTTCGAGAGTGCAATTCTGTATTAGAACTTTCACTTGAGGGCAGCATGATCCTATCTCAATGTTTTGAACTCCCATTTCAAAAGGAATACGACTCTGTATTAGCGCCGTGAACTTGCTGCTTTTGAAGGAAAATGCGACTCTGTGTTAGTGCCACGATTTTCAACTCTTGAAAGAAAATATGACTCTGTATTAGGGTCACGAATTTTCATTTCGAAAGGAACACGACTCTGTATTAGGGTCGCCAACTTTCATTTTTGAAGGAGAAAATGACTCTGTATTAGGGTTGCAAACTTTCAGTTTTGAAGGAGAAAACGACTCTGTATTAGGGTCGCGAACTTTCAATTTTGAAGGAGAAAACGACTTTGTATTAGGGTCGCGAACTTTCATTTTTGAAAGAGAAAACGACTCTGTATTAGGGTTGCAAACTTTCATTTTTGAAGGAGAAAATAACTCTGTATTAGGGTCGCGAACTTTCATTTTTGAAGGAGAAAATGACTTTGTATTAGGGTCGCAAACTTTCATTTTTGAAGGAGAAAACGACTCTGTATTAGGGTCGCGAACTTTCATTTTTGAAGAAGAAAATGACTATGTATCAAGGTTGCAAATTTTCATTTTTGAAGGAGAAAACGACTCTATATTAGGGTCGTGAACTTTCATTTTTGAAGGAGAAAATGACTCTGTATTAGGATCGCGAACTTTCCTTTTGGTTGTAGAAAATCCCGAAGACGGTTACTTTATATGGCATAGGAGTTGAGACGTTCTCTGAGTTGCATTAAATGAAAAGGTACTCACAATATTCAGGCCAGAGATCACATCCATCCGAAGATCTCGGCCATCAAATCATCTGTTATATAATCTCGGTTTCGTGTAATAGGGCATTTCTAACTTCTTTCTGAGAAATTTGAACTTCAGGCTTTTCTTCAAGGTTTTCAAGGCTTTTCATCTTTGGCCTCCGTTAATCTCTGATTTTTTTCTCGTGAAAGATTTCTTTAGTCTATAAAAGATGCCGAAGAAAGCTTCCTCATCTGATGCTTCCGCAAGCGGTTACCAGGACTCTTGGGCCACTTCTAGTTCCATAGTAGTTCGACAAGAACCCTTGGTTGGAAGTAGTTCTCTTACTTTACATTAAAAGACAGTTCTTTTATGGAAGTCTTTTTTTTCTTTTGTTTTGATATCAAAATTTTCCTTGCAGTTGATTATGCTTTAAACTTGATGAATAACATATATTGTATTTTTCCTCTCATACTTTATCTATTTTTGTATATAAATAAATGCTACTCGGGTATTTTTAGTGTCTTTTGCAGGTAATCCGAATTATACAAGGAGAAGGCATGAAATCAGAGTCGGAGTCGGAAATCAGAGTCCGAAAAGTTACTAAAGTGGGCAAGATTACGAGAATATGATTCTGTAGAGACTCAAAGTCGAATACAGTCAGGAATATTAAAGCTAGAAGACAAGATTTACATGTGTACAAAATTCATGAATTTATCTCAAATCGGAGCTGCTATTTAGCGGTTTGTACCGCCATTTGGCGGCCCAATTTGGGCCCCATGCGCCGAGATTTTTCCTGTGGCTTCGTTGTAATTTGTTTCACTTTTCAGTTCTGCTAGAAAGAGAGTTTGGTTTCCGAGGCCTATTTAAAGGCCGACCCTTGTATTGCGACGGTAATCTGGAATTTTTGTATTCGATTTTTCTCTTCAATAAAGTTGGGGTTTTTGCTGAAGGTCGACAGCCACAACACTGTGTCCAGAGGTAACCCATTGTTCTTGAGATTCTTATTTTCTTTCTGCATAGATTTGATTGCTTTTTAAATTAGGGTTTACTGTTTTCTAGATTAGGGTTTACCGCTTTCTAGATTAGGGTTTATCATTCTATGAATAAAAAGTTGATCTTCCATAGTAAAAATCATGAGTAGCTAATTAGATCAGCTCTAGGATGTAGATGAAGCTAAGATCCACCATGTAATTATTTTCTAATATTTTTCTTCTTAAATAAAATTAATAAAGCCATGATTTCTCAAATGAAAGATTAAAATACAAGGACCCGAAGTTTAGAACTTTGATAGGTTATACTTGAATTAGGATTCTTGATAATCTATACTTAGTTAGGGATTGGGGTTGCTGGTTTTGTCTTTTTATTTGAATTATCTAAAAGAATTAGTTTATTTTTATAAGAAGTAGCATCTTTTGATGAGCTATACTTGCACAACACTTGATAGCTCATGCTTAGGGCACTTTAAGTAAAAATTACACTAAAAAGATTGAATTTTTATGATAGAAGAAAATAGTAGAAGTAAGAACATGGTTGGAAATTAGTGGATTCGATATCCGAGGCTACTTAGATTAATCTGACCTCAATCTAGAACCTTTGGTTAGTCCATTGAACTATAGAGAAAGTAAGAACGTAGAAACACCTTAGATTCTTGTGAGACGACCTGTACAGCGCTACAACGATACTGTGCGCTTGCAGTAAATATGACACATCAAAACCCTTGGTTGAAAGACCATTATTTTTGTTTTTTTGGTGGCTATGACGGGAAGAGGGAGTTTAGGTTTAGCCAAACTTTTTCAAGTTGCACCGCCTCCGATGGCCAAGAATGGAAAAGCAAAATTCTCAATCCTACTCGCCCGATTTGTGAGAACTGATGACCACTGCTCCTTTCGAAGGGGACAACCAAACTTTGTTGAACAAACCTGCCTTCCTATTTGGAGATCACCTCTCGGCACCCGACGATAGTCTGGATGACGGAGATTACAAATGGCTTCGCCAAGTTAACAGTCGTAACTTGTTTCTTCCCAACATGGAGAGATCTTACCCGTTTCTATTTTTTCAATCTCTTTCCATTCCTAGACAAATGGATTGGCATTTAAATAAATCACAAGATGGTGTCCTGCTAGGAGCAATTCACAAGGTGCTTTCCCTCATTGTACTGGGAAGCATTTTTGCGGATTGTCTCCGGGGTCTTTTAAACAGGATTTTCCTATAGGTGAAACACCCATAATTGCCCAGACTTTCCTGCACCGGTTCATCAATGCGCAAGGGGAATTTCCAGTCCAAGATTTCTGTCCTCCTGGATGGGTTCACTGTCTTCAAAAGGGGAGTGGGCAATTTTGACTGACTTCTTTCTGAGAGCTTTCAAAGATCAGCTCCAACATGCAAACCTTTACCGCGCCATTTGGGCGGTTTAGCATGACATTTCTGCTAGTCGATGCCATTTCTTTTCTTTGTTGGAATTGTATAATCCTGATACTTGTACAATCTTCTCTCCCCGCGGCGAATTAGGTTTCGCCCTGCATGAGATCTTAGAGCTACCTATGGGAGACATCCCATATGAAGAGTATGTCCCTACCGGGAAGAGCTTCATTCATTGAAGACTCGAGACCCTATGGTCTATGATACTTATTGGAAGTTACTTTGACACTATCACATTTGTACACATATGTCTGGCACGTGCAGTGTAAAGCAAAAGATGTGGCTGCAATATCTTCTTCCAAATTTTTCAAAGAATAAATCCAATTTTATCAGTCTCCTTCCGGTTTCTGAAAAGGAGGTCGAGAGAAGGATCGCCAACTTCGAGACATATGCTTATGTTGTCGAATCTGACGAGGATATCTTCAAAGCTGAAATATCCTTTGAAAGGTTTCACTATCAAGCTCTTCAACCTTTATCTGATCCAACTTTCCTGGCAGGTTATTTGATGCTTTGGTTGAAGAAATGTGTGATTCCTTCACGGAATACCATACCTATCAGAGCAATATTTCTGGCCATCTTGCTCACATTTGGTCGGCGGCTCAGCTTATTGCCCGCGATGGTGTGCAGTATCCAAAGCGGATTGAGGAAGCTGGTAGATAAGTTCTGTAATGTCAAGAAGGAGCAAAACAGTAGAGGGGAGTTGATTACTAAGACTCCCAATCCGTGCGTGGAGCTTCCTTATACTTATTTGATGGCATGGTTGGTCTTGCACTGCCCCACCCTAATAAGTCCTGCTGATTCGCAAGTTGATTTGAGTGTTCTCAAAGTACAACATTATGAGAGATCACAGTGGAAAGGGGGCGACATGGCTGCAATTTGCAAGACTCTTCGCTATCATGCGAACTTTGAGTTGTTCAAATATTTCCCCTATTTGCCAAATGCCGGATATGGGGAGGAATTTGCGGATGATGCTGGTGTTGACAAATTTATTGTTTTGTCCCCAGGATGCTTCTAGTGGTTAATAAATATCCGTCCAGGGCATCTGGTTCTCCGTTTGGGGAACCACTATTATATAGAGCCTTATTATCCGAATCGCTTTGCTCGACAGTTCAGGTATGATCAGCTCTATGTTGGCAATCCCAACAAGGAATTAAGTTTTGTCGAAAATTTGCTCGAAGGAACTAGGGCTTGGTTCCACTTCATCGCGGGTGGTACTCAAGCCAGATTCGATCTTCCACTCAAGACTCTGAACTCTTATATGAGTTTTGGTTTCTGCAAATGGTATGCGGATGCTAACTCCACCCCTCAGAATTTCAACACCAATCTTACTTATTTGAAAGATATTAGAGTATGGTATGCTCAGAAAAAAGGAGGCTGGTAGTACGAAGGTGGCTGGAATGGAGGACTTCGGAGCAGAATGTGGTTCGGAAGACTTGGAACCAATAGTCCAACAAGGGGAGGAAGGTGATAGTGCAGTGATCCCATCTACCCAACCTGTTTCGCTTGATGTTTCTCCACTTCCAACACTGAAGGAAACTTCTCCTCAGCCGAAATCTCCTCCAAAGAAGCTTTTGTACAAACAGTAGAGATTGAGGCATCTTAGTGATTTGCCTACCACTCCGCAGGACATACCATCTAAAGCTGGTTTAGCTTTGGAAATAGTTGCGGAGGAACCAGGGGAAGATGAAGATGACTCGGCTTTAATTCTTCATTCTTCCAAGAAACGTCGAAGTTAAGGGCCTGTCTTCCGCAATGACTCTGCATTGGTGACTGCTCCAACCTCTTCTGTTCTTCCTGCGCAAGAAGATTCTACATCCCCTACTCGCCAAACTGTTGTTAGTGTTGAAGTGGCCGCTCAGCCTACTGCTGCACAAGAAGAGTCTGCATCTCTCGCTCACCAGACTGTTGTTGGGGATGAAGTAGCTACACCTTCTTCAAATGCACAAGGGGATTCTGTGACCCTCACTCATCAAGTTGTTGATGACGAGGTGGAGATAATTGGGGAAGTTCGCGCATCATATTCCTCCAAAGTAGCATCTCTATCAACAAAGCATGATGATTGGGGAGATGATGATGAGGTCAGTAGTAAAGATCTTGGTTCTAGTACTCCTCCGTTAGATCACGACAAATATGTCTATTTGAGTGAAGACGTTCGAGCCGAGGTGTACGGACCTGGAGAATCCAATGTTCATCCTTCTGGTTCACCTTTATATTTTATCCATCTTTTTTTTTTGAAATTCTGCCATTATTTAAGGATACTGTAACATTAAATCGTCAACTTCTTCCTTCTAAACAGCTCTTGCTTCGACTCCATCTTTGGAGCATATGGCTATAGATGATACTCCACAGGATAGTACCATCGCAGAAGTCCTCACAGAAGTAGCCTGTAGGGTGATTGGGACCACTGTTTTCGTGGCTAATACTTCCGAAGTAGTGGTTCCTCCAATGGAAACTGCCACCTATATCGTTCCGACTACAGTTGCTGCAACCATTGCTTCTGCTGAGTGTGTGGAAGTTGTTGTTTCTAGTACTGGTGCTACTGCTTCTCTACAGCATAGTACAGTTCAGGATACACCAGCTCAGTTGTTGCTGATTCTTCCCATGTGGAGGTTGATGCTTTTGAAATTAACCTGTTGAAGGATATAGTGGAAACCTTTCTCCACTTTCTTGATTGTTGTATTGAGAATATGCTGAAAGGGGCTTCTTTTGCTTCTCTTGCCAATATTCTTCATCTTTACTTGACTGCTATAGTCAGCATTGGTGGGGAGGAAAAAGTTGATCCTTATAGGCTTATGATAGTTCAACTCAAGGCTACGCTGAGTCTTTGTCAAGATCGCAGAGTGCTGACAAATCTGAAGTAGTTGAAGCTACCTTCCAGAAACTGATAGAGGAGCAACTTGGACTCTAGAAGGAGATCAAAGAGAAAATTGATGCTTGCAGGGCTTCCTTCGAGAAGAGCCAATCAGACAGTCAATTTCTAACTTTCCAAGTGGAGACTACTGCCTCGGTTGTCAAGAATCATGACTAGGCCATTATTAGGACCCAGGAGTCCATCGCTAAACCTCAGGCTTTCTTAGCTAAGATTACTAAAGAACGCAATGAGTCAATGAAGAATCTTACGAGCTTATCCAGACAACGGGATAATGCGATAAAAGATCTTCAGGCGATGCAAGCCGAGCTAGAGGCACTGGAGGCCGCTTCAGCACAAAGTACCATTGCTAGTGAAGAGGAATTGCGTCACCAAGCCACTGTTCAAGCTTATGAGATCATCCAGTAGGAAATCAGTGATGCTGAAGAGAAGATAAAGGCCCTCTTAAATCATCAAACTGTATAAGAAAATCCTTTCTTTTTTTAGTTGGAGTTTTTGTAATCTCTCTTACAATTCCTTTAACTTTTGCTTTTCATGACATGTTTTATCCTTCGTATAGTAAACATGATTTTGCACTTCAGAATTGCTACTTTGCGTTTGGCTTCAAAGACTTGTGTCAAACTTACTATCTTGTGTTTTGAAGTCCACAAATTTGCGTAGGATCCATGTTATCTGCATATCAGGCATGTTTTTACATCTCAAGACTGCGACTTTATGTTAGGAAGATTCTTTCCTTTGTCAAATGTACGCGACCTTCATGAGCTTTCGTCAAGTTCGCATCATTTCAGCCTAAAGTTTGCGAGATAAAAAAAATTCTTCTTTAAGAATTTGCAGTGGTTTCCACGAGTCATGATATAACCCTTTATCTGATTAACCAGTACGAAATCCCAAGCGTCAAACGCTCTTATTAATGTTGAGATCCTTCAGTTGCGAAATCTAAGCATCCCATGCAACAGTAATAAATTCTGTTGGGATTCGAATTGAGAATCCCAACCAAAGATTTGGTCTTATCTTCTCCCAGCCGAAGATCATAACCATAGGACCGTCTATATAAGACGCATGACCTCTTCCATGAAGGATCATTCTGATGTGAGCAAAGTTTCTTCTCCCTTGTCTTCTCCTCCTTTCTTTTGTATTTGATTTATCCGTGCAGCTGTATTTTCTTCTTCTCCAACCGAAGCGATGGATGGGAATTGGCATGTTACAAGACCTCTAGACTGCATCAATCCAGAGGGGTATCCCACCGAAAAAGTTCTTATGACCGTAGTCATTTTCCTTAATTAAGGTAAACTTCTTATTCTGATCAATATCATCCTCCTTCTTCTTTTTTTTAACCAAAGTTTGAATTGGCTGCAGGAGATAACCATAGTATTCTCCTTAACAATGGCCCAGACCCGACGGGCTCGTAATTTCTTCCAATACTTCTATAGTATTGGAAGGTCTCATGTATTTTTCATGAAAGAAAAGATTTCAGGTCTGTGGCATTGTCTTATTTCTTGCCTAGCATCACACAAGGTTGGAGTGCTAATGGCTAGGGCGCACTCAATTTCAGCAATCCCTCACATTGTATGTTTGGGAACATGCATTTGGTATGCCCAGTTTTGCATTAATCAAGTCATTGGTGACGTTGATCGTGACTAAGCAAACCAACTTTGAGGCCCTAACCGTTGGCAGGAAAAGATTATAAGAGCAAACTTTTTACCTTTAAGCCGTCCTTGGAGGGGAGGCTACAAAAGCAAAATTGCCATTCTGGAAGAGGAAGCTACAGAAGCAAGTTTGCTATCCTAGAAGAGGAGGCTACAAGAGCAAACTTTTTGCCTTTAAGCCACGCTTGGAAGAGGAGGCTATAGAAGCAAACTTCTACTTTTTCTCATATCAGTGATTTGTATTCATTCTTGTTGATTGTATAGTCTAGGGAACTCTCTGTAATTTTGATTTGATAATGAATAAAGAAGTTCTTTCTTTTTGCATAACCAGAAGTGATTAATGAATAATTTTGATATTGATTATTAGAGGTAACCGTTAACTTGATAATCCTTAAATTGCCCAAAATTTTCCAACCACTCAAAGTTGCTATGAATGAGAGAACTTCTTGAATCAGGATAGAAGTAATTGTTAACTTCCCTGATCAGGTTGAAACTCGCACTGTTTAGTGACTTCCAGTATAACGGCTATTGATTCGCCAAAGGTTTTTTTAACTTGGCAAATTTGGGGGAAAGGAATTTTGATTCGCCAGAGGATATTTTTTTTAACTTGGCAAATTTGGGGGAAAGGAATTTTGGTTCGCTAGAGGTATTTTTTTAAATTGGCAAATTTGGAGGAAAGGAATTTTGGTTTGCCAGAGATATTTTTTTAACTTGGCAAATTTGGAGGAAAAGAATTTTGATTCGCTGGAGGTATTTTTTAACTCGACAAATTTGATAGAAAGGAATTTTGATTCATTAGAGGTATTTTTTTTAACTTGGCCAATTTGGAAGAAAGTAATTTTGATTCGCGACTCAAAAATCTTTAGTCTGGAACTGCAAATCTTTGTTAATGAACCCCGATTACAGATAAACTTTTATTCGCCATTTGCATTGAACTACTCAGATTACATTACAACTGGTATCCGCAGTTTTACTACGAATAATATTTCTTCAAAAACTTACCGTTAATTGGCATCATGATCTTATCACCATTCGGTTTTGCCAACCGATATGCGCCATTAGAGTAAACGTATCAATGACAAAAGGCCCCTCCCACTTTGGCTGGAACTTTCCATTAGGTTTTTGGCTTGTTATTATCGGTCTTCTTAGTGAAAGGACCAGATCGCCCATTTTGAAAGTTCTTCATTTGGCCTTTTTGTTAAAAGTCCTGGAGTTTCGCGCTTGGTATAGTTCATTACTCTGTTGAGCTTCCAACCGCTTATCATCCAAGGCTTCTAATTCTTGGAGCTTTTGCTGATGCCATTCTTCTTGCGTCATCCTAGTCGTTAGTGCGACTCGCATTGATGGAATCTGAATTTCTAGAGGTAAGACCACTTCTGACCCGTACACTAAAGAAAAGGGTGTGGCATTGGTGGGGGTTCGGACTGTAGTACGATATGCCAATAGACATTCTCCAAGCTTCTCATCCCAGTCCCTTTGATTGGATGACACAAACGTTTTGAGGAGTTTTACTATGGTCTTGTTGAAAGCTTCTACTAGACCATTGGCTACAGGATAATATGGCAAGAAAGCTACGTCTTCGATCCTGTATTTGTTGCAGAATCTGAAAAATACTTGGCTCACGAACTGAGGCCCGTTGTCATAAATGATTCTCTTGGGCACCCCAAAGCGGTAGAGCACATGGTGTTTAATGAACTTGATCACATCCGATGACTTTACCTCAGTTAGGGAAATGGTTTCAGTCCATTTCGAAAAGTAATTTGTTATAGCTAAAATGAACCGATGCCCTCTCGTTGATGGCAGAGAAATCGGCCCGACAATGTCCATTCCACATTGTTCAAACGGCCACGATATAGCCGTTGGGTGGAGATATTCTGGAGCTTGATGTATAAAGTCTGCATGTATTTGGCAGGCTTTACACTTCTTGGCTTATTTAACCGCTTGTGTCATCATATTAGGCCAATAATATCCCATTCTTCGGATTCTATCCCAGAGTTTCGGCCCGGGTTGGTGTGCTCCGTAAATACCAGCATGAGCATCTTCAAGTACTTTCCAAGCTTCTCGATTAGAGAGACAACAAAGTAAGATTCTGTCATAAGATTTCCTGTACAATGTCTGGAGTTCCGCATTATAATAGAACCGAATAGCCCTTCTTTGGATTGCTCTAGCTTATTTTGGATCTTCGGGTAATATGCAGTAAAGGATATAATCTATATAAGGGAATCGCCAATCCCTTGGTTCTAGATTTGACTCGAAAACGCCAGTCTCGTCTTCCTGTTGCTTTCTCAATTCCTCTTTGAGTTCGTCCTTTGGACAGAGTAATTCTCTGCTCCCTACCGTAATTCGCTTTTTAGCATGTCTGGGCAAGGCCAATGTAGCAGCTAAGGAAGCCAGTGAATTTGCATAACATTCCGATGGCGCTTTACATGGCTGACATAGAAACCATCGAAACTATCGGCTATCTTAATTACTGTACGATAATATGGCAAAAGGTCTTCATGTTTGACTTCATATTCCCCTTTAACTTGTTTTACGACAAGTTGAGAATCCCCATATGCTTTCAAATATTTGACGCCCAATTATTTAGCTATTTTTAAGCCGATTAAGAGGGCATTATACTCCGCAACATTGTTGGAGCAGGGTTTGTTAATGAGTAAGCTCAAGGAATGATGTGGTTGTAAGGAGAGACGAAAACAACTCTTACCCCCGCTATCATTTTTCCCTCAGTCCCCTTAATTCTTTGAGGTTACGGGGAGGTGGCATATATTGGATTGCCTTAATCTTGTCCGGGTCGAGATAAATTCCTTTGGAGGTTACCACGAAGCCAAGAACTCTCCATTAGAGACTCCTAGAAACGATTTAGTCAAGTTCATCTTGAGCTGGTGTTTCCTCATGAGGTCAAACACTGTCTTCAAATTTTGTAGGTGATCACTCTTATTCTTGCTTTTAATTGCTAGATCATCTACGTAACATTCCACTATCTTTCACAGATACTCTTGGAATATTACGTTCATAGCACGTTGATACGTGGCACCTGCATTTTTAGGCCGAAGGGCATGACCGTATAGCAGTATATTCCGAGCGGTGTTCTGAAAGACGTATGTTTCTCATCATCAGGGTACATCTTTATCTGATTATACCCTGAGAACCCATCGATGAATGTCATACGTTTGTACCCACAAGTATTATCTATCATAACATCTGTGATGGGTAACGAAAATTCGTCCTTAGGGATTTGAATCCTTGAAATCAATACAAATCCAGATTTTTCGATTCTTCTTGGTTACAGGAACTATATTTGTGACCCAATCAGGGTGTTGTTCCTCGCGAATAAAGCCTGACTCAATCAAATTTTTAATTTCAACTTCAATAGCTTCCATGATCTCTGGACGGAACCTTCATTGCTGTTTCTTTACTGGCTTAGCATTTGGTCGGATGTTCAGTTTGTGAACCGCAACACTTGGGTCTAATCTTGGCATCTCCTCATAACTCTAGGCAAAAATGTCAATGTACTCGCGAATGAGGGATATCAATACCTCTTTCTCTTCCGAGAATAGGTTCTCACTTATAAATATGAGTTTAGAATTCTTTTCATCTCCCATATTTATTTAGATTACTTTATCTTCGGTTGGAGGCTCGCGCTGTTCAAATTCAATTTCCCACTTCGCGTTAAGATGTTTGGCCTAGGAGTCAGTTTTTATCGGCGAGGCTTTATCTAGGTCTTCGCTTTCTTGGATCGCGGAGGCCATGTTCGCAGACACTTCGCGGAAGATCATGCTGACACTGACATCTGAATCCCAGCAGGACAATTCTGACGAATGGTCGAATTGCCCTTCTTCAGCTCTCTCACCTGAGGAACCTTTGGGAGTGGTGACATATCCCAACCCCTGTCGGTTTTTTGATAATAATCTGGCATTTTTCCCTCTGGGACAAAGGGTTCGAGAATTGTTCTCCTTCCCCTTCCGAAGTTCAACCCTCTGCCTTTGGCTAGGTTATACCACATTTTCTTTATTAGTTTATGAGAATTTTCATCATAGTGGAAGAACTCGGGATTTCCCTGTTCTTCTTCAGAATCTAAGCATTTCTTTTTTCTTTTGTTACTTGCCTTTCCGAATATTATGGATTTCTGAGTTCTGTCCTTGGGAGGAACCTCAAAAATAGCACTATTGGCATTTTCATTGTCATCACTCAGTTCGTGAAAGGACGATCTTATAGGTGCTTGGAAAGAAACTAGAGAGCATATTTTATCTAAACAATCACTAAACGCGTCAGTGCTAGTACTTAAGGCTTCAGAATCAACACCAGAAGAATAAGCAAACTCTAAGCTTTTATTTATCACCCATTCACCATCAAAGTGAACGGCATTATTTACATCAAGGCCTTCAAGGTTTATCACAATGGGCTCACCGTCCCAAATTATATCCTCGGATTTCGAATCTTCGTATCCTGATTCTGTATCGGCACGATCAGAGGCGTCTGAAGCAAGCTGATCTGAGGCATCGAATGCATCTTGATATAGCAATGCGTCAGTAAAGTAGTTTTCGACTCCTTTAAAAGGTTGCTTTTCTGCGACCAACGTTTTTACGTTCCCGTCTTTATCAGCATATTTCATGCATTGATGTAGTGTGGACGACACAATGAGGTTGTTATGGATCCAGGGTCTCCCCAGTAGCAGATTGTAAGACGTGTCAGCATCTATCACATAACACGTGACTTCCGTTTTCAGATAGCCAATTTGGCACTTAAGCTTTATCTTGCCTAATGACCTACTACCATTGGCATTGAATCCAAAGATAGTAGTACTGGTTGCTGCTAACATATTCATCAGGACTCCAAGGTACCGTAACATCCTCCGTGGCATGATGCTTAAGGCCGAGCCTGGATCAACTTGAATGCGATCGATCTCCATTGACCCTATGTATCCTTTGTAATACAAAGGGTGGTGATGCTTATTGCTTCTAACTTGCATGTCCTTTTGAAAGAAAGTGATGTAAGGGATGTTTTTACCAGAGTTCTGGTGACATGTCCTGCAAAAAGATTCTTCTTTCTCAACCGTTTCCAGTATCTGCGCTAGGAATACCTCTGAATCTTGCAGAGCTTCTCTCAAAGCTTCTCTAGTTAATTTAGAAAGCTTCAAGAGCTCATACAAGGTTATTCTTGCGGGAATATTGGCTAACTGCGCTAAGATGTCGAATTGAAATGACTTTTGTAAATCATTCGTAGGCTCTTTCCCTTTTTTCTTTAGAGCTTTGTCAAACTTAAGCTCTTTTTGTTTGATCTTCCCTGGAAGTGGCAGGGATTCCGCGGCCTGCCCATAATTCTTCAAGTAGTTTTTTTCCGAACGGGTTCCAGAGGGAGGTAGATCTGCGTCAGCCACCAGAGAGTCTCCGATTTCTTCTTCCAAATTTGTTAGAGTAGGAATGCCCATGTGATCTTTGAGAATTATGGTGATGACATTAGAAGTAAGGATCTTCCCTTTTTGCTTATTTCTAGATGAATTGGAAGTCCATTGTTTATCACTATAAGGATCTGGATGTACCCACATTATCTCCCCTCTATCAGTTTCGAAGGAGGATAATCCTTTCTTCAGCTATTGATGCGGATCAAAATTGACGATTTGCATCGTGCCTCTAAGAATGGGTTGCACTCCATTTTGAACTGTTGACTCTATCCAGTCAGGTGCTTTGCCGAGCTTGAAAGTCACCATATTCGCGGTCACCTTTTTCTGGTGCTCTTGGAGCTTGATGACGTTAGCGTCCACTAAGGCTTGAATTTTATCCTTGAGAATGTAATAGTTCTAAGTAGAGTGGTTAATAATCTTATGGTAGACACAATAATCAGGATCATTAATTCTTCCTGCTTCTTCGGGACGTTTGGACTCTGGCAGCTTCAGTATCTTCTTAGTCATGAGGAGGTTGAATATGGTTTTTGTATGCTCATCTTTGAAAGAATATTGCTTTTGAGGCACACGCGACTGAGGAGGGAGTTTTGGAGAAGACTCTGTGGGCTGCGAAGTATCAGCCACTATTGTCTCCTTCCCCTTATATCCTCGTGATCGAGGCCTATGGTTATTATCGTTATTTCACCTCTGTTTCTCCTCGCCTCCTTCTTCTTCAAGCCTTTGCGCTATTTCTTCAACCTCTTCAACTTGTAGAGTGAGATCCTTCTAGGTCGAGGACTTCACAGCTCCCATCCTGGCTAGAACCTTAGTCGAGAGATTATGTCGACAGGTTTCTACCAAGGTCTTCTCTTGCATCCCATGTAGACATCTGAGAGAATCATTCTGAAACCTTTTAATAAAGTCCCGGGCTGACCCCCCCTCATCTTCTGTTTAGTGGCCAGAAGCGCCAGCATTGACACTTCCATATCGTCTTCATAAAACCTGGTCAGGAAGGCTTTTTCCATGTTGTTCCATGAATTGATGGTTCTTGGTTCTAGCCTTCAGAACCATTCAAATGCTGGTCCTGTCAAAGTACTAAGGTATACTCGCGTAATGATGGGGTCGTTTCTAGCTAAATGCCCGATTTGCGACTTGAAATAGTAAATGTGCTGATTCGGCGACCCTTTACCATCGAATAATTTGAGCTTCAATGGCCTGTAGCTTTCTGAGAACGGCATGCTTTTCCATTCTATCGGGTGTGGTCTTACAACGCCCAACTCTTGCAAATCACTCTTATGCATGAGGGCATTCAGTTGATTTTGGAAACTTTCCATCCAGATGGCATTTGCGTTCCCTTCCTGACGTGTGGAGCGATTGTCATCATCCTCATGATACTCTTCTTCTTCTTCATTCACGTGAAGAGTATGGCCTTCTTCTTCCGCCCTCTTTCCCTTGTCAGTTCTTGGGTCATGGGGTGGCGTCTCTGAAGATGCATTCTTCAACCTTGTCTTTTCCAATTCCAGCAAAACATGCAGCATGTTTTTAATCTCGCTGATAGCATTCTGCTGTTGTTGGATACTCTTATCTTGTTCGTCCATCCTCTGCATGAATTCCTTTGGGGTACTATTATGGGCCATGTACGCAGAGGTGGAGTCTTCCAGGAATGAATCAGACATTTGCAACTCGGCCATAACAGATTTGGTCGTGTCTTCCTCATCGGAGGAGACTCCAGCCATTTGTCTATAATTCATCGGGATTGCCACTCCACTTTTGAGTCGAGTATTTTGGAAAATTCCTCGCTTTTCATTGAGCACATTCTTCAGGCCTGAAGAGTGCTCTGAGTCGAAAGCATCTCTCTTGAAGACCTTCTTCGTCTTCTTTTTCTTCTTTTTTTCCTCGAAACTTATCATGTTGGATGATACTTCGTGGTATTCGGGCTCATAAAATTCGAGCCTGTTTCGTCATCTCCTTTTCGATGGTTGGAATGAGGATGTTGATGATGTTGATAGTCGATGGAACACCGACTGCCTAGTATGGGTTGAACAATGACAATGTAATAGCACTGCATTGATCAGTCGTTCGCAATGGCAGTGAGATGCATGGGATTCTTCTCTATTTCAATTTAGAAGTTCCTAAAGATTTCATGCATTGGAACTCTTGGTGATGGCGTCATCTTTGAAAGATAGCCTTGGGATTGGAGTTCCTGTATCGTCGAAGGCTCTCGAAGCAAGTCTACCCTAGCTGGAACAGTGGGTGGGATAGTTTTAGCCTTTGAGATAGGCTCCTTGCTAATCGTACGCTCTCCGCGTGTCTGAGATTCGCGCGCTCCTTCTATTGCGCGATCATTCTTTCCCCCCGAAACTCGAAGGTCGCGAATGTAGATTCCACATTTGTAATCATAGATAACCTTGGTGGATTTATTCCGGTTTCCTATAGGAAACGTGAGTAAATCCTTTCGTGTTTTGATCCTCTGTAATCTTGCATTTTGGCCTCCATACTTGTACAATAGGCCTTCGCGATGATGAGTCAGTAGTTTCCTATTGCTGCGTGATCCTGTGAAGGGCATGAGCTTTGCTTCTTTTTAGGTTCGTTCTCATTGTATGAGTGAGAGGAACCTCCTTCCCCGCGTTATAGTCCTACGGAGTAGGTAATGGTCGTTTCCCTTTATTGAAGTAGGGATCTTGATCCATTTTGCTAGGGAAATCAGGAATCTTAGCCAAAACTAGCTCAGAGCCCAAAGTTGGTGAAGAGGAGGATTTCGAACCAGTTTGGTCTACTGAATCCTCCGCCTGAGTTGTTGCCTTCGAAGTCTCCTTGGAGATTGATCCTTTGAAGACCTTACGGCACCCCGTAAGGAAGTAGGGCTCTTGGAGCCGGAAGAAAAGAATTCTTCATAGTTTTCTTGGTCAACCTGGATGGTGAGTGAATTGACCAGGCTGCCAACCGAAATGTGGTCGGATTGAGCTACTACCAGATCATCGGAGGTGATGGCAATCCCTAGTGGAGTCGCCAATCTTCTATTCGCCATAAAATTGTAAATGATTCTCTATTGAGCTATTTCAATAAAGAATTACAATTTCAACGGTTCCCATTTACAGAAGATGAGGAAAAATCAAATTTCTCTTTGTTTAAAGCTGGTACTGAGGTAGTTGTGGAGGACGATCTTTCTTTCCATTGACACTCTACACAAATTCTTTCAATTGGCAAGAAGGCTTTGGACTTCTGATCTCAAAGGGTAATTTTTAGAAGAAGATGATCGATCTCTTCACTTTCTGTTTTCCCGCTTTTTATAGGTTTTAGGACAATGTCCTCGTTTCATTCGTTCGACCGTTAGCCCCACCACATAAGAAGTCCCATCATATTCATTAGGTAGTTACCCCCATGATCAAAATAATGCCTCTACATTCGTTTGGTAGTTGGCTCCACGATCCGAGATGGCAACTTTCCTTGTTCGGGTCGGTTGACATTGTATTAAACCCCTCCCCGGAAGCTATGGATACCACCGCGAATCTTAGCTTTAGATTTGCAGATCCATTCTGTCTTAGTTAGGTTGCGAACCTCGAACTTTAGGTTCCCGGATCTGCTGGTTGTGGATCTCAAATCCTAAATTCGCGGATCTGCTTTGTTTTTGACAGATGACTCCAGAATTTTTCGTCGACAAGGGCACCAGAGCAACCTGTGGCCTGACAAATGTTATCCCCGAGACTTCTTAGAATCACATACATGGACAAATAGGCCTTGCGCAAGAAAAATGGCTCGCCCACAAAAGATGGTCATCTCAGCACACTAAAAGAAACTCCAGATTTAAAAGAGTACTTAACAAACAAAAGGAGGGCTGCACAAACCCAACAATCATGCTGTTGAAACAATTAATTGCAGCAGTCCTGACTCATTGCCACTGTGAAACCCCAAGGCTATCTGTTTTTAGTTGACTATTTGCACCAGAATCTAATATTCCAAAAAGAAGATGCCTACAAAGACAGGACTTCAATTCAGATGAAGACCTATCAGTCATCACATCAAACATGGTGAATAAAGGGAAGAAGCCAATCATTCAAGAGTATTCCTCTGATATAGAGACGGAGGAAGTACATCATCATACACGCCTTAGGATGGGCATAACGGCTTCCCGTGACTATAAAAGGTTGGCTGGATAGTTGGCTAGAGGTCTAGATGAGGAGTATGAAGAACATTGTAATCACTCGGCCATGACGACGCTGCGATTTCATGCCTCCTCTCGGTCTAGGCGAAGAACATCTCATATGGCCAAACGATCAGCTGAAATGAATCAAAGGATAGAAGCGCAAGAGTGGCTGATCCAAGAACTACAAAAGAGCATTAAAGAGCTCAAAACAATGCTCATAAAAGTTATAAATAATACACAAAAACATAGAGGATGGAGCTGGGGGCTCTTCTTTTGACAAAGGCAAGAAAGACGAGCATGTAGAAATCTAGATGCTGAAGGAGTAGGAGAGGAGGAAGAATACATAATTGATCCCCACACTGAAAAGATGTAAAATCTCCAAAATCAGATAGAATCATTAATGCACAAGAAAGGATTATAGGAAACAGAGATTACGAGACCCTACCCGATATAGTGGGAGTCCGTGCCTTTTCTAGCAAAGTACAAAGTCTTGAAGCTGGAGTCATATGATGGAAAAGGATCCCCGAACTAATATATGTACTACTTTCTCTCTCAGACTGGCCATTTAATGGGTAATGACCCAGTAATGACCAAAATCTTTGCAATTACTCTGCGAGAGCCTGCTTTCATCTGGTTTATGCAACCGCCCATGGGAACTATCAAAGCTTAGTTTTATGTAGAAAGGGAGCTCCTAAACCATTTCTTTGA
Organism: Dracaena cambodiana; assembly: GCA_036321105.1. Classification (NCBI taxonomy): domain Eukaryota; kingdom Viridiplantae; phylum Streptophyta; class Magnoliopsida; order Asparagales; family Asparagaceae; genus Dracaena; species Dracaena cambodiana. The sequence goes on along the minus strand of JAYEPQ010000005.1, from coordinate 17,841,318 downwards.
AGATGATAATGAGGTATCAATTTATTCTCTTCTAGCAACTAAACAAAAGGAAGAGAAAATTGTTAAAAGCTTCATCGAGCATTTTTGTGAAATGTCAATCCGATGCCCACACGACATGTCTCAGGACACTTTGGTGGAAACATGTAGGCATAATCTGCAAACTAAATACTGGTCGAGATGGGAGCTGTGGAATCAAAAAACTGGAAAGAGCTGGTTAAATAAGGTGAACTGGCAGAATACATTATCCGTTGTTTGGGAGAACAACGCTCCACAAGAGGCGCTCTTGTAGAAAAGTAATATCCACAGGTCTCTCGACATAAGGGAAAAGAGGCTATGGTGGTAGGAACAACTCCGCAATATAAGCCTAAGGACCAGAAGGAAAATGGTCTGTTCAGGCAATGCCCCACACCCACATATGACTTCAAAGATGACCAAATAGTAATAATGTTTTATTTGCTCAACAAAAGGGGAATGATCCAGTTTCCCACTACTCCAAGACCGGAGGAAGCGGGAAAGACCAACGACCCCATGTATTGCCTATATCATCAGAACTTGGAGCATGCTACAAAAGACTATTATATGCTGAAGAGTAAAATCCAAGCATTGATCGAAACTAAAGTAATCTAGCTTATTTCCGAACAAAAGAGAGTTACAACTAACATGGTCACCCTTACAGTTAGAACAAACGAATTTCTCGTAGGAGTATCTCTTGTACCTGCTGGGAAGATGGTGCTAGTTAATTATGACCCACATAATATGAGAGAGAAAGGACTCTCCCACGTCACCACAAAGAATGGGGAAATCATGTGGGTACACCCAGATCTGTTGAATGATGAATAGTGGTCTTCGTCAAGTGAACAAAAGAAGGAAAAAAGAAAAAACTTGTCTCGCAATTTTTGCAATCATCGATGAAGATTATAATGAGGCAAATGCGTTGACAGATTCAGAAACTGAAGTGTCAGCTTTGGCCACTCATCAGGAATTCAGTCGCATAAAAGTTATCTCAAAGACTACTTAAAAGTGCGACCTGACAAACTCGTGACAGCAAATGAAGAATCAACCTCAAGACCAAAAGAGCTACATTTCCAAAAAGGTTCGAAAAAAGATAGTAAGACAGCTAGTGCACCTTTCCAATTTGATGTGCTTGCTGAGCTAGCCAACATTCCGGCACACATAACACTTTATGCGTAACTGTGATTGTCAAAGACAACCAGGGATGCATTGAGACAAGCCTTGGTCGACTCTGATGCCTTTTCGGCACAAATCACATAGTCATCTATGGACATAGAGGAACCTTGCCCTTGCTGCCATCAAGTGACGAAGCAAGTCCCGTGCATTACATTCTCACCAGAGGACATGCAAGTTAAGAACATCAAACATAACAGACCTCTATATTATACGGAATATATTGGTTATCTCAAGGTGGTCCGAATTAAAGTGGACACATGGTCTGATCTAAGCATTATTCCTCAGAGATTGATGCAGTTGCTTGGGATCTCAGTTAATCGATTGATGCTGACCAATACCACTATCTTTGTCTTCAACTCCAGTGGCAGTCATCCCTTGGGAAAAATCCGTCTTCACTGTCAAATGGGAAACTTGAAATCAAAAGCAACATGCTATGTTCTTGATGCATATACTTCATAGAATATGCTCTTAGGGCATGCCTAGATTCATGCCAATATGGTGGTACCCTCAACTCTCCACCAATGCATAAAGTACTATGATGATCAGGGAATGGTTCACACATTGATCAATGACAAACAGCCTTTCAAGGGAGTGAAAATTACTTTATAGATGCCATGCTGTATAGAGATACTGCAAAGGCATCTATGGACTCAGTAAAATGTGCTGAAGGATACTATCATAGTGGCAATGAAGTAGATGCTGAACCCGAGCCAATAAATAAAGAAGACTTTGAGTTTGAAATAAATCCGTTAGTAATAAACAGTGATATTCTTGATGTAACCGACACCGCCAATGAAGCGGATGAGTGGTTTATCAATGAAGGCCTAGATTTTGCTTATGTTCCTGCTCATGCTTTAGATTCTACACCATCGTGCACTAGCATAGAAGTAGATGGCATGTCTGAATGGGGAGCTCTAGCCACATTCCATTTACCAATACGACCGTCATTTGCCACACAGACCAAGATATATAATGTAGATGGGGCTACTTTTGAAGTGCCCTCTAGATGGCCAGACCAATGACCGATAATATTTGGCTGAGTTGAGTCGCGGCCCGAGTTAAGAACAGATAGTGAAAGTAACGATCAAGCGGCACCCTAGTTTAGTCATTACGAACCAGTTTCCCATCAACTGATGAAGAAAACGGGGTCACGACTTCACCCGTAAACAAGGGATAAACTTCGGAAGGGGACGACGAAATCTCTTACAGTTATTTGTCTCGCAAGGAAAGAACCCCGACTATTATCATAAAATCCGCAAGGGGTTGGGGTATGTTACTACCTTTGCATTATCAGAAAGAGAGTGCGAATACTCGACTAAATCGAAAAACTCCAAAGAAATAGTGGAATGGGATTCCGATGTCAATATGTACATAGTATCCAATGCCCTTGCTGTAAACAAGGTGTGAGCAAGTCATGAAGAGCCAGACGATGCCTGAGTTCATTACATGGATATTCAATGGGATGTCAGATTTGAGCAGCGAGAACCACCTACTAAAGGCAAGGTTGTCTAAGTTAAATGGGGACTGAGGAAAATCTGAAGTCCATCTTTATGAGTGAGCATTTAACTCCCTAGGAGAAAGAAAGTCTGGTAGCCCAGATAAAAGAATATATTGACATCTTCGCATGGAACTACGAGGACATGCTCGATTTGGACCCACAGTTTGCTATGCACCGACTCAATATCAAGCCGGATGCTAAACCCGTGAAGCAACAACAAAGATATTTTAAACCAGAATAAATGGAGGCCAAAGAGTCTGAAGTAAAGAAGCTGATAGACTTAGGGTTCATTCACGAATTGCAACACCCAGACTGGGTAGCAAACATTGTGCTTGTGTCCAAGAAAAATGGCAAAATAAGAATATACATAGACTTACGAGACCTCAATGCTGCATGTTCGAAGGATGAGTTTCTGCTTCCAATCACAGATGTTATGATTGATAACACATGCAGGTTCGAACGGATGTCTTTTATGGACGGGGTACAACCAGATTAAAATGTATCCAAAAGATGAGAAACATACAATGTTTAGAATGCTGCTCGGGGTATATTGTTACATGGTAATGCCCTTCGAATTGAAGACTGCCGCAGCTACTTACCAACGAGCCATGAGTGCCATATTTCAAGAACATTTACATAAAACGGTTGAATGTTATGTGGATGACCTTGCCATTAAAAGTAAGAAGAAACAAGATCACCTGAGAGATCTAAGGATGATGTTCGACATTATGAGAAGACATCAATTGAAGATGAACCCTACCAACTCCTTTCTCGGAGTTTCTAGTGGGAAGTTCTTAGGATTTGTGATTACTTCAAAAGAAAACGACCTTGATCCTGATAAAGTCAAGGCAATAAAAGAATGTAGCCGCCACAAAATTTGAAGGGACTCAGGGGGTTGTAGGGTAAGCTGGCATATATCCGATGGTTCATAGCAAATCTATCAGGAAGATGCCAACCGTTCACAAAATTAATGAAGAAGGAAGTCTCATTCGTCTGGGACAAAGCTTGCCAACAAGCTTTCAAGGACATTAAAAACTACCTCATGAAGCCGCCTATATTAATGGCACCTGTTTCAGGAAAAAATTTCTTTATCTACGTACGAGCAATGGACCACGCTTTGGGTGCCCTATTGGCTCAACATAACGAACATGACTAAGAGTAGGTGATTTATTACTTGAGCTGAATGATGATTGGTGCAGAGTATTGGTACAGTGTGATCAAGAATGAATGTCTGGCACTAGTGTTTCCAATTCAAAAGATGGGACACTACCTAGTTGGCCAAATGATACACATTATTTCCCAAGTAAACCCACTGAAAGTGCTCATGACTAAGCCGGGGTCACTAAATAGTAGGCTCGCAAATTGGGCACTGACGTTGTCTCCCTTTGATATGCATTTCATACCTTAAAAAGCAACAAAAGGCCAAGCCATAGAAGATTTTCTCATTGAACACCCTCTTCCAAAAAATTCCAAACTCCGTGGTGACATCCAAGATGAAATTGCGATGAACAATGAAGTCTTAGAAGAACAAATGTGGCAATTGTTATTCAATGGGGCCAGCAAGAAGAGACGCAACCGGTGTAGAGGTTGTCTTGGTATCTTCCCATAAGTAAGTGGTACCTCAGGGTTATTCACTAATCAAGACATGCACAAATAATGTGGTAGAATATAATGCACTTATAATTGGCCTCCAAATAGCTTGGCAATTGGGTGTAAGACATCTCAAAGTATATGGCGACTCAAAACTAGTCGTTAATTAGATGACTAGCGAGTATGAGGTAAAACATGAAATCCTTATATCGTATCATTTAACAATGATACAACTGGCAAATAAGTTTGAAGAATTTTACATTGACCATATACCAAGATATGAGAATACATACGCCGATGCCCTTACATCATTAGCTGCAACATTGCATCAACCAAGCATGTTACCATTGGAAGCTGCGAACTTCTACATCCAGATGCAATCATGGATGTAGACGAAACATGCCAAGTTGGAATAAAATTTGAGCCACGGAACTGGCGATTTTCGCTTGTGGACTATGCGTTACACAACATCCTTCTAGAAGACCTTAAAGAAGCTGCCTCCATGAGAAACAAAGCAACCATGTTTTCTTATAACGCCATGCTACAAACCCTATATCGAAGGCCTCATGACGGCATCCTACTTCACTATTTGTCAAAAAGCAATGCCCAAGAAGTGGTTAAGGAAACCCATGATGAGACTTGTGGGCCCATCAGCTGGGACCAAAGCTCTGGGATCGCATCAGGAGACTGGGATACTTCTGGTCCAAGACTATTACAGATGTATTAGCATATGCAAAGTATTGCCACACCTGTCAGGTGCTACAAATTTCATACATCAACCACCAGAGTATTTGCATACATTAACGTCCAGTTGGCCATTTGAGATATGGGGCATAAAGGTTGTTGGGCCAATCACTCTGCCATTCTCCAAAGGGCATCAATTTATACTTGTAATAACTAACTATTTCTCCAAATGGGCAGAAGCTATCCCTATGAGAGAAGTGAAGAGACAGATGTAGTAAAATTCATCAAACATCAGGTGATTTACTGCTTTGGCGTACCCCGACGGATCATCCATGACAATGGACCACAATTCGTTAGTCAAGGCTTCGTACGATTCGGCAATAAATTCAGAATTCAAGATGTGTTTTCGCCGCCTTATAATCCGACAGCTAACAAACTAACCAAAGCTTTTAACAAGACTATCATAAAACTCCTCCAAAAGTTTATTTCTTTGAGTCGATGCGATTGGGATAAAAAGTTAGGCGAGTATCTATGGACTTACCGTACTACAGTGCGAAACCCGACCAAAGCTACACCTTCTCTTTGGTATATGGATGCGAAGCCATTTTACCACTTGAAATTCAAATCCCGTCCCTACGTGTAGCATTGACCAGGAAGATGACGACTGAAGAAAAACATCGACAATGGCTCCAAGAGTTAGAAGCCTTGGATGAAAAGCGCTTGAACACACAACAATAAATTGAGTTGTACCAAGCGCGTATCTCAAGAGCATTTAACAAGATAGTTAAACAAAGAATTTTCAAAGAGGAAGACTTAGTCTTAGCTATCAAGAGACCAATGATCATGACCCACAAGATTAACGAAAAGTTTGAACCCAAGTGAGAGGGATCTTTTATAGCAGAAACTGTCTACTCAAAGAAATCCTATCCTATGATCAATCAAGACGGTGATAGAATGATGATGCTTATAAACATAAAATTCTTAAAAAATAACATACATATAGTCATCTTCGAAAAAAAGAGAGTATGTACAATAAGTTTTACTGTCCAATGCCATCAAAGCAACAGGTAAAAAAATCAAAAATTTCTTACCAACCCTATCATATTGGGGGTAAGAGTATGAAACCAATTGCCCAATACCGAAAAGGCAATGGAAAGAGGGAATGTTTGGCATTCAAGCCCAAACAAAACCCTCAATAACTCATCATGCTGAGGAAAAAACCATGGCTAGCCCAACATAAATGGCGCTTGGTAAAGACATATCAAATTTGCTGATAGCTAGGAGTTTGCTAAAAGTCCCACGATAAATTTGTCGTAATATTATCCTATCGAGAACATCATTGTCCTATAGCCACAAAGGCAAAGGGGAGAGGAAGTTAAATCCTTAACAACCCATTATGCTAAGGTAAAAAGCATGAACAATCCATAGCCACAAAGGCAAAGGAGAGACGAAATCAAATCTTCAACAACTCATCATGCTGAGGTAAAAAGCATGAGCAACCCATAGGCACAAAGACAAATAGGAGAAGAAATCAAATCCTCAATAACCTATCATGCTGAGGTAAAAAGCCTGACCAACGCATAATCACAAAGGCAAAGGGGAGAGCAAATCATATCTCGACAACTCATACTGAGATAAAAGCATGAACTGCTCAATGCCAATATGGCAATGAAAAGAGGAAATCAAAATCTTTGCCAACCTATTATGATAAGGAGTAATGTGCATACAGCTCAGTGCCTTTGAGGTTAGAGGAAAGAAGAGGCTAAAATTCTAAACTGATCCTATCATGTTGGGGGTAGAAATAACCCAATACTAAAAAGACAAAGGGAAGAGGGAACATTTGGCATTTAAGCCCAAACAAAACCCTCGACAAACTTATCATGCTGGGAAGAATAACATGGCTAGCCCAATGCAAATGATGATTGGTAAAGACACATCAAATCTATTGATAGCTAGGGTTTGTTAAAAATCTTATGGACCTATCATGTTATGCTCTTATCTCTAACAGTAAGATTCGAACCATCTCACCTTTATTACCAGACTTGTCACGTTAAGTTCATACCTCTAACAGTAAGATTTGAACCATCTCACCTGTATTACCATACATGTAATATTAAGCTCTTATCTCTGACAGCGAGATTCGAACCATCTAGCCTATATTACCAGATTTGTCACATTAAGCTCTTACTTCTAACAACGAGATTAGAACCATCTCACCATATCACCTTAATACGATTAAACCTGTCACATTAAGGTCTTAGCTTTGACAGCAAGATTTCAACTATCACACACACTAAAATAAACAATACCTTCCTTCGACCCTAACCCAGTCATCTTGGAAAGTTTAACAGTACACCTCTGCTAAACCCTTTTTGATCCTAACCCGATCACTAACTCAAATCCAAGCTACACGGATGTGCCCGAGCCGCCCAGGGTGACTCCTAACACGATCACTATTTCAAGTATGAGCAGCGCAGACGTGCCTGAGCCATCAGGGTGAACCACCCTTTGATCCTAACCCAATCACTACTCAAGTCCCAGCTGAACGAACATGCCTGAGCCGCCCGAGCGAGTCACCCCTCGATCCTAACATGATCACTGGTTCAAGTCCGAGTTGCACAGATGTGCCAGCGCCGCCCAGGCAAACCATCCCTTGATCCTAATCCAATCACTGGCTCAAGTCCGAGCTGCACGAACGTGCCCGAGTTGCCTGGGCGAGTCACCCCTCGATCCTAACATTATCACTGGTTCAAGTCCAAGCTGCATGGATGGGCCTGAGCCGCCCGAGTGAATAACCCCTTGATCCTAATCTAATCACTCATACAAGTCTGAACTGCACGGATGTGCCTGAGCTATCCGGGCGAGTCGCCCCTCGATCTAACATGATCACTGGTCAAGTCCGAGTTGCACAGATGTGGCCGAGCCACGCAGGCGAACCACCACTAGATCTTACCTGATCACTGACTCAAGTTCAAGCTACACAGATGTGCCTGAGCTGCCCAGGTGAGTCGCCCCTCGATCCTAACACGATCACTGGTTCAAGTCCGAGCTACACGGACATGCCCGAGCTGTCTGGGCGAACCTCCCCTTGATCCTAACATGATCACTGACTCAAGTCCAAGTTGAATGGACGTGCCTGTGCCGCGCAGGCGAGTCACCCCTCAATCCTAATTCAATTATCCTTGCTCTATTTGTAAACCAAGCGAGTCACTCTTTCATATCAAGCCAATCACCATGGCTCTGTTTGTCAACTAGACGAGCCACTTTGCAAATTAGTTTCCATCATACTCATGTCACTACCAAAACACTTCACACGCTAAGACATTCGAACATCCTTAGTAAATTACCATTTTCTATTAACCCATTCATCAGTTCCAAAAGAAAACTCATTCATTCCAAAAAAAGATCCATTCACCAAGTTCAGTCCCAATAGTATTGTTATCAAATATCAATCCATTACATCATTCTATACTTTATGTCACAAAGATTTAAAATAATGCAACAAGGTCGAAAGGCAAAAATAATATTTTCCTTTATGTATGAAAAATATAAGCTGTGTGAAAACACAAAGAAAAGGAAGAAAGAGAAGAAATACAAAAGTTAAATATCAGTGGTCTGTCAGAGCTCTTATCCTCTCTTCTACTTCTCATAGGTTCTTTGAATGAGCTTCTTTAGTAATGACAGTAGCTTGACGGTGTAGCACATCCACATTAACAATAAGGCATTGTGCTGCTTCAGTGCGTACATCTTCCAAAGCCTTGGGTCCGCATGGCCACTTCTTGCTACATCTGCACCTGCTAGTGAATTAGAGCTTCACAAGCCTCATGATCTCATTTAACTTCAACTCTTCAACCTGAAGAACAGCTTGAGCAATGGTAGTGGCCTCACGGGTGTGAGAGATGTTACTCTGCGTGGCCTCCATTTCAGGCTCATTGCTAATTCCATTCTGAACATTGGCCAAATCCTGGAGCACTCGAGCACATGCTTCTTCCCTCTTCTTTAGCTCCTCTTGGAGAAGATGCAGTTCAGCACGAGTTCGGACAACTTCAATGTTAATAATGGCAGATATGTTAGCCTGGCACAGGTTGTTCAAACTCTTCAAGTGATGATCTTGTTCCTGCAGAAGTGCCCAATAAAAAGAAGCCCAATTAGAGCCACCGATCCTCTCAATATTCTCAATATAGTTCAATAGCTTGGACGATCCAAATCGTTGGAGTCCCACCCAGCTAGAATCAATGATGCATAATGATCAAATAGCTGATGGAATCCACTTGTGAAATGCTGCAAGAAACCTTACATGAGATCGTCCGGCCGTGCTAGAGGCAAAGAAGGCGCCGTTGTTACAACAGTTGGAGGCACGACTGGAGGCAGCTGAGGTGCAGAAGATGAAGACAAGAGCCCTGTCAGATGAGGAGCCAAAGTCTATAGGAAGATGGCAATTGAAGAGTGATCAATAATAGGTGCGACAACCTCATCAGCAGTAGCAGCACTAGTCCCAATAGGCGCCGTCTCAGATGGTGGACTCTCGTCTAAGATATTCCCTATAGCTGAAGCACCCTCAATGGAGAATACAAGAGATGCATGCGAATACGCAGGCATGACTCAGGGCTCTACCACATTCCCTCTCTCTGCGATAGTACTTACAACTGTGGATGGAGTAGTAACTGCAATAGCTGGAGGAGCTTGAGCTGGAATGGGAGTTGTTGCTGATGAGTCACCTGCTTCGGTTGAAGAAGGTAGCATCGGTGAAGGCAAACTAACAGCCACCATACCAACATGGACAACAAATAACCCTTAAAGCAACCAATATTTTGATGAAATGAAGTGACAGGGGGTGTACTACAATAATCAAACAAAAACCCATTGTGGAGGCACTTGAAACGACAATGCCTTCCTGACCTGCCAGTTCTATATCTTCAGCTGTGCTTGATGGTGGAAGGTTCGAAGTAATCAGCATCATACGCGCTTATGTCGTTGTAGCCATCACCGATATCATGATCTGGACTACTTAACCCCGAATCATATACAAGGTCAAGCGAGTCTGATTGGGCCAATGACGAACGCATCAAGAAGAGTTGGCCCCTAAAATACCAAGGAAAGAAGAAAATGAGGGCAAGTTATAATAAGACTGCTAAAACAAAATAATTGGTGTATATCATTACCTAGAGAGACAAGTCCGCTAGTTGGACTACGGGGTGGCGCTGAACAAGATGACATTAAAGTCGGTGGAGAAGCAGGGACATCAGTCGATTGAACACGAGTACAAGCCCTGCAGGAGTATCAGCAGCGGCTAGAGGCGTATCATGCTCTGAGTGGACTGCAACAGCTGGTTTTGACACACCAACCCAAAGTACTTGACAAGAACTTGCTCGCACTTCATTTGCCGATTCCATTACTGAGGGTGCCGCCTCTTGAACTAGCGCTCCCACCTCAAGTATTGGTCATCATCTACGGCTACTGAAGGAGCAGGAGCCGATCGAGCCTTCTTCTTCCTCCTCCCTCTTGAAGGACAAGCATCATTGGCTCGAGGTCTCTTATGGTTGACACCCCTAGCGGTGACACCAACAGAAGCAACTTCACCCCGAGTCTCAGTCATTTGGTCTGCAACCTCAGTTTCTATGCCCTATCATGCCATATCAACCTCTCCTGCCACTGCACTATCACCCTCTCTGGCCACTTCTTCATCTCTGACCCTAGCAGCTCCTTCCTCGTCCTCAGCTTCATTATCATCCTTTAAATTAAGGAACTTGTCCATGCCTCTAAGACAAGTCCTTTTCTCACTCTTCTTTTGTGAATAATAAGCTTCAATCTCCCTCAGGCAGTCATGGTTCATGTGGAAGCCTGTAATGGCATTGGCGACAGGATACCAGGTGCACAAGCTTAAAGAAAGAAGTAGATTGGGCATATTGTGAGGAAGGGTGAACTGGACACTCGTGCCGCCAGCGTAAAAGTGGTACTAAGCTCGAGCTCCTTCAAAAAGATTACCCTGAAAACCAAACTTCTGGTTCAGATTTCCCACATATAGCTGAGAATAGCTGAACTGACAAGCAAACCAACTCAAAAAATAAGTTCCATGTGGCAGGTCATCCCCTAACAATACACTAAGTATCCTGGATGAATATTTATCAACCACCGAAAACAGTCTGAAGATAAAGTTGTGAAATCGTCTAGTCCTCGAAAGTCCTGAAAACTGTCACCATTATTGATGTCAGGAAATTCAGGAAAACTATGATAGATCTGATAATTTTGATGGCTCTGGAGGGCTCTGCGGACAACAGACATGTTGTAGCTCATCCAGTTAGAATTCTTGTACCGTTACAATAAGGCAGAGAAGCTAGATCTTCAGAAGTCGAGGCCGTTATCAGACTTGGATAGTGAAGTTCAAGCCAAGCCATCAAATACATGTATGGTAGCTAAACTCGGGGGTTTGGGGTCTTGTATGTCATTTCCCCTTCATCATTTACAACAGTCTCTATCTTGTTGAATTCAGTATGGAGTTCTCTCAAACCGTTCAGTAGACTGCAGACCATGGTAGGAAGGAGTCCAAGAGACTGGCCATGAGTAAGGGGCACTGCAAGATACACGACATCAATGCAAATGGCCTCTTTCAGAAGTGAAGGCACAACACACCTCTTGAGCCACAACATCAAGAAACTGGCGAGAAATCAGAGACCCGACACTTGGCTTGATAATGAAAGCTCTCGAACTGCATGCCCGCCTTGAATCCATCTTCATCACACACAGCAGTATAAGATGTAGCTCCCAGATCCGAAATCCTCTCCCGGATGGCTTCGTACTTAGTCCCTTGTGCCTGGCCACCTTAACATTGGATTAATCCAAATTGCGAAATAAGTAGAAGGCCCAAGCTTTTCTTCAACCCCTCGACCTCTCAGTCTAGAGATCTCAGCACAAATTCTAAAATGACATAACATCTGCCAATATGTCTCATATGCAGACCTATCCTGCTCCTTCAATTGATTCAACTTTTCAAAAGTGGGTATGTCCTCTTTATATGGCAGCTCTCCCATGGCTAGCAATGAAACCTCGAACATCTCATGGAGGGCGAATCCAAGCTCTCCCACTGGAGTAAAGAAAGAACCCGAATGTGGATTAAACATCTCAAGGATGCTGTATAGATGATAGGCACTATGAGGGAGGCCAAACTGGACATTTCTAATGGCACCGAAAAGAACAAAGTCTCACAGGATATCCCTGAAAGTGGTGAGTATTAAATCTACCATCCTGCTCCACCACATGTTCACTGTTGAGTAGATCCAACCAGGAGTCCTAAAGTTATGAGTCAGGTACTGCCTCTCTCTTAGACAAAAACTTGTTCAAGAAGGTGTTGGCTCTTTGAAGAACTTTACCAAGAGGGTATTCCTAATTGAATCTGCAGGAAAAAAACTGGTGATAGATCTGCTGGAGCCATCTTGATAAACATTGACAGTACCCAAGTTGCCAACAGCTATCCCATATTGTTCTCTGGTCACTTTCTAATTCATAGTGCGCAGAACTGACAGCTTCTGAAAATACGCTAATGGATAGCTCCTCGCCATATCTGGCAGAAATATCTGAAAACCTTCTACTTCCTGAGGCCACTTATACTCATAAACATATAGAGCTTCATCTAGAGCGGTGACCTGATGTCCAAATAAAAATTTGGATTTCTCCAAAACACGACGGTTTGACCCTTCTAGTGGTGCATCAGTAATCAACTCTCTTAGAGTTGCTTGACAACCTTAGGAGAGTCTTTCAACACGATCCTTGAAGCTGCCCAAAGTGAAGTTTGGCACCGGCTCTCTGAACCAAAACTGAATAGTGTCGTCAGATCCCCCTCTATACCCGAAGTAGTTGTGTTGGGGAGTGAGTTATTGGAGTATTTGACTACCAAAAACAGGAAGACAAAAGTCAGAAAGATCCAAATAGAGGAATTAAAAAAAATATTTCTAAGTGATTGACACGCGAGGCTAGCCTAGCCTCGCGTTGCCCACAAGGATGGCCAAGTCTTGCATCGTACGAAGCGGTTGGCCTCGTGTCGCATGCGGAGGCCGCCAGCCATGGCCAAGCCCCTTTCTTTTGTCCTTTGTTACCTAAAATCGACTGCGAAAACCCCATCGACGACAGTCCTGGAGTAGAGAAATCACTGTCACGGCTCTAGGAATAGAGTCTAGAAGCCATTGGATTGAAGAAATAAGGAAAATCGATGAAAATCTAAAGAAAAAGAATTGGGTTTACCTAGGTTCTTGAGGAGTTGGAGAAGAAGAAGAAGAGATGAAGAGGAAAGGTTATTGGCGCCTTAAATAAGTGGATTTGAAATGGGCGGCCTACATTTGAGGCACTAATCTCGAATGGAATATGAGAAGACGTTACTAACACGCGAAGCTATCGTAGCCTAGCGTAAAGTTACAGTTTACGTGAGAATGAAACTGAAGAAAAATCCAAAGCATTTCAAAATTTCACTAAACAACTGGAGAGAAAAAATTTTAAAAACTTTGGAGGGGGTCTTGTAGAAGGAGAAAAATTGAAGAAACCCACAATAGGCCAGCCTTGCGAGGCTAAATAGCCTCGTGACACGTGAGGCTAAATATCCTTGTGGCACGCGAGGTTATTCAGCGTCACGGCCCATGAGGCTATGTAGCCTCGCGGCCAGTGAGGCTACTTAGCCTTGCATGGCTCGTGAGGCAATGCTAGCTTGCCAGCTAGCAAGACTATGCTGCATCTATAATAGATTTCAATAAGATCTATAATTGATTTGGGTATGAAATCAAGATCGAATACAATGAATCTCTGGACCAAATCTAATTAAAAGGAAAGTCATATATTTGATGAAAATTATAATGGAATTCCATTTTTATCTACAAGGAAACACCCATAACAACTCATGCATATAAATACCTATACAACAGACTCAAAAAGGACTTTTGGTAAGATCTCTCTTGCACAAGAGCTTACGACGTTCCTCCAACTAGCAGTGGAAAGGAAGAGCCAGCCCTAGAAATCTCCATTGTCATCAATCTTCAACATCAGATCATCAACAAGGGTCGAAACAAACCTCATAGCTACCGTAAATCCCACCACTTCTGTAAAAAAGAGCAATAGTCTCTAAGTCTTCTTATTTGTTTTCTCTTATTTTTCTATTTCATTGTAATTTTCAAAATATCATAATATTTTTTATGGCAATGCAAAGGGAATCGAAATTCACCAAAAGCAATGTCCGGTTCGTGCGATGATCAGATTTGTAGTTGTGGTATCGGGCATGCACGGTGCACTCCTAGAACACGTGAAAAAACCATTCAGTTTCAAACTAATAGGATAGAGTTTGCGTCAATTTGCGTATTCAAATAATGCTATATACACCAATTACTTCATGGTTCAAGTTTTCCTATACATGCCATATACTACATGATTCTTGATATATTTGGCATATCTTGTTGTTTGATCACATTGTACTACATGTACCATGTACCGCCTGATTCATGTTATATTATTCATATCATGTACTGCATGATTCCTGCTATATTTGGCATATCTTGTTATTTGATCATGTTATACTATATATACCATGTACGTCATGATTCATATTATATTTAGCTTTCTTATTCATTCGTATACATCTTTTATATTGTTCCTTATAGCATACCACATTGATATAGTTCCCATAGAATTGCAAGAGTTTAGATTTGTATTCTTGTTTGGGTTCTGACTCTAAGGATTATTACACCTGGGTCTGCCAGCTGAGATAGCGGTAGTAGAAGAGGAGAACCCACTCCTTGAGGATTCACATTTTCAAGAGTAACTGAGCACTAATATCCAATTTATTACAGGATCCTCATCCTTTTGTATATATTTCATTTTGGTTCGTATGTGCACACATATTCTATTTTCTAGTTTTGTCCGTAGTATCTAGATTCTCTTATATATATTCAATTCTTAAGTTGCTCTGTTCTGATACTATACTTGACTTTTTACATAAATAACTTTTTGATGTACATATTGATTATTATTTCTATGTAAGCAAGTTTTTGGATATTGCTATATTTATACCTGTGATGTTATAGCATATAGAATCAGAGTTGTAGTGCATATCTTGTATTCACGCTTCCATATATATCTTTCTTGCATTTGTGTGAAAAAAATGGCCTCGTGCACTCTGGCATCGTGAGTGCCCATCAATGACACCCTGTCCATTATTGGGACAAATATTTGGGTTCACCTGTGTGATCTTGGACATCAAAGAGTGGTATAAGAGCAACAATTTTTTTTATCAATTGACCTGTGACCTTAAAATTTTGTCACATACATGCAAGAAATATTCATTAATATTTTCTTATTTCCATATCATGCTCTTATAATATCTTTTGTTTTAGATCCTGATTCTATCCTTATCCTCTATGAATAATATGTGCTTATTATTTTATTGTTACGAACTTGTTGTAGATTATTAGATTTGCCCAAATAATTGATACTTGGTAGGAACGATATTACCACATTATACTTAATGGGGATTTATTTTACTTGCCCAGTTATTCAAGAGACATGTGGATCACTAAAGGACTTAAACTCATTATTAATCTATTAAGATTTCGTCTTCTACCTTATTGTTATCTTTCATTCTTGATTTAAATTTCAAGGAAGATATTTTTTGTTACGTGGGAAGAATGTAAAGACCGTAATTCTTATGCTCGTCTATCGATTTACTCTTTATCATCCGTATTAGTTCGGGAGCCCAAATACTGGTATGAGCAGATACTGAGTAAATTAAACTATATCTTTCAATCTAGCCTTCAATTTCGAACTCTATAAAGCGGGAACTTCTTACCTCATTATTTTGATTTTTCATATTTTTCTTGAATTGTTCCGGATCAACCCATTTTTTAGCAAATACCCTTTTAAAATAATTAAATTAAATCAAGAATTCTAATTTTATTCTGACACCAACACCAAATTTGTCTCTAAAAGCCCTGTAGCCTTCGTTGACCAAGTTCAATTTGAAATTGAACCAATGATAATTTTATAAATAAGATATAAATTAAGGGTTTTAAACATTGCTGCATACCCATTTTCCACCAGCTGTTTGACCCCAAGATAAATTCAAAAAAATCTAAAACAATCAAGTTTATCCTCTCATTCCCTTCTTCATTCAATCTTTAGACCATAAATCCTAATTCCCTCTCAATTTTTCTAAGATAAATCACCAAATATTCAGCCTGAGAGTGAGTTAAAATTCAACAAAATTGCTATATTAGTCTTATAGCCTATGCCCTTGATTCTCAACAAATTAACTCCAAATTAATTCTAACCTTCTCCACAAACGTGGAGAAACCTTCTCCAGCCTATGCCCTTGATTCTCAACGTGATTCATGGGGAATTTCTCTACTATTGAGTAGCAATCACATCAATATCAGTTTATATCCAGTTTTAGTTCAATATGAAGCAAGAATACACTCTCAAACCTTATAAACTTGCAATTTCTTGATGTAATTTCCTCTCATAAAATCTCAAATGTCCTATTAGCTAAATTTCATAATTATGAATGACCAAACTTACATGCAGTTTGAGTTTCAATGCCCGTGTCACCCTATGCATGTTATAAATGCACTTAATGTATTGCTGCCTAGACCTACGCAAGAGTCCATTTTAGAACTCTTATAACTTTTATATCTTAACTCTAATTGATCTCATTCTAGTGCCATTAGAAGAAGATTCACTAAACTATAATTCATTCAGCTACATCAGAATTTATCCTTTTACCTAGCCAATAATAGTGTGGAAGATCATTACTTAATACTATCTAGAGTAACAGCTCAACAGTAGTTTGCAATAGTAAAATGGCCATAACTTTTGTTTTAGGACTCTTATTGAGCTTATTTAAGTTTCATTGGATAGATAATTGAGTTATCTATAATTGATCAAAATATTAGGTTCTAATTTAATTTTTTTCCTGGACAAATCAGACTTGGAAATTACCTTAGTTCTATATCAAGTCCATAAAAATAGGTCCATGGTAAATAAATCATAACTTTTGCTCTAGAACTCTAATTGAGCCCATTAAAGTTTTATTAAAAAGTTAATTGAACTATCTAAGATTGATGAAAATTTTAGACTTTAAATTTAATATTATCTTTGTTAAATTTATTCTGGAAACCTCAGCTATACCAAGTCTATAGTAGCAGTAGCATGTCCATAGTAAAACTACCATAACTTTTGTTCTAAAACTCTAATTAAACTCATTTAAGATTCATTAGAAAGATAATTAAATTCCTACAACTGTACGAAATCTTAGCTTCTACTTCTAAATTTTCCTAGTTAAACAAGACCTATAAATCTAATATGTCCACTGAGTTGCAGCAACATAAGCACATGCTCTATGTCTGTGCATATACATCTTGTTTTATGATATGATACCCATGTACATATGTTCAATCATTATTATTATTATATGTACATGATGATTTCAAACCTTTTATAGCCCATGTTTAGGCATACATGCCATATTTGTGTATATGCCACTTGATTTAAGATATGTTATACATGCACACATGTTTGCTTAAGCATAATATTACTCGTACATGTTATACTTGCTTGGAAGTGATAACTCACACATGTGAACATGTTCTATAACTCTTGTACTTACTAGTATTGATGTGTGTGTCATTTCATCTTTGCCTGACTTATATGCACCATATTAAATTATGCATATTATTACTTATACATGTTATTCTTGCTTGGAAATAATATGTAATGCTCCACTTTTCGTAGTGTGAAAAGCTAGAGCATTCGGCATCGAATGATAACTCGATAAGCCTCAGTAAATATTACAGTGGAAATATGGGCAAAAAAAATAAAAAATATTTTTTTTGTTTAAAACAATAATAATATTCTTCCTTACATAATATTCAATAAGAAATAATAAACTAAAAAGGTCGTCAATCTTGTAGCTTTGCCTACTTCTAAAAATATATTGTATCACATTCTGTCTTCGGCAAGTCTACCTCTAAGTAATATCTGCATCTGGCCATGCATAACCATGATCGTTAGTAAAGCGATCCAAAAATATATAATAGAAACATATAAAACGAAAATATCTTGGCAATACAAAAAATCAGGACAATTAAAATAAGTAAAAAATCTCAAATCTTAACATATTAGGTTGTTTATCATTAATCTTTTAGTTAATGTCTTTTAATTACTGTATCTAGAAATTTAGGAAAATATGAATTTGGATAGTCTGAACGCATCCCCGTGTACCCCCGAGAAAACAAAATAGTAAGTTGATTAAAGCCTATCCCGATCCTCCCAAAAGGAAAACAGTGACAGTTTTGATCGAAGCCTATCCCGATCCTTCCATAAATGAAAAATAGTGGTATAGTTACGTTCAGCTATCAAATCATAGGGATCCTCCATTTCTCCCATAAACCCAGTGTATATCAATTTCATATCAATTTCAGTGTTAGTTGTTCAGTTCAGTAAATTCAGTTCATTATATGGATTTGTGATCATTAACAAAATTTAGTATTTAGTAACGGTAGTAGTAATATTAAGAAATAATGTAACAGTTCAGTGATTAATATTCTATCACCTATCACATATTATAGCAATAATGTCTTATTATGTCTTATTCGGTATTCATTAAGTTTTCACGTACATAATTAAATCTTTAATAAAAATAAAACAGAGAATATAGAAAATAAAGTATAATTAATAGCATCTTTTTGAGTGAATTGGACTCACTTTAAAATAAGATACAAACAGTAGCATGTTATAGTGAGTTATAAAACTCACATTAAAATAAAGTATAATCATTAGCATGTTTATAGTGAGTCAAAAGACTCACCGTGGCCTTGATTTCAGATGAAGTTTTTGGCCTAAGTGAGAAAATCTCTAAGATTCTCAAAAACTCTCCTTCGTTGAACCCTATTATCTTTCTTTCTCTATTTCTCTTCTTATCTCCCATATTTTGCTCTCTTACTTCTTTTTTTTTTAGTTTAGAAAAAGTGGGCATGAGAGGCCTATTTATAGGAAATTAAGAGTCATATTCCTACTCATAATAGGAAAGTCTAATATGAATTCTAATTGGATTCACTATCCTAATTAAAGATGGAATCCCAAAAGTTGTAAACCCAAATTTAAATAGGAATCCTAAAAGATATGGAAATTAAATTTTAATAGGAATCCTAAAAGATATAAGAAATAAATTTGAATATGAATTCTAATAGATATAAGAACCAAATTAAATTGCATCCAATTAATTGGATGAGAGTTGAATCCTACGTTAATTAGGCTATTATATTTTACTACCTTAACTAGAATTTGGTTTGGGTTTCTATTTATATTTAATATCTAGTCAAATTAGAATCCAATTGGTTAAAAAAAACTAAATAGATTCTTATCTTGAGAATTAATTAATTCTACTAGTTTTCTTAATCACGATTACTTGATTATCATTCTGATCATACTTCTACAGTCACACTCACCATAATCAAATTGTAACTTTGTTCTAATTGTAAAGTGTCATTAACTCTTAACAAAGAAAGTAAATCTGAAGTGTTACAATTTCAATTTCATATTCTGTTTTGTTTTCTATTCTCAATGGCAACTTTTCCTTTAACATTGTAAACAACGAAATCAAACAAAACAAAAGAAATTTTAATAATACTTAGAAATTGCAACACTCAAGATGTTCTTTCACTAATTACGAGAATCATAATCAGGATTTCTGGAGAGTTGATAATAGAAGTGTGATTAGAGTGACCCATTTTATTTCTTTTGACTGTCCGGTAATAGTTTTTGTTAAACTGAAACTCTCTCTGTATGATCTTCTGGAATTAGTTTTTCCAATCCCTTTTATCTATGTACTCTGAGTGGTTTTATAGCTTTAATGGTATCCCTTAATTTGCTGAAGATTGTGGTAGAATTGCTTCATGATCTGATCAGAGGGATCGTGGTGGAATTGTACCATGATTTGATAAGTTTGAATAACCAGTCTCCAACAAAGATGGGATGTCTTTGTTGGTGGAGCTGACTCCTTTAATTGGTGAGGTTGGCATGCCTTCTTTGGCGAAGTTGTTTTATCCATTCGTCAAGAATGTTTGTCTTGGGTATTTGTTTTCTTCGGTTTGGTAAGGATGGAATGTCGCTGATGAGGTAGACTTTGTCTTTTGAAATCTTTAAACTGGTTCTGATTGACAAGGAATTTTGTTCCATTTGGTGAAATATGAGATTCCTTTATTGGTGAAGAGTTTAAACTTTCTTGTATGGTGAGACTGAGCTCTTTTATGTAGCGAGGATGACAATTGATCTGACTTGTACCATTGCCAACTCAGCATGATAACATGTCAATTTTCTTATGTTGGTTTTCATCAGTGGTAGGAAAATTTTGACCTCCTACATCCATATTTTGCATATTTATGTCCTTCATCTTATCTATTTGTTGTGTATAAATAATACTACTCAGATATGTTTAGCTGCCTTTTCAGATTAAATATTTTCGTAACAAGAATTACATGAAATCAGTTGAAGATTAGCAAGAAACCAAGTTTAGAAGAAGCTAAAAAGACAAAATCCATGAAATCAAGAAGTTAAGAGCCATAAAGTCTAAATCCAGTCATGCACGTGAGAAGACCAGAGATAGATGACCAAGTGCTAGAAAGTAGGGGCCAGATTTTATAGCTTTGCGCCAATCAGCTGCAATTGCTGCCAACCAGCAGCAAAGTGGGGCCCAATCCATGTGATATTTGTGGTGCTGATCAGATGCAGAGTCAAGGGCATTAACCACTGTGAATTAGCAGTCAACGCTATTATTTGGTGGCAATCTTATTCTGTATATGATAATTTCCTAGGGGCTTTCATATAATTTTGTTGTTCTATACATATGACTGTATTAGGATTTTGAAAACTCTGGGTCCATATATTGGCCATAATCCTCAAAAAATAGTTTCTTATGTACTTTTTGATAATTAATAAAATTAGAGCTTGAGATTTGGAGAGGAACTACTACTATACCGGATATCAATGGAGTTCCATCCTCTGTTCTTTGTAGTTCTTGTAGGTAAGTAATTTATTTTTGCTTTATTAGTTAGATTTACTTGTTTTCTAGAATAATGATTTAGTTGTTTTCAAGAAAAAATAGTTTTTTTTATTGCACATCATGAATAAAAATAGGATTTTGATAGTTAGGATCATGCATAGGTAATTGCATTAGTCCTAGGATATAAATGAAGTTAGGTTAACAATTAACATGAGGTTTTCATATCATATTCCTAGAAAAAGAAGTAAAGATAGGATTTTCCTAAAAATAAATTGAAGAGATTAACTCATAGATCAAATATCTAGAATTTGGAGTTTATTTCTTTGCTTCTATTTATAAGATAATCGATAGATATAACTTATATTTAAAAAAGTAGTCACCTTTGATGGTTTATACTTGAACGACACATGATAGGTCACGCTTAGGAATAATTTACTAAAATCAAATTAAAAAATCAATTTTTGATATGTTTCGTAATTGTGCATATTAGAAAGCTAAGAAGAACAAAGAAAAGAGATTGTTAGATATTAGTTTGATGGATTCGGCATCTTAGGCTAACTTTAGGAAATAAAAACAACTACTTGTCAAATTAGAAATTCATAGTTAACTTGCTAGGATTATAAAGTTAGCAAGATTGGAAAATACCTAAGATCTCTGTGGGTCGACCTGTAAAGCACTACAACTGACACTGTACGCTTGCAGTAATAGATTCACAATAAATTTTGGCACCGTCATTGGGGATTGACGGTGCTTTTTTGCCTTGTCTTAAATTTTACATGTTAAAAGTGCATGTTGAGTGTGCAGTGATACCGAAGTACAGGTACAAGGAGCTAAAAAGAGCCAAAGGAGCAGCAGGAAGCTACTGCAAAAGCCAGGGAGCCAAACCCCCTAGTTTTTCCACTAACCATTTTATCACGGACCAGCAAGGGGGAAGGCTTCTCTCTGCCCAATTTTTATTTGCTTCTTGTAGCTTCAATTCCTAATTTTATATAAAACGAATAAAATTTTATTGTAGGTGCATCATCATTTATTTGATCACGTTTTCTTACGCTTTTTATCTCACCACACGACATCCGACACTTCTTGCATTAGTTTTTAGATCACTCACTCATTTATCCATCTACATTGGTTTAAGTCATAGTGGACCCATGATTAATTTAGTCAACTCGAGAGATCAGATTCTATAATGAGTGAAATAATAGACCAACCTATTCCAATCCTTTTAGATCATTATTAATCGTTGCATACATCACTACCATCATACATAAAACTTCTACTAGTTGTAAGTAACAATTATGAGCTAAAACAGCAATATCAGTATCTTTCCTAAATTTATTGGATCTAATTCTGAGATGCATATCTCTTTATCAGTGAATTTTAGGTAGTATGCGTGATGATCAAATTACAATACCTGATGAAGGATGCAATTAAGCTCCGCTTCATCCCATTCGCCCTAAAAGATAACACCAAGAAGTGGCTATATAGTATGCCGACAGGTTCTAGCACTTATTGGGATGAATTTGTTACAATATTTCTGAAAAAGTACTATCCCACGCATAAGACGACAAAGCTAAGAAATTCCATGAATTAAAACCATCAAATGTAGGGAGAAGCCCTCTTAAAATATTTGGAAAGACTTGAGGATCTCTTAGCATAGTGTCCCCACCATACAATACAAAAGTCATAGTTGCGTTAAATTGTGAACGAAGGACTTCCAAAACTCTTGTTAAGTCCATGTGTCATAGGGAGTTCATGAGGAAGAGTGGGGAAGAAGCATGGGATTTCCTAGAGATTTAGCAGGGAAGACTATGTAGTGGGACAACCCTATTGAGAAGCATAGAACTTTGACTTCTACAATAAGGGCGGGATCTATAGCGTCAACAACTCTTTAGCAGTCGAAGCTAAGACTGCGACTCTTATAAGAAGAATCAAGGCGTTGGAAAGTCCTAGTGCTTTGCAAGTCAGGTAAATCAATTACAAACTCTCATATGCTTCAATTGCAGAATTTCAAATTATGTTATGGAGGAATGTCCACTTGTGCTATGCCTGAGCAAGCTAATACTTTATATTAAGGACCAATGAATAATCCATACACTCCCACATATAATCATAGTTGGAGAAACCATCCAAATCTTTTTTAAAGTCAGGGGCAATATCAGAGAGCCTCCAACTCTAATATGACTACTCCAGCACTAGTCAGTTTCCGAGACCAAATATTCATATCTATTAACACCCAAATGCTATGAACCATGGGAACAACTAGATTAGACTGTCTGCACCTAATAACTATTCTCCACAACAGGGGTCTAATAACTATGATGATAAGCAACTATCATCACGTGAGAAGAACATCAAGAGTCTTCTCAAAACCTCGTCTAACCTTGAAATTCACATTCAAAATCTTTTAAAAGTGTCAACTAATTTTATTCAAAGAACCGACCAGCATCTGTTTGTAAATTTTCAGTCAATTAAAAATTCAGAGCAACAGGTTGGGCAACTTGCTAGTCAAATGTGTGAATATGGCAAGAGATCCTTTCCAAGTTAACCCTTAACGAACCCTAATGTTAGTTCCTCTAATCCATCCAGTTGCATGTCAACTAAGTTAATACCATTCAAATGCTTTGATATGAAATGCAGGATGACAAACACATTACCATACCACCTGATTCTACTCACATCACACTGTGAGTACACTCCTTGATTCCACCACGATCACATTGTCTTCTCGCATTCCATCACCATCATCAATTTCATCCCACACAAAACCAACTAGTACATCAAAGGAGACTGACTACTTAGCATTTGATCCTCCTATTGGCCAGACTCCTAATCCTAAGGCTCCCTATCAAAATCATTTAAAGAAAAATTCACCTCAAGTCGAGCACATCCGTGAATTATTCAAACAAGTAAAGATCAATGTCCATCTTCTCAATGTGATTTAAAAAGTACCTGCCTATGCAAAATTCTTTAAGGATCTATGCATAAAGAAGAGGACAACTAATATATTAAGGAAAATCTTTTTAGCTGATAACATCTCTAGTATCTGGTGTATGTGTCTGCTTGAAGAATAACTAATTCTGCTATAAATAAGAGTCATCGGCTCTAATACCAGATTAAGATTAAGCACACTTCTGCTATAAATAAGAGTCCTTAGTCTTAGAGGATGATATATGAAAAGTGTATCTTTCTTTTTTTCTAAGTTTGCTATCCACCTTCCTTGTAATCTACCTCTCTGAAGCAATGGTAGAGGCTTGTGGTGGATAGACTAGGAGGGTCAAGTCCTTACAACCTTTAATCTACCAGAAAGCCACGGTTAGATATGTCATGTAGCCGGAGAGTTGTCTACCCATAAACTTTACAGATGAAACTCTCTTAAAAGAAAATCTTTTAAGCTATATGTTAACTAAATTTATTGGATCTAATTCTGAGACGCATATCTCTTTATCATTGAATTTCAGAAAGTATGTGTGATGATCAAATTACAATACCTGATGGAGGATGCAATTAAGCTCCACTTCATCCCATTCGCCCTAAAAGATAACACCATGAAGTGGCTATATAGCATGCCAACTGGTTCTATCACTTATTGGGATGAATTTGTTACAATATTTCTGAAAAAGTACTATCCTACGCATAAGACGACAAAGCTGAGAAATGCCATGAAATTAAACCATCAAATGTAGGGAGAAGCCCTCTTAAAATATTTGGAAAGACTTGAGGATCTCTTAGCATAGTGTCCCCACCATACAATAGAAAAGTCATAGTTGTGTTAAACTGTGAATGAAGGACTTCCAAAACTCTTGTTAAGTCCATGTGTCATAGGGAGTTCATGAGGAAGAGTGGGGAAGAAGCATGGGATTTCCTAGAGATTTAGCAGAGAAGACTATGCAGTGGGACAACCCTGTTGAGAAACATAGCACTTTGACTTCTACAATAAGGGCGGGATCTATAGCGTCAACAACTCTATAGCAGTCGAAGCTAAGTTTGCGACTCTTATGAGAAGAATCGAGGCGTTGGAAAGTCCTAGTGCTTTGCAAGTCAGGTAAATCAATTACAAACTCTCATATGCTTCAATTGCAGAATTCCAAATTATGTTATGGAGGAATGTCCACTCTGCTATGCCTGAGCAAGCTAATGCTTTATATTAAGGACCAATGAATAATCCATACACTCCCACATATAATCATAGTTGGAGAAACCATCCAAATCTTTTTTAGAGTCAGGGGCAATATCAGAGAGCCTCCAACTCTAATATGACTACTCCAGCACTGGTCAGTTTCTGAGACCAAATATTCATATCTATTAACACCCAAATGCTATGAACCATTGGAACAACTAGATTAGACTGTCTGCACCTAATAACTATTATCCACAACAGGGGTCTAATAACTATGACGATAAGCAACTATCATCACGTGAGAAGAACGTCGAGAGTCTTCTCAAAACCTCGTCTAACCTTGAAATTCACATGCAAAATCTTTTAAAAGTATCAACTAATTTTATTCAAAGAACCGACCAGCATCTATTTATAAATTTTTAGTCAATTAAAAATTCAGAGTAACAGGTTGAGCAACTTGCTAGTCAAATGAGTGAATATGGCGAGAGTACCTTTCCAAGTTAACTCTTAACGAATCCTAATGTTAGTTCCTCTAATCCATCCAGTTGCATGTCAACTAAGTTAATACCATTCAAATACTTTGATATGACAAGCAGGATGACAACCACATTACCATACCATCTAATTCTACTCACATCACACTGCGGATACACTCCTGGATTCCACCATTATCACATTATCTTCTTGCATTCCATCACCATCATCAATTTCTTCCCACACAAAACCAACTAGTACATTAAAGGAGACTGAATACTTAGCATTTGATCCTCCTATTGACCAGTCTCCTAATCCTAAGGCTCCCTATCAAAATCATTTAAAGAAAAATTCACCTCAAGTCGAGCACATCCGTGAATTATTCAAATAAGTAAAGATCAATGTCCATCTTCTCAATGTGATCCAAAAAGTACCTGCCTATGCAAAATTCTTAAAGGATCTATGCATAAAGAAGAGGACAACTAATATATTAAAGAAAATCTTTTTAGCTAATAACATCTCTAGTATCCATTCCCAGTTAGTACCTATGAAGTATAAAGATCCTGGAATTACTACTATCTCTTGTACTATAGGAAGTACGTGATTGAAAGGGTCTTATTGGATTTAGGAGCAAGTGTCAACGTGCTATACCTTGTTCAGTGTATCATTAGTTAGGATTTGGCAAGTTGAGACCTATAAAGCTTACGTTGCAGCTAGCTGATAGATCTGTGAAGAAGCCTATGGGAGAGATCGAGAATGTTTTGATTAAGATCGGGGAATTCATTTTTTCGGTCAATTTTATAATTCCTGAGACTCACCCTATGACGAATCAATTGCACCATATCCCAGTTATTCTGAAACGACCATTCCTAGCCACTTCTAACAGTATTATTAATTACCAGAGTGGGTTGATGAGGCTTTCCTTTGGAAATATGATGCTTGACTTGAATATATTCAATCTAGGGCAACAACCAACTAATCCACATGATAAGTCCCTAGATATCAATGCAATCCAAGTGTCATCCAGTGAGCACCTTGAGGAGGAATTGCTTGATGAGCTGGATAGCATAGTTGATGAGAGTTTATTCTTAGATACATCATCTAGCTATGTGTCTTCCACACGATAGGCCATTGACTACTAAACCATGAGTTCACTTGTGACCATCGATTGAGTGTCCACCAGAGCTTGAGATGAATACCATTTTGAGTCATCTCAAGCACATTTTCTTAGGTAAACATAATACATTACCAGTCATTATCTCTTCATATTTGACCGAGGCTTAGAAAGAACCACTCCTTGAATTGTTGAAAGTGCATAGGGAGGTAATAGGCTGGACTATGGTCGATATCTAGGGAATTAATCCATATATATTTCAACATAGAATTTATCTATTAGATAATGCATGACCTACAAGAGAACCTCAATGTCGGTTTAATCCATTTATGAAGGAAGTTGTGAAGAAGGATATTCTTAAGTATTTTAATAATGGGGTTATCTATCTCATCTCAGATAGTGCATGAGAGAGCCCGATTCAAGTAATACCTAAGAAATTTGGAATCACTATAAGAATGACGTAAACAAGCTTATTTCGACATGCATGAAGATATGAT
Source organism: Dracaena cambodiana (assembly GCA_036321105.1). Lineage (NCBI taxonomy): Eukaryota > Viridiplantae > Streptophyta > Magnoliopsida > Asparagales > Asparagaceae > Dracaena > Dracaena cambodiana. The sequence continues at coordinate 17,814,129 of JAYEPQ010000005.1, read as the reverse complement.
GGCAAGTTTATATTCATTGTAGAAAACTTAATGTTGCAAGTGGCAAGAACCACTTCCCCTTGCCCTTTATCGATCAGATTCCTGAGCGGTTAGCTAAATAAGATTTCTATTATTTCTTAGAAGGATACCCTGGTTACCACCAAATTCCAATCACTCTTAAGGATCAAGAGAAGACTATGTTCACATGTCCTTTCGGCACCTTTGCATATAAACGCATGTCTTTAGGGCTATCTAATGCACCTGCAACATTCCAAAGGTTTATGTAAGTATTTTTTTTTATGACATGATTGAATGATTCTTAGAAATCCTTATGGATGTCTTCTCCATCTTTAGATATTCATTCCAAGAGTATCTATGCCACTTAGAGTTAGCTCACTGGTTGCTGTGAGAAGAATTTGTTACTCAACTAGAAAAGATGTCATTTCATGGTACAAAGTGGCATTATATTAGGGTATGTCATCTTGAAGAATGACATCGAGGTTGACAAAGCCCAGGTAAACCTGCTTACAAAATTTCCACCTCCTTGATTAGTGAAAATGTACAAGCTTTCATTGGCCTTGCTAGACTTTATAAACGATTCATCATAGACTTTAGTAAAATTATTATGGCTTTGATACATCTACTGGTCAAGGATGTAGAGCATTTGAGCAGCTCAGAGAGACGCTTACCACCACTCCTATCATTCATGCGCCAAACTGGAATTTACCTTTTAAGCTTATGTGTAATGCTTTCGATTATGATATCAGTGTAGTTCTTAGACAATGTGTTGATAAGCAACTACATGTGATTTATTAGTTAAGTATAATATTAATTGATGCTCAGTTGAAGTACTCTATCACAGAGAAAGAACAACTAACAGTCATCTTTGCTCACGAGAAGTTTCGTTTCTAAATGATTGGGTCACGGATCAAAGTATACACGGACCATGCTACTTTCTAAGGAAAATACAAAAACAAAGCTCATTTGATGGATCCTCTAATTACAAGAGTTTGATCGAGAGATATTAGAGAAGAAAGGTACTGATAATCTAATAACTGATCACTTGTCTTACTTGCCCAATACTCCATCTATTACTCACCTCATAAAAGAATTATTTTTTGATGAATAATTGCCTATATTATGTCGTGAACTCTAGTTTTCAGTCATTGTGAATTGTCTTGTGAGCAAAGAGATTTTATCTCATTGGTCCAATTAGGATCGATATAGATTTTTGTTCCAAAAAAAACTTTTATTGGACGATCCATACTTGTTCAAATATCTAGACCGAATCATGAGATGATGCATACCTAATGATGAGATACAAATTGTCTAATCTTTTTGTCCTGATCTTGCTTGTGGAGGATATTTTCGTTCTAGGAAAATAGCCGAGAAGGTGCTGCAGAGTGGCTTTTACTGGCCAACTCTATTTAAAGATGCTATGGAATATTACAAAACATGCACACAAACTAGTGGGTAACTGGAAATTTCTAATCACTAAATCAAATAAATATTAGAGCAGTGCAACATAATAGGAAAGATTGGTCTTGTAATTTAGTGGGTGCACTATGGGCCTACCACGCTGCTTGCAAGACCTATTTAAGCATGTCTCAATATTGTTTGATTTATAGTAAAGCTTGTCATTTGCCAATGGAGCTTGAGCACTAGGTTTTATAGGCGATCAAATTTTTAAATTTGAAGTTAGAGAAAGCCGACAAGCACCAAAGACTATAACTAAATGAACTCGATGAGATCAGGAGAGACACAAACAAGAATGCTAAGATTTATAAAGAGAAAATAAAAGTGTTTTATGTCAAAACAATTATGAGCAAGTTTGTTTATATCAGGACAAAAAGTTCTCTTATATAATTCAAGGCTATATTTATTTTCTAGAAAGTTAAGATCGAGATAGAGTTGACCATAAATAATACGAACTATGTGCCATCATGGTGTGATAGACTTCGAGAATCCCAAGAACAGTGACATATTTAAAGTAAATGGACAACGATTAAAATCATTTTTTAGATCTCAAATTTGCGATAATGTTGAAGTCGTGACGCTTCACGACCCACAATATGCATAACGGCATGTAACATAATTGTATAATAGATTTTTTTTTTGTTTATATTGTACATATAGAAATGTAAAAAGATGCTAGATCAATTGTTTATTTTCTATGGGCTGTAGAGTTATGGATAAGTATAGTGGAGTGTTGGAGAAAATTTTCCATCTTCCATATATGTCCTCCTTCTCCCCACTTTATCCATCTTCCCCAAACCTTCATACCTCTGATCCAGAGCAACTACCACCATCTACTCCAGATCCAGTTGTTCCAGAGGAGCACCACCTGATGACCCATCTCTAGTAGGCTGGACCCAAGATTCACTAGATTTGTTGCCAATTAGTGGCAAATACTGCTATTTAGTGAAAGCTTTTGGCTTTTCCCCTTGCAATTTAAGGGGAGGTATGCACTTCTCTCCCTATTCTATATGTAATTAATTAGATTTAATATAGTATAAAATGGTTAAGTAATTGTAGAGATAACTTTTGAGAAGTTTTTACGGCCTTTACGGTCTACTTTGCATCAACAGTTGAATTATTAGGATGAGACTATCTGATTTTCGAGTCCACTTCATACTATGTTTGCCCTTGTAGAGGAATTTTACAATGGATTTGCAAAATCCAACATCTCGGATGACCGCAAACGCATTAAACAAAAATGATGAGGGCAGGATAGTCACTGTGCATGTAGGGACCATCTCTATAACCATTGGTATTAGCCTCAATAACGGAAACCAAATTCTGTATGCTATTGAGGAGTATGTCACTATGATGGGACCCAGTTGCAGTTTAACACGAGATATGGAAATCAGTAACAAAATGATCTATTGAAACATTTATGCAACTTGTCGCTGAATCAATTAGAACATTATGGGAATACACACATATCCTCATTTTATATATCCACACTATACATTACTAATTGCGTCATGAAGTAAGATCCCACCTTTTTCATTTGCATACAACTGCTTGACACCAAAATGTAGTCAAGTACTACTTTGCCTTTACCGTGTATAATTACACAGTGTGTTGCATGTTTATCTTGAATGTCGTGTTTGCAGAGTATGCACCCACTCATGTGTATAGGAAGTGAGCATGTCACAGTGGCTTACAATATTGTATTCGATGAAGATTGGAACAGAGCCACCACTGATGACAACATGCATGCCTCTAATCCCACACAAGAGGAGAAGGATGATGCATTATTCGACTGGGACCCTGATGTGTTATATTTACTGCAAGTGCATAGTATCGTTGTAGCGCTGTACAGGTCGTCTCACAAGGATCTAGGGTGTTTCTGCGTTCTTACTTTCTCTATAGTTCAACGGACTAACCAAAGGTTCTAGATTGAGGTCGGATTAATCTAAGTAGCCTAGGATATATAATCCACTAATTTCCAACCATGTTCTTACTTCTACTATTTTCTTCTATCATAAAAATTCAATCTTTTTAGTTTAATTTTTACTTAAAGTGCCCTAAGCATGAGCTATCAAGTGTTGTGCAAGTATAGCTCATCAAAAGATGCTACTTCATATAAAAATAAACTAATTAATTTAGATAATTCAAATAAAAAGACAAAACCAGCAACCCCAATCCCTAACTAAGCATAGATTATCAAGAATCCTAATTCAAGTATAACCTATCAAAGTTCTAAACTTCGGGTCCTTATATTTTAATCTTTCATTTGAAAAATCATGGCTTTATTAATTTTATTTAAGAAGAAAAATATTAGAAAATAATTGCATGGTGGATCTTAGCTTCATCTACATCCTAGAGCTGATCTAATTAGCTACTCATGATTTTTGCTAAGGAAGATCAAATTTTAATTCATACAATGATAAACCCTAATCTAGAAAGCGATAAACCCTAATCTAGAAAGCAATAAACCCTAAATAGAATGCAATCAAATCTATGCAGAAAGAAAATAAGAATCTCAAAACAATGGGTTACCTCTGGACACGGTGTTGTGGCCGTCGACCTTCAGTAAAAATCCCAACTTTATTGAACAGCAAAATCGAAATACAAAAATTCCAGCGTTCAGTATCCCCCTCAAAATACAAGGGTTAGCCAATAAATAGGCATTGGAAACCAAACCCTATTTCTATCCAAACCTAAAAGTGAAACAAATTACAACATAGCCATAGGAGAAATCTATACGCATGGGACCCAAAAAGGACCGCAAAATGGCGGTAAAAACCGCTAAATAGCGGCTAAAATTTGAGATAAATTCATGAAATTTTGTACACATGTAAATCTTGTCTTCTGCTTTAATATTTCTGACTATATTAGACTTTTATCCTCTACAGAATCATATTCTCGTAGTTTTGCCCACTTTAGTAACTTTTCGGACTCTGATTTCCGACTCCGACTCTGATTTCATGCCTTCTCCTTGTATGATTCGGATTACCTGCAAAAGACACTAAAAATACCCGAGTAGCATTTATTTATATATAAAAATAGATAAAGTATGAGAGGAAAAATACAATATATGTTATTCATCACACTCCCACACCTATCTTTTGCTAGTCCTCGAGCAAAACCTAAATCTAAAAAGAAAAAAAGAAAACAAAAACAAAAGTCCTAACTCACTTTCGTCGGAATCGCGATTACACTTAGCACGTGCAACAAGCCTTTAAACCCCTAGGTTACCATAGTGGACGAGTGTTGTCTCGTGAGGGTTTGCAGTGAATATACCCACAAAATTCATGAAGCAGATAGATTAAGGAATAAAGAAATGAAAAATAAGGATAACCAAAAATCAAGAAAAATAAAAATTTATACAAAAGAAAGAAGAATCTTTTTTTTTTAATCATGTTTTCATCAATTAATCTCACTAATATACAAAACTCAAGAACGCATCTAGATTATTAATTTTCAAATTGAGCGTCATATCAGATACACTTATCATTTTAATCAAAAATTTAAATCCTATTTTTCAATACTCACTAACATATAATCCATTGGCTCCTATACATCTACGTACACGTGTGATAGTCTACTTCGGTTTTGGACTCGAACTCTAACTCATGATTCATCTCCTCTCTCATAACATTTTTTTTTCTTTTTTTTTTCCCTTTTTTTTTTTAAGAATATTTCACCTTTCATGCGAATATTCACGCTTACTTAGGCGCAAAGTACCCGATTACTTGGATCATACTCTTTTTTCACTCTTGAGGCTATTGGCTTAATACCAGGCGCACCCCATTATTTTATCACTCTCGAGGCTATTGCCTTAATACCAGGCTCACCCCATTATTTTATTCTCACCTTTTTTTTTTCATTTTTTTTTCTATTTTTTTTTTATTTTTTTTAGAGAGAGAAAACTTACTCAATTGTTATCATCTTTGTCCTTAACCTAATAAACTATTGTGAAGTGAAAAATAGATGTATACTTGCCTCAAAACTACTGTTAGCAATATTTATTTTTCAGATTTTGATCTTTTTCATAAATTTCAAAGTGTATCATCCAATCTACTCTCCTATCCAATTTCAAATCTAAATTTATCCATTTATCTGTAATTAGTTTGGTCTATTGATGAAAAATATAATTTTTCTTTTTAAAATATTTTTTCATTTTTTTTTTAAATTTTTTTAAATTAGTTACCCTAAAAACTACCCAAAGTGTAAAATAAAGAAACCCAAAATACTAAAAAAAAAATAAAATAAAATAAAAAATAAAATAAAGTCCTAAAAATAAAAATCTCCTAAAAACTACTCCCCCACACCTAAACTTGTGTATGCCCTCATACACAAACCAAGTGTGGTAAAACAAAATGTGAAAACTATTATACAAATACTATACAAATAATGAGAGTCGTAAAAGTTACGATCTCAATATCATCACCCTATTAACACATGAAAAGCGGTTACGACCTCTCGATCGCTTCCCACTTTTATAGTGTGTGCGTTTTAAACGTGAAGTGGGTGCATTATTATATTTCATCAACCTCTTACAAGTCACGAGATTACCTGTCTGCTTCTTATGTCGTCCTCGCTTTTTCTTTGTCCACATGTAAGCATTAACAATTGGGTTAAAGAATTCTTTATTATAAACCTGCCAATCATCGTTAGCAACAAGCATACATGTAGAAATATCATGAGGTGAGAAGAGTCTAATATGATTAAATGAATGTGGTGGTGGCTCTTCTAACTCATGAAGTAATGCGAGCTCCTCTGCAAACAAATCCTCAAAAGTTTGCTCATAATTCAATGGCACACTTGCACAAATATCATCATATATAAAATCAGTATGTGCCAATTCTTCTAATAGTATGAGCTCATCTTTGAATATTTGCTCAAATGAAGGTTCATCATCAGTGGAAGAGGTCGAATGAGAGTGCAAACTATGAATCATATTGACCTCAATGAGAGAGCTCGTTGCGTGCTCATCCATATTAAATATGTTCAATGCCACAGTCATATTTCCAAACGATAACTTCATGAGACCACTCCTACAATCAATCAATGCATTTGATGTTGCAAGGAATGGTCTACCCAAGATAATAGGAATTTGATTCCGTGGATTGGAGATTGGCTCAGTTTCTAAAACAATAAAGTCTACAGGAAAAATAAACTCGCCAATCTTAATGAGCACATCTTCAACCATACCAAGAGGTCTCTTAATTGAACGATCAGCTAGCTGTAATGTGACCTTGGTAGGTTGAAGTTTTCCTAACCCCAGTTGCTGATAAACAGTGTAAGGAAGCAAATTGACACTTGCCCCTAAATCAAGCAACGCCCTATCAAATGTAGTGTTCCCAATGGTGCATGAGATTGTAGGGGAACCTGAATCTTTGTACTTGATAGGCAAGGAGTTAGAGAGGATATGTGATATATTTGCAGCAAGAAAAACTTTCTCAGGAACGTTTCTTGCTCGTTTCTTACTGCACAAATCCTTGAGGAACTTAGCATAAGTAGGAACCTGTTGTATCATGTCAAGGAGTGGAATATTAACCTTCACTTGCTGAAATATTTCAAGAATCTTTTCTACTTGCGGTGAAGGCTTCCTAAGCCGATTTGGATATGGTGCTTTCGGCTCAGGAACAGGTTCTTCCAAATGAGTACGTGACGGTGATGGAGGTGATGGAGATGATTGTGGAGAAACGGGTGGAAGAGATGATGTAGCCTACGAGATAGTAGGAGTGGGATCAGGGGGCACGGCGACACTATTATCCACTTGCTTGCCAGATCTAAGCGTGTGAATGGCATTGCATTGGTGGACATGCGACTGATTGGAGTTTGAGGAACTGGCGTTAGGATTTGTTATGGGTTGACTTGGAAAAGTGCCCTTGCCACGTTCACTCATTTGATTAGCTAGTTGTCCAACCTGCTGCTCTACATTCTTAATAGATTGAGAGTTCACGAGCAAGTGCTGATCTGTTCTTTGAATAAAATCAGTTGACACTTTCATAAGATTCTGCATGTATGTGTCAAGATTGGACTGAGACTTGAGAAGATTTTCAACGTGCTTCTCAAGTGACTGAAGTCGCTTTTCTTGTTCATTATTAGACGCCTGTTGTGGATATGAGTGGTTTGGTACAGGTGGTCTATTCTGGTTGTTCCCATGGTTTGAAATATTTGGGTGTTGATAAGTACCCATATTTGGTCTTGGAAAATGATCAGTGGCTAGAGGTTGCATGTTAGGGTTAGGGCCCCCCTGATATCGCCCTTGACCCCATGATAGATTTGGATGATTTCTCCAGCCAGGATTGTATGTAGGAGCGTAAGGATTGTTCATGGGTTGTTGTTGATATAAGGCGTTAGCCTGCTCAAGTGTGCGACCCATGGAATTCATTAACAATGGACACTCCTCCATAACGTGATTGGGAGTTCCGCAATTAAAGCATGTGGAACTTTGGAGTTGATTCACTTGACCCACTGGTGGAGACTGAGCACTAGGAGTCTCCAGTGCCTCAATTCTTCTCATAAGGGCTGCGATCTTTGCTTCAGCAGCTATAGAGCTGTCGACGCTATGGATCCCACTCTTATGAGCAGAAGTTGATATACTGGGCTTCTCAGTGGAACTCTCCCATTGCATAGTCTTCCATGATAAGTCCTCAAGAAAGTCCCATGCTTCATCCTCGTTTTTCTTCATAAACTCCCCTTGACACATGGATTCCAGAAGAGTTTTGGATGTGTAATCAAGTCCTTCGTATATGATTTGACACAACCGCCACTTTTCTATCGCATGGTGGGGGCACTGAGCTAATAAATCCTTGAACCGTTCTAAGTATTTCCAGAAAGGTTCTCCCGACACTTGACGGAATTGATTAATTTGATTTCTGATTCTTGCCGTCTTGTGCGTGGGATAATATTTCTTGAGAAACACTGTAACGAATTCATCCCAAGTAGTGATTGAATCAGAAGGTATACTGTACAACCACTTCTTGGCATTATCCTTAAGTGCAAAAGGGATGAAGCGGAGCTTAACTGCGTCCTCCGATAAGTTTTGCATTTTTATCATTACGCATACTTCTTGAAATTCACTGATAAAGAGATATGCATCTTCTGAATCAGAACCAGTGAATTTGGGAAGCATACTAATGTACTGCGGTTTTAATTCATAGTGATTACCCGCTACGTGTGGAAGTTTGATGCATGATGGTAATGATGTACGCAACGGGTAACATCGATCCTGAAGGATCGGGATCGACTGGTCCATCTTGTCTCCCATGAACAAATCTGATCTTACAAGTCGACCAAATTGATCACGAGTCCAATGTGGCATGAACCAGCGACCGTGAGTGTATGCGTGAACTTCCTAAACTAATGCAAGAAGTGGGGTATGGTGGAGAGATAAAACGGGTGAATAGATATGATCAAATAAAAATGTTAATTATACTGTTCCTAATTTTTGTATTTTTTTTTTAAACTTTTTCTACAGAATCAGGAAGAAAAACTACAGAAATAGAGAAAATTCAGGGCAGAAAGTACCTGTTTCACCGCTAAATAGCGGTTCTAGCCGCTTAATAGCGGCTATACTGATGAATTTGACTTCGAGCTTTTTTCTACTTGGTTAAGAGGCTCTTCCAATCCTTTACATTTTCCTGTCTCTGCAATTTCTATTTCCTGCACACTCACACACACTGTTAACCCGTAAAATGCTAGAAAAATCAAGAAAAACACCGTCGATCCCCGGCAACGGCGCCAAAAACTTGATGTGTTATATTTACTGCAAGCGCACAGTATCGTTGTAGCGCTGTACAGGTCGTCTCACAAGGATCTATGGTGTTTCTGCGTTCTTACTTTCTCTATAGTTCAACGGACTAACCAAAGGTTCTAGATTGAGGTCAGATTAATCTAAGTAGCCTAGGATATAGAATCCACTAATTTCCAACCATGTTCTTACTTCTACTATTTTCTTCTATCATAAAAATTCAATCTTTTTAGTTTAATTTTTACTTAAAGTGCCCTAAGCATGAGCTATCAAGTGTTGTGCAAGTATAGCTCATCAAAAGATGCTACTTCATATAAAAATAAACTAATTAATTTAGATAATTCAAATAAAAAGACAAAACCAGCAACCCCAATCCCTAACTAAGCATAGATTATCAAGAATCCTAATTCAAGTATAACCTATCAAAGTTCTAAACTTCGGGTCCTTATATTTTAATCTTTCATTTGAAAAATCATGGCTTTATTAATTTTATTTAAGAAGAAAAATATTAGAAAATAATTGCATGGTGGATCTTAGCTTCATCTACATCCTAGAGCTGATCTAATTAGCTACTCATGATTTTTGCTAAGGAAGATCAAATTTTAATTCATACAATGATAAACCCTAATCTAGAAAGCGATAAACCCTAATCTAGAAAGCAATAAACCCTAAATAGAATGCAATCAAATCTATGCAGAAAGAAAATAAGAATCTCAAAACAATGGGTTACCTCTGGACACGGTGTTGTGGCCGTCGACGTTCAGTAAAAATCCCAACTTTATTGAACAAGAAAATCGCAATACAAAAATTCCAGCGTTCAGTATCCCCCTCAAAATACAAGGGTTAGCCAATAAATAGGCATCGGAAACCAAACCCTATTTCTATCCAAACCTAAAAGTGAAACAAATTACAATGAAGCCATAGGAAAAATGTCGGCGCATGGGGCCCAAAGAGGGCCTTTAAATGGCGGTAAAAACTGCTAAATAGCGGCTACAATTTGAGATAAATTCATGAAATTTTGTATACATGTAAATCTTGTCTTCTGCTTTAATATTCCTGACTGTATTTGACTTTTAGTCTCTACAGAATCATATTCTCGTAGTCTTGCCCACTTTAGTAACTTTTCGAACTCTGATTTCCGACTCCGACTCTGATTTCATGCCTTCTCCTTGTATAATTCGGATTACCTGCAAAAGACACTAAAAATACCCGAGTAGCATTTATTTATATACAAAAATAGATAATTTATGAGAGGAAAAATACAATATATGTTATTCATCAGACCCTCCCACAGATATTTGTGAACACTTAAATGTCATTTGGAGGGATCTTGGAAAAATATGGCGCTGCCTCAAGAGGATTGAATATGGTAAGAGCTCGAGTGTATGTATACGACGTGCAGCAGGTGATATTAGCAGGAGATAGAGGGGCTTACACCACTGATTCCTACATGAAGGCATACAAGATTTTAGGTGTGGGGTAGGTATTAGGAGTCTTTTGTATTTTCTTTCTAGGATTTTATTTAGTTTTTTTAGTTTCTAAGATTTTTGGGTTTCTATATTTTTTCACTTATGATAGTTTTTTAAGGTTCGTCTTAAAAAAAGTCAAAAATATAAAAAAGTTAATTTCTGCAAGAAATCAAGGTAATCACAAATGAAATAATAAATTTAGATTTGACATTTAATAGGATAGTAGATTAGATAGTATATTTGGAATCTTATGGAATTAATTAAAATCCAAAAAAATAAATACCCATAATGGTAATTATTAGGTAATTATACAATTATTTTATTCACTTCACTATGGTTTATTAGGCTAAGGCTAAAAAATGATAATGATTGAATAGTTTTTTCTCTCTAAAAAAAAGAAAAATAAATAAAAAAAATAATATGGTGAGCCTGGTATTAAGGCAATGATTCTTTATAAATAAATAAGTTTCTTAAAATTACTAAATACTGGGGTACGTACGCCTCACGAAGCATATATATTCACGCAAACGATATTTTTAACAAATTGAGTATGATCCAGGTGATCGGGTATTTGCACCTAAGTAAGCATGACCATTCACATGAAAGGTGAATTATTCACTAAAAAAGAAACAAGTAAAAAAAAGTGAGAAAATAGAGAAAAAGTTTAATCAAGAATTAGAGTTTGATTCCAAAATCGAAATAAACTATCACTCATGCATGTAAATGTATAGGAGTCAAAGAATTACTAATTAGTATGCATTGAAAAAAAGGATTTAAATTTTTTATTAAAATGATAAATGCATTGATTACGCTTGAAAAGTTTAATATTTTTAGTTTATTTTGTGCAAGCGCGATCCAATTTTGCTTATTAATATAAGAAATTAATAATAAATTATTTTTATTACTCAAATTCCTCATTATGATGTTTCTCTAGTGTCTTCTAATGTTTTTGTAAGGTTTATATGCAAAAAAATCGAAGTATCGAATCGTATCTCAAATATCAATTAAGAACTGTACATTTTTAGGAATAGCCGTCTATAGCCATAAGCACTGCCATCGACGTCCTTCAACTGAGAATCATACCCAAGAGCAGCCATTGATAGGTCATCGAAGGGAGTGGCCGTAGAGTTATTTTCTGGAGATTTTTTTAGAAGAATTAAGAGTTTTCTTGTAAATAGAATTCCTATAAGGATTTTGTAAGGCTATAAATAAACAATGAATCTCAAGTTTTGTAATGCAAGCACTGCTTGAGAGAGAATAATATAGAGTTTTAGACTCAAAATTTATTATTTGTACTCATTCATAGAAATTAATAAAAGAATTTTTTTCTATTTATTCATGATTATGATGAGTATGAGTGCCTAAATTCTTGAGTTGGATCAGATTGAATAACAAATCCTAGATGATTTACTAGCATGTATTCTTATATTCTTATTGCTTTTAATTGTTTTATGTGGATTTGATATTTTGATTCCCTATCTTTGAATGAATTAAATATGATTTGAGTCTTTGATACTTTATAGCTTGATGATATATTTATTGCTTAGTTTTTAATATACCGTAGACTCTTTAGGTACGGTGCATGGTTGGACTTTGAAATTTTATTCTTTTTATTCATATCGCATGCTTAGATAAACTCAAGATTTATATATGATTAACTGTGAGAAATTAATCAAAGTATAATGTTCACAACTTTATATATTTTGTGCTTAATTGAATTATTTTTCGGTTGTATAAAGACCACGTGATTTATGCAACTTAGATAATAAAAAAAATATAAATATATCTAGTAAATTATCTTATGGGGGAGTTACATCCATCTGACCTACAATTTTAGTATAAATAGATTTTCCATTTTTAATTTTAGTTTAGTTATAAAAATCTAATATTTATTTTTATTTTTAGTACCGTAATTTTTTCTAGTATCACACAATTAATAAAGGATTCTCGAGAGAACGATCTTAGCTTACTACCCTTATACTACTTGTCTATCTCTTACACTTAGGAGTGTAAGATTTAGATCACAATTAAATTTTTATTGCCATTACTGGGATCATACTATTGTGTTACACTTTAGTATAAGTTACGATTCCTACATCATTAATTTTTGTAATTCTGAATTTTCATGACTAGTTGGAGCAGAACTTCAAACAATAGATTAATTCGATCATACTCAGACCCACAATCACTTCCAATCTATTAAACACTTCACGACATGAGCACTAATAGTAATAATAACGTGAATAATAACAATAATAATAATGATGGATTTGGAGATACAAATGATAACTATAGTCATCATGGAGGTAATTAAAGGACTTTTACATGATTATTTACAACCTGATAGAAAAATCTAACCTTCATGCATTGTATTTTCATTGAATATGGGACACTTCGAGATTAAATCTAGAGTAGTCTAAGTTTTGCCCAAATTCCACGGGATGGATTTAAAAAGCCCATATTTGCACTTTCAAGAACTCAAAGAAGTTTTCTCTACCATAATCTTCAAAATATTACTACAGAGAAATTTAAATTTAAGCTCTTTTCATTCTCCCTAAAGGAAAAAACAAAACATGGCTATATTCTTTACGGCCCAATTCAATAGGAAGATGGTATGAGATTCAATGAGAATTCTTAAAGAAATTCTTTCCTTCACATCAAACAAACTTTATACAAAATCAAATTCTAAACTTTTGCTAAAAAAAAGATGAACCATTATTCGAGTGTTGGGGTAGATTTATTGCTTCTCTCATGCTCATATCATGGTTTTGAAATATGGAAGACTGTAAGTACCTTCTATCAAGGGTTAAACACTATTACCAAGCAATTTGTAGAGACTATGTGCAATAGTAAATTCTTAAATATGGATGCTGAAGAACACGTAACCCGTGAATTGCAAGGACACGTAACTCGTGAATGTCCAACTCTTCCTGCTTTTAAAGAAGCATTAAAAGAACACGCTAATGTTTTAAACACTACTCAACCAATAAACAACCCATATTTACAAACATATAATCATGGTTGGAGGAATCACTCAAATGCTCAATGGAAGCAGAACCCTCAATAATTCAATAATCAAAATAAACCACCCACTAATCTACCTTAATTATACGTCCAACTAACTAATCAACCTTCGGTGTACCATCACAGAGGAGAAATTTTGAGGATAATTTCTTGCAGATATAAGAAAGAATGGATCAAATGATCCAAGCATAACAACAGTTTATTCAGTCATAGCAAACAATCAATAGTCAGAATGAGACGGCCTTCAATGATATTTGTTCATAGATAAGCCACCTCAATTCTGCATTGCAAACGAAGAGAAAAGGTAAGCTTCCATCTCAACCGGAGGCCAGTTCTTCAAGTAAAGTAGGTGGTATAAATGTTATTACTTTTTCCATTAATAATGATATACCTGAGATAACTGCTATAATAAATTCGAGAAACGATAAAGTGCTTGATAAGCCTATTTCAAAAGAAAATGCTAAGGAGAAACAGGGCAATTATTCAACAAAACAATCCGAATAAGATTATTTTAAAGAACCCAATTCTAATGATTATAAACAACTTGTACCATTTCCTTAAAGATTAAAATCTGAAAATATTAATCTTATGCTGATATTTTGAAGATTTTCAAGAAGGTATAGATCAACATACCTTTGCAAGCAATTAAGCAAGTCCCATCATATGCAAAATTCTTCAAGGACTTGTGCACCATAAAAAGACGTCACAACGTACAGCAGAAGGCATTTCTCATAGAAATGCAAATGCATTATGTCGTTCTGAAATGTCTCTTAAATATAAGGATCCTAGAAGTCCCACTATTTTTTATGTGATAGGGCAGCATAATATAGAGAAAACTTTGCTAGATTTGGGGGCTAGTCTAAATCTTTTACTATTTTCGGTTTGCAAGCACCTAGGTTTAGGAGAACTTAAAGCTACACCCGTCACACTATAATTAGCTGACAGGTCAGAAAGGCTTCCTAAGAGCATGGTGGAAAATGTTTTAGTGCAAATCAAAAACTTTTATTTCCTTGTGGATTTTATAGTTATCGATACTGTACTATAAAGAATTCACATCTTCTTATTCCAGTTACTCTCGAGCATCCATTTTTAGCTATAGCTAATGCAGTTATAAATTGCAGGAATGGTAATTTTCATTTGGAAATATGACCCTTGAAGTAAATATTTTTAATGTTTGCAAACAGCCAAACATAGATAATGATGAATTGCAAGACATTAATTACATTGACAAAATTATGATAAAGCAGATATTGTATCATTGTGCATGTCTAATCGTTTGGAGATGACATTAATAATGAACAAAGACTTCCTTGAATATCTTTAATCCAAATATATCACTAAAATAATAAAACATTTAATTGATGCTCAATATTCGAATATCACATGATGGATTCCAATAAAGAAAGTGTATGAAGAGTTACCTCCAAACATGAGAAAATTGACACCATCTAACATGCAAGCACCAATACTTGAGTTAAAACCACTACCTGAATATCTCAAGTATGCATTTTTGTAACCTAAGGAACTTTCCTAATGATTATTTCAGTACATCTTGACGAGAATTAAGAAGAGAAACTACTATCAATGTTGCCAAAGTATAAAGGAGCTCTTGGATAGAATAAAAAAATGGCGGATATCAAAAGTATGGACCCTCTTATTTGCACACACCCATTACTTTGGAAGGTGGAGCCAACTCTATTAGGCAAATGCAACAAAAGTTTAACCCTACTATGAAGGAAGTGATTAAAGCTGAATTATTGAAATTACTTGATGCTTGCATCATCTATTCAATCACTGCTAGTAAGTGGGTAAGTTCAATCTAAGTTGCTCCCAAAAAGAGTGGGGTAACAATAATTAAAAATGAGGATGGTGAGATGACACTCACTTATACTGCTACGAGTTGGCATATGTGCATCAATTACCAGAAGTTAAACCAATTAACATGCAAAGATCACTTTCCATTATTGTTTCTTGACTAAGTACTTGAAAGAGTTGCTAGGCATTGATAGTTATTTTAGTTATTATCAAATTGAAATTATTTTATAGGACCAAGAAAAGACAACTTTTACTTGTCCCTTTGAAACTTTTGCTTTTAGGAGAATGTCATTTGGATTATACAATGCACCAGCAACATTTTAAAGATGCATGATAAGTATTTTCAGTGATATGGTGGAAGATTATATTAAGGTATTTATGGTTGATTTCTCTGTATTTGAAAATAATTTCGAATCTTGTTTAACTAACTTAGGATCTGTGCTTGAAAGATATCAACAGAATCTACGCCTAAATTAGAAAAAATGCCATTTCATAGTTACTAAAGGTATTATGTTGGGCCACATAGTTTTATCTAAAGGGATGGAAGTAGATAAGGTTAAGCTTGAGTCTATTTCCAAAGTACCAATACCCAAAATCGTGAAAGACATACGTTCATTTCTAGAACAAGCAGGTTTCTATAGGAGTTTTATAAAAGATTTAGTACTATTTCTAGACCATTTTCTAACTTTCTTGTACAAGATGTGCAGTTTGAATGGATGCAGGCATGTTAGAGAGATTTCGAAACCATCAAGGAGATACTCACCACTGCACCAATAATGCAATCTCCATATTAGACACTTCCATTCGAAATCATGCAACTGGAGCTGTACTAGAGCAACGAAGAGATAAAAAAACCCTACATGGTCTACTACACTAGCAAGACTCTCAATGATGCTTAGACAAATTATACTACCACAGAGAAGAAGCTTCTAGCTATAGTTTTTGCTTTTGATACATATATTTTGGCCTCAAACATAGTTGTTTTTACAGATCATTCGACGCTCAAATATCTTATATCAAAGAAAGATGCAAGCCATGGCTAATTCGATGGATCCTATTGCTCCAAGAATTGATCTAGAAATCAAAGACCAAAAGAGCATAGAGAATGTGGTTGAAGACTACCTCTCTAGACTAACATTTGAAAATGATAAGCTACCAATTAGGGACTCGTTCCCTGATGAGCAGCTATTTTCTATTACAATAACTCCCTGGTATGCTAACATCATTAATTTCATTGTTGCAGGTGAAATGCTGAATCATTAGACTGCACAAGACAAAAAATTCTTATACGAGGTACATCGTTCCTTTTTCGACGATCTATACTTATTTAAATATTGATCATATCAAATTATTAGGCATTGTATGCCCGATAACAAGATTCAGCGTATCATTACTTTCTGTCATACAGAAGCATATGGGGTCACTTTTCGTCTAAAAAGACAGTAGCCAAACTACTCCAATGTAGTTTTTATTGGTGTACCATGTTTAGAAACACATTTGAATTCTATAAAAGATGTGAGTCTTGTCATAAACTAAGAGCGTTAACCAAGAAAAATGATATACTTCTAACATCCATACTTACAATTGAGATATTTGATTGTTGGAGCATTGACTTCATGGGACCGTTTCCTATTTCTAATGGATATTCTTATATCCTTGTATTAGTTGATTATGTCTCTAAATGGGTAGAAATAATGACCAATAAACTATTATTGAATTTTTAAAGGAACATATATTATCAAGATTTGGAGTTCCTAAAGTGATAATAAGCGACGGGGGCTCACATTTCTGTAACAAAGCCTTTGAAAGTTTAATGATGAAATATCATATCATGCATAAGATTCTACACCGTACTATCCATAGTCAAATGGACAAGTTGAGCTAGCTAATAGGAAAATCAAGCAAATATTTGAGAAAACAGTTAATCCATCTCGCAAAGATTGGTCATTTCAACTGACCAATGCTTTACGGGCTTACCATACAGCATACAAAACACCCTTATGTATGTCTCCATATCGATTAGCCTATGGAAAAACTTGTAATTTGCCTAAGGAGATAGAACATAAAGCGTATTGGGAAATTAAATCAGTAAATCTTAATCTCAATTCAGCTGGCCCATTATGAAAACTATAAATAAATGAGTTGGAAGAGATTAGACATGATGCATATAACAATTTACACATTTCAAAGGAGAAAATAAAAATATGGCACGATCATCATATCACGCACCATATTTTTCATCCTTCTGACGAAGTACTTCTATATGATTTGCACCTTCATCTATTTTCAGAAAAATTGCATTCAAGGTGGACAAGACCGTTCATAGTTAAAACTGTGTATTCACATGACACATTGATATTGAAAATCCAAAGAATGATTGTATGCTCAAAGTAAGTGGGAAACGATTGAAGCACTACTTGGATCCTCCAAAGCACTCGGAGGAATCTCAAGATCTAGTGGATTCTTTGACAACTCATTGATACACACTAAATGAAGACAATATGTATGTTATAGTATTTTATGTACTAACAATTTTGTTTTGCAGATTGTTGCATCATGAGCATCGTACCGAGATAATTTCTAAGCTCTTTTTTCTTAAATTTTTACTTGTTCTTGATTAATTAAATAGATATATTGATTGATTGAGGACAATGTGCATTTTAAGTTGGGGGATGGCTTATTAAGATAACTTAGTTTTGATACTTATGATGATCTTAACGATTTTCTTTTAAAAAAAAATTTCGAAAACAAACAAAAAAACTTAAATTGACATTGACTTTAGAAGTTAGGAACTAATTTTTAGTTTAGAATTAATTTTAGAATCAGGAACAAACAACTAGATATTAGGAATAACCACAATTTAGGGACTAACAATAACTAACTAAAAAAAGAAAAAATAAAAAAAATTAGAAGGCTTGACAGTTCTCAAACAGAGAACCGCCGTTGAAGTGGGAATCGAGGCTGTTGTTGATGGTGGCCACTGTAATGATAAAAAAATTTAGCCAAGAACAACCATCGAAGGTGCCGTCAATGCACCCGTTGACATTCGTTGGCAGAAAAGGGCATATAGATCTTAGAGTTCTTTTTTCTCCACAAGTAAAACCCTACCTTCTTTCAATAGCACCCACACCCAAGTATTTC
Source organism: Dracaena cambodiana (assembly GCA_036321105.1). Lineage (NCBI taxonomy): Eukaryota > Viridiplantae > Streptophyta > Magnoliopsida > Asparagales > Asparagaceae > Dracaena > Dracaena cambodiana. The sequence continues at coordinate 17,795,487 of JAYEPQ010000005.1, read as the reverse complement.
TTCTTTTGACAGCCAAATCTCCTCCCGTGCAATTCTTTTCAAATTTTCATCAATCTACAAGTAAGTAAGTTCTCTTCTCTTTGATTTTCCTTTAATTTGTTCATGGTGAAAAGTAGATTTTTGTCTCAAAACCTAGATCTACAATTTGTATGGATAAATTTGAGTGAATCAAAATTAGATCCTCACTTTGTAGCAGATTGGGTAGAGTTTATCAAAGATATAAGGATTTTTGATGAATTTTATGGATCTATTGTCATGGTATGCAAAAATCAAGGGTAGAAAAAGTAAAAATCTTACCTTTTAACATTATATTTCATGGGTTGCTAATATAACTATGGTTTATCAAATTCATGCAATAATAATCACATTAAAATGGAACTTGATAAATTTTGAAGAAGAAATTTGGAAAATATGAAATTATGTGGATGAAATTAATTTTAAATAATAATAAAAAATATAAAACAAGATAAAAAAGAAAAAAAGAAATTAAGCTAAAGAAAAATAATAAATAGAATAATTATGTGATAATATAACCTCCTGATTTAAGATAAGGAAGGATGAATATGAGATTTATGGTTAGAAATAGAGATAGCCACCTTTTTAACTGATAGCTGTTTTGAAATAGTTTTAGTTCAACTAAAATTGTAGCTATGCAAGCTTATTGGTTAGCCTCGTTTTTTGAGTTTTACATGAGGTTATTGCTTAGCTTCAGATTAGAGCCACTAAGCAAAGCTACTAGTTAGCATTGCATTTCCACCTTGACGCAAGGCTAGTTCTATCCTGGAATTTGGAACCTTATTCTTGTTGAATTTTTTGGCACATTTTTCCATTCTACAATTGTGGGTTTGTTATTGATCTTCATCTTGAACTCATGACTTTAATCGACAAATTTTAGCTTCTACTATCCCATCATAGTCTCTTATCTTGAGTCATGCGTAATCTAGCACTATAATATAATACCTCTAGGCTCTTCAGTCTTCTAGTCCAAAAAAAATCTAAAAATAAAATAAAAACTAAAAATCCTAGAAAAACACAAAAAAATAAAATAAAATCTCCTAATCCACTCCCCCACACCTAAACTTGTGTATGCCCTCATACACAAATCATTGGTGTCGTCCTATTTGCCTTCTACTCGACTCTCCGGGGGCACGACGTGCACGTGTAGTAGAAGTCTCTCGACGGTCAATTTGTTTCAATCGATGCCAAATTTTTTCAAGACCATGCTAGACAATATTAATTTTCTCAGTGGGATCTGCTGGCAAGTCTTGGTCAAAAAAGGCGTCATCCGCCTCCTCTTATGTTAACTCAGTGGCATATATATTTTCATCAATCGTGTTTCTGTTCCAATCCTCTAGAACAACAACGTGATATGTTACTAATATATGCTTTATAGCTATGGACACACGTGAGGGTGCATATGAATCAAACTCTGCACTAGACATAAATCCATGACACAATTGTGTAATCAAACACGGCAGAGGCAAACTAGTCATCGACCATATTTTAGCATCTATAATGGTGTCGACTAATTGTGTGCTTATGCAAAAATGAGTGTCCAGACGCATGATGCAATCAACAATGTGTAATGTGGGTATGTAAATTAATGACATGTGTGTAATTTCTATTACATTAGTGTTGATCCAGCGGCAAGTTGCGTGTACATTGCGATAAAGAATCTTGCTACTGATCCCTCTATCACGTGTCACTCTGCAATTAGGACCCATCCGTGTAAAATATTCCTCAATCGCATCTGGGGTTTGATTCCTAGGGTGAAGGAGGATACTGGTGGATGCAGAGATATCCGCTGTGTGCACTTCATGGATTTCTCCATGCCAGTGTAGTTTAATGGTTTTGCGATTATCTGAAATATACAATTTTGTAAAACTTGCATAAAACTCCTCTACTAACCCAGGAAAATAGAATGAATTAGACTTGTATACTAAGTAATTCCAACCTAAAATTTCTATGGTGGATAAAAAATATACCGAAAATGCAGCAAAAATCTCACCAAAGTATTTTCACAAGCAAATTGTGCCATTAGATTATACCAGAGATCACAAATTTTTTTTTGATTTAATAGTAAATAGAGAGTCCAGAAATATCACTTCCCCTGAAGTTTCAGGGGGAAATTCCACAATAATGCTGCTATTTGGTGGCTCTGGCCGCTGATTGGCGGCAGAATGGGAGGTACTGGGGCTCGACCACTTGGTGGAGGAAGCTAAGGAGGAGATCTAGTTGTTGGTTACCTCTGGTTTGGGCTCAAAGTTGGAGATCTCGACTGATCTGCACAAAAAAAAAACAAATGGAGGCTTTGGCGATATGAGGAGAAGGTGAAGGCCACTAGGGTTTGGGTTTGGGGCTGGTTGGGTATTTATAGAGATGCAAAATTTCAACCAGCCCCTTCCTTCCTTATATATTACTCGCAGGCCTCAACTTCTATTGTACCCTGTATTATGTTAGTAATACACAATATATAAAATATACATTCTAATATACAAATGAATACATGTCTCTACACATAAATTGGGTCATTAAGTATCACGACCTCTATATTATCGCTCGCTCTAGTCTCTAAAAATGGTTTTAATCTCTGACCATTCACTTTAAATAACTCACTATTTTTAGGGTTCTTGATATCAATTGCACTATGATGGTGCACCACCCGTACTATATACGGTCCATTCCATCATGACCTCAATTTTCCAGAAATAAATGTAGCCTCGAATTATATAAGAAACTTTTTGCCCTGGTGTAAATGACTTGCAAATAATCCCATTGTCATGAAATACTTTAGTCTTTTCTTTATAAATCTTAGCATTCTCATATGTATCCCTTTTAATCTCATCTAGCTCATTAAGTTGTAGCCTCTGTTGCTCGCCGGCTTTTTCAAGTTCAAAGTTGAGGAACTTTATGGCCCATAAAGTTTTATGCTCAAACTCTATCGGTAAATGACATGCTTTTCCAAATATCAACCAATAGGAAGATATGCCTAGATTGGTCATGTAAGCGGTATGGTAAACCCATAATACATCCATTAGTTTACATGACCAATCTTTTCTATTGTGTTGCACTGTCTTCTCCAAAATCAGTTTGATTTGGCGATTAGAAACTTTCACTTGCCCACTAGTTTGTGGATGATACGGTGTAACTAACTTGTGGGTAATGGAATATTTCCACATGAGCGCCTCAAATGACCGGTTAGTAAAATGGGTACCATTATTACTAATGATAGCTCAGGGAATGCCAAATAGAGAAAATATATTCTCTTTTAAGAACTTAACAATAACTTTGTTGTTGTTCAATTTTGCGGCAATTGCCTCTACCCATTTGGAAACATAATCGACAACGACCAATATATATTGGTTTCCAAATGAGTTGGGTAATGGTCCTATAAAATCTATATCCCATACATTGAATATTTCGACCTCAAGGATGGGTTGCAGAGGCATCATATTGTGCTGTAAAATTTTGCCTATGGATTGACATCGAGTGCATATTTTGCAATATTCCACAGCATTTTTAGAAATAGTTGGCCAATAAAAGCCACTCTGCAACACCTTTTTAGCCATTTTTCTAGGACCAAAGTGTCCTGCACAAATAAGATCATGACAAAATGAGAGGACACTTTGTATCTCATCATCAGGTATGCATCGACATATGATCTAATCTGGACAACATTTAAACAGATATGGTTCATCCGAGTAAAAGAATTTTACTTAGGACAAGAATCGATATCGGTCTTGCTTCGACCAATGGGATGGAATCTTTTTTGGTCACAAGATAGTTCATAATGTTAGCAAACCATGGTTCACGCATTAATGCAAGCAATTGCTCATCAAGAAATGATTCATTTATGAGGAAAGAATTAGTTGGAGCATTGGGCAGGCAAGAAAGTGATCAGCTACTAAATTATCAGCACCTTTCTTATCTAATATCTCAAGATCAAACTCTTGTAACAAGAAGATCCATCGAACAAGCATTGCTTTCGCGTCTTTCTTGGTCAACAAATATTTCAAAGTTGCATGATCAATGTAAACTATAATCTGTGATCCAATTAAGTAGGAGCGAAACTTTTCATGTGCAAAGATGACTGCAAGAAGCTCTTTCTCCGTGGTGGAGTAGTTCAACTTGGCATCATTGAGTGTCCTACTTGCATAGTAAATCATATGTGGCTGATTATTAATACGTTGTCCAGGGACAACCTTGATAGCATGATCAGCTGTGTAACACATAAGTTCAAAGGGTAGACTCCAGTCTGGCACATGAATGATAGGAGTGGTGGTGAGCACCTTCTTGAGCTGCTTAAAGGCTCTAAGACAATTAGGTGTGAAATCAAATGGCACGTCCTTGGCTAGTAGATATGTCAAAAGCCTAGCAATTTGCTAAACTCTTTGATTAATCTTCTATAGAACCCAACATGACCAAGAAAGGAGCGTATATCTTTTACTGATCGCAGAGGTGGAAGATTCATGATGAGGTCCACCTTGGCTTTGTCAACCTCGATACCATCCTTCGAGATGACATGCCCTAGCACTATGCCATTTTTGACCATGAAATGGCATTTTTCCAGTTGAGTGTCAAATGTTTCTTATGACAATATGTGAGAACTAATACTAAATGATGCACAAACTCTTGGAATGAATCTCTGAAGATAGAGAAATCATCAATAAAGATTTCAAGAAATCGTTCAACCATGTCGGAGAAAATATTCACCATGCATCTTTGGAATGTGGCAGGTGCATTGCATAATCCAAATGGCATGCGTCTGTATGCAAAGGTGCCAAATGGACATGTGAATATGGTCTTTTCCTGATCCTCTAGGGCGATGGGAATTTGGTTGTAGCCAAAGTATCCATCTAAGAAATAATAAAACTCATGTCCGGCCAACCGTTCGAGCATCTGATCAATATAAGGTAAGGGGAAGTGATCCTTCCTAGCTGCAGCTTTCAGCTTTCTATAGTCAATACAAACTCGCCATCCTGTTTGCAAATGCATCAGGATAAACTCATTTGCATTGTTCTTGACTATAGTGATTTCGAACTTCTTAGGCACTACTTGAACTGGGCTCACCCATGCACTATCAGAGATAGGATAGATGATCCCATTATCAAGGCACTTAAGAATATCCTTCCACACAGCTTGTTTCATTACCGGATTCAACCTATGCTGAGAATCTCTTGTAGGTCGTGCATTATCTAGTAAATAAATTCTATGTTGCACTATAGATGGACTTATCCCCTTTATAACAGTCATACTCCAGCCTATGGCTTCCCTATGTGCTTTCAACACTGATATGAGTGTTTCCTCCTGAGCTTCGGTTAAATCTGCAAGGATAATGACTGGTAGTGTGTCGTGTTCACCTAAGAAAGCATCCTTATGATGACTCAGAATGGTCTTCATCTCAAGCTCAAGTGGACACTCAATAAATGGTCGTAACTGAATTCGTGGTTCAAACATCAATGGCTCAGGTGGAAGTTCCCATCGAGTGGAAGACACATAATTAGATGACTTATCGAGCATATTCAAAAATAAGCTCTCATCAACTAAACCATCCAACTCATCAAAGAATTCCTCCTCTTGGTGCTCACTGGACAACCCTTGGGTCACATTCACTTCTTGGGGCTCGGCATGTTGATCACATGGCTGGCACCCTAGATTGAATATATTCAAGTACCAAAGGAAAGTCTCATCGATACACTCTGGTAATTAATAATAGCATTAGAAGTGGCCAGGAATAGACGTTCCAAAATAACTGGGATACAATGATGTGGATCACCATAGCTTGAGTCTCGAAAACTGTGAAATCAACTGGAAAAATAAACTCCCCAATCTTAATCAAGACATCTTCAATCTCTCCCATAGGCTTCTTCACAAATCTATCTGCTAGCTGTAACGTAATCCTTGTAGGTCTTAACTCTCCCATTCCGAACTGCTGGTATACTGAATAAGGAAGTAAGTTGACACTCGCTCCTAAATCTAGTAGAGCCCATTCAATCACTACAGTCCCTATGGTGTAGGAGATAGTAGGACTTCCAGAGTCTTTGTACTTCACAGATGCTGACGAAGAGAGAATGCTAGAGATGTTAACCGGTAGGAAGACTTTCTTTGGAACATTTGTTGTTCTCTTCTATGTGCATAAATCCTTTAAGAATTTTGCATAAGTAGGTACTTGTTGGATTGCATCAAGAAGAGCAACATTGACCTTAACTTGCTTGAATAACTCAAGGATGTACTCAACCGGAGGAGGATTTTTCTTCAATCAATTTGGATAGGGAGCCTTCGGCTTATAAGTATGGTCGATAGGAGGATTAGAATTAGAGGGGTTAGACTCCTCTGTCGTGCTAGTGGGTGAATCCTGAAATGATGATGAATCATGAGGTGATGATGGAATCGTGAAATCAGGAAGTGTAACCTGCCATGCATTAGGAATAGAATTAGGTGGCATGGCTACATGATTGTCAACCAGTTTGTCAGAGCAAAGCGTGTGAATGCTATTAACTTAGTTTACATGTGACTGATTGGAGTTCGAGGAACTAGCATTAAAGTTTGTTAAGGGTTGACTTGGAAAAGAACCATTGCCACGTTCACTCATTTGACTCGCTAATTGTCCAACTTGCTGCTCTAAGTTCTTAATAGATTGAGAGTTCACGAGCAGGTGTTGATATGTTCTTTGAATAAAATCAGTTGACACTTTCATGAGATTTTGCATATGTGTGTCTAGGCTGGACAAGGAATTAAGAAGATTTTCAACATTCTTCTCAAGTAACTGGAGTCGCTTTTCTTGAACATTATTAGACCCCGGTTGTGGATGTGATTGGTTGTGTGCAACTGGTATGTTCTGGTTGTTCCCATGATTTGAAGCGTTTGGGTGTTGATAAGCACCCACATTTGGTAATGGGAACTGACCAGGCTAGAGGTTGCATGTTAGGATTCGGGGCTCCCTAATATTTTTCCTGACCCCAAGAGAGATTTGGATGGTTCCTCTAGCCAGGATTGTATGTAGGAGCATAGAGATTATTCATGGGTGTTTGATATAAGGCGTTCGCCTAATCAATTGTCAGACCCATGGAATTCATTAACGGTGGACATTCCTCCATAATGTGATTTGGAGTTTCGCAACTAAAACATGTGGAACCTTGTATTTGATTTACTTGACCCACTGGTGGAGCACTAGTAGTCTCCAACGCCTCAATTCTCTGCATAAGGGCTGCAATCTTATCTTCGGCAGCTATCGAGCTGTCGATGTTATGGATCCCACCCTTATTTGTAGACATTGATGTATTGGGTTCCTCAGCAGGACTCTCTCACTGCATAGTTTTCCACGATAGGTTTTCAAGGAAGTCCCACGCTTCATCTTCATTCTTTCTCATGAACTCCCCTTGGCACATGGACTCAAGAAGAGTTTTGGATATGTAATCGAGTCCTTCATATATGATTTGACACAACCGCCACTTTTCTATCACTCCCCTTGGGGTACTGAGCTAATAGATCTTTGAACCATTCTAGTTATTTTCAGAAGGGTTCTCCCAGTACTTGACGGAAATGATTAATTTGATTTCGAATTTTTGTTGCCTTGTGCATGGGATAATACTTCTTAAGAAACACCGTGACGAATTCATCTCATATAGTGATTGAATCAGTAGGCATACTATACAACCACTTCTTGGCATTATCTTCGAGAGTGAATGGGATGAAGCGGAGTTTAATTGCGTCCTTTGATAAGTGCTGCAGTTTAATCATCACGCATACTTCCTGAAATTTACTGATAAAGAGATATGCATCCTCAGAATCAGAATCAGTAAATTTAGGAAGCATGCTGATATACTGCGGCTTCAACTCATAGTGATTATCCGTTGCGTGTAGAAGTTTGATGTATGATGGTAGTGATGTGTGCAACGGGTAATATCGATCCTGAAGGATCGGGATCGTTTGGTTCATCTTGTCTCCCATGAACAAATCTGATCTCACTAATCGACCAAATTGATCATAGGTCCAATGTAGCATGAACCATCGACTGTGAGTGGATGTGTGAATTTCCTAAACTAATGCAAGAAGTGGGGTGTGGTAAAGATAAAACGGTGGAAAAGATATGATCAAAGAAAAGATGTGATTTCTATTGTTTCTACTATTTATTTAATTTTTTACAAAACCAGAGAACCAAAACACAAAACTGGAGAAAATTTGGGGTCAAGATTTACCTGGGCTGCTGCTATTTGGCAGTTCTTTAATTAGCGACAGAACCAGAGAGATTGTCTCTCTAGTTTCTGCTACGCAATTCTGAAGCTCTTCTGATCCCTTTTATCTTACTGTATATATACTTTCTGGTCCCTGCACACTCAACACACACTGTTAACCCATAAAACGTTAGAAAAACTGAGAAAAATACCATCGATCCCGGCAACGGCACCAAAAACTTGATGTGAAATATCTACTGCAAGCGGACAGTATCAGTTGTAGCGCTAATAGGTCATTCCCATAGAGATCTAAAGTGTTTTGCTATTCTCACTAATTCTTTAGTCCTAGCAGATTAACTACGGGTTCTAAGTTGGATTTTAGTTATTCTAATTAGCCTAGAGTATAGAATCCCCTAGTTTCCAACTATGAATTACTTCTATTATCTTCTTCCTATCATAAAAATTTGATCTTTTAGTTTTAATCTTTACATAAAGTGTTCTAAGCATGTGTTTCAAGTGGTGTGCAAGCATAACGCATCAAAGATACGACTACTAATAAAAATAAACTAAATCATTAGATAACTCTATGACAAAAATGAAAAGTAACAACCCCAAAGCTTAACTAAGTATAAGCTATCAAGAAATCTAATTCAAGTATAACCTATCAAAGTATTAATCTACGAGTTGTTATATTTTAATCTATTCATTGAAAAATCTTATCTTTATTATTTTATTTAGGAATAAAACACTAGAGAGCAACTACATGGTGAATTCCTAGTTTCATCTACATCTTTGAGTTAGACTAAATTAGCTACTCATATTTCTAACTAGCAAGATCATATTTTTCCTAGAAAGCAATTAAAGTTTACACTAGAAAGCAAAATAAACCTAAGAATTAATGATGGGTAGAAAAGGTTACCTCCGGAGTCAGTATGGCGGCCGTCACCCTTTCAGAAAATTCTAATTTTACTTAATAATTTCCGAGTATAAAATTACAACATAAAAATCCTAGATTATAAGGATACAGCCAATATATAGGCTGCGGAGAATCAAACCCTAATCTGAGTACAAGTGAGAAACTACAAATTTACATCGAAGCCCCATAGAAAATTCACATAGAGTGGGCCCCATTGATCTGCCAATTGGCGGCTAATGCCGCCAAATGGCAGCAAAAGTGTGCAATGTGGCTCTAATTTTCTTCTACATTATTCTCTAGTCCTTTGCCTTTGATCTGAATGACTATATTGAACTTTGACTCTCTGCAGCGTCATGATCTTGTAGCTTTGCTCACTTTTAACTCCTCTCTGGACTTGGTTTCCTAATCCGGCTCTAAGTTTATGCCATCTTCTTGTAGGAATAGGTTTATCTGAAAACACACTAAAAATACCCGAGTAGCATTATTTAAATACAAAAATAGATAATATGGAGGCTATAAATATGCAACATATGACACTCATCACTTCCAGAGATAAATTTGGAGTTGGTGTAAGAGTAAAATTGAAATTCTTGACTTGATTTGATTATTTTAATCGGATATTTACCGAAAAATTGACCTATCCGGAATAATTCAAGAAAAATATGAAAATATCCAAAATAATGAGATAAGAAGTTCCTGCTTTGCAGAATTTAAAATTGAAGACTAGATTAAAATATATAGCCTAGTTTACTCAGTATCCTCACATATCAGTATTCAGACTTCTGAGCTGATACGGATGATACGGAATAAAGCGATACAAGAGTTTAAGGATCATGGTCATTACAAGCTTCGGCGCGATTTCCACTGCCATTGTGTCTTTACCTTTGGAGTTGGAAGATTGGGATGGAGCAGTAAGAGATACCCAATATAGTATTGCCACTAATCTTGCTTAATTATTTGCGAATTTAGAATTGTACAACATCGCAACTAGTGCTATCTACACCCTAGATGGCAAGATAGGGTTGGCTCTTCATGAAATGTGGTAGATTTCTTGATTGCCAATTGGAGATATCCCATATGAAGAATACTTTCTCGGGTCCAAAGAGTTTGAGATCTTATCTTCATGGGACAACTCATTATATCACACTATTTGGGATCTGTATATGCTTGGATATGTCTAATGCAAAAGGAAATTTAATATGGCATAAGAAGTTGGATGATCATTTATTTTACCAATTTAGATGGAAAGCGAGCTATTGATTTCTAGTAGTCTATTAGTGTAGCTGATATCAGCTCAAGGATATCCAAGTATAAGGTTTACGTTTGCATTCTAACTGAAGATGAGGGTAACCATCCTGTAGGAATAGCCATGAGTTATTATAGTTGGGCTACCCGTGAGTGATCTCCTACCATAGTGCTTGCCGCCTACATTGTTCTTTGGCTCAAGAGATGTGTTGTTCCCTCATTGCCATAAGAGTGTATTCCTATAAGAGTTTTGTATCCTGCGGTTCAACTAGTGTATGGACATTCCTTGGGTCTTCTATCAACCATGGTCTATCGCATCCAACATAGTTTGAGGTTGCTTTTCAAAGCTTTCCTTAATAAATCGAATCTGGACCCTCACATAGACTTGCCATATACATATCTTATAGCTTAGTTTGTGTCTCATTGCCAAGGGTTGATTCATGTTGGTCCAACAACTCCATATAATGAAGCACTTCCCAACTTATGTAAGTATGAAAATATTAAGTGGACTTTAGAATATTTGGTGAACACACGATTACTTATTAATTATCATTTATCGTATTCTTCTTGGATTAATTTCTCAGAGATAGAGGGGTTTCTTTTGGAGATTTATTTGAAGATGTTGGAAAGTCATATTTCAAGCCACTTTGCCTGACAATTATATTTCTTTAGCATTCAGAGGAAGTTTAGTTGATGGGATACAAGCCTGGCGATATTCTGTGATGGGGTATACATGTGTTTCTCTTGCTTACTGGCAAAGTATCTAAAATTGTGGACAACTATGGCTTTCTGTCATCGGTATCTAGGGACGAATACTATACTTACCACATATAATCCAAAATTATTATGTTTAGGTTTGATTGTTGAAAGATTTAAGAGACTAATTACAGAGTCAACTAGCAGATCGTCAACCTCCTCATGCAGCTGGAGTCCATAAATACATGCAAGGTGGGTGGGTACACCAAAAATCTTCCTCATCAATTGCTATGTGTGATTAGGGGGCAATCTGGATAATTCAACTATTATAGAGGGTCCCGTTACCCGTAAAAAGAGAAAGGAAGGTTCTTCATCCACTCTATCATCTCCTGTTATAGTGGTATCCATAGTGAATATTCCTCCGACTTCACCTGTGGCTATGAGGCGAAAATGCTTAATCAAACTTTCTAACAAGCTAGCTTCCTCTGGTGGTGTGGTTATCAGTTAATTTGTGCTAGCATCCTCTTTACCAGCCATTGTTGTTACGACATCGTCGACAGCAACAACTTTCAGTGATTCTTTAATGCCATCATCTTCTTCTACTTCAACGGTTGGTGCATTGCCTGTAATATTATCTACAACCGAGGCCATACCTTTAACATTTGACGGGGTAATGGACCATAGATTAGATAAGGTAACTTGAGATGGAGTATCTGCTTTTGCAATAGTTTCATTAGTAATAAGCATCATACACTCTAGTCCTCTCCCTGATTTAGCAACATCATCACAACCTGTGGCAGCACTTAGCGATGACCCATTTGTTGCTGCACATGCTACTGTACAACAAGAACACGTTATTGCAAATCAATCAGAAGAAGTTGCTACTAAACAACAGGGGGAATTGGCTAAAGATGATGAAGCCAGGGTAGTGAATAAAAAACAATCAGTTGATGACATGGCTCAGAACCAACTAGAAGAACTCTCCGTTAAACAACAAGAGGAATTTGTTGATGATGGCAAAGCAATGACAGTTAGTGATGAACCATTAGTTGATAACATGCTCTAGGACCATGAAGAAGAAGCTGCCCAAAATGTATATGCTTCTGCACAACTTTCTTGTCTTGAATCATCCGGCCTTGGGGGAAAAGTTGGTGCACTCTTATCCAATGATTATCCCATTCATATTTTAGGTATTAGTGCAGCGATTCTTGATTCAGGTCTTTTGGATCCTCTAAGTGCTGCTATTACTGACTCACAGGCTCAAGTAAATGTTTCAGAAACTCCTAGAGAGTATACTCTACTATTAGAGGTGATGCAAGCGTCTTCTGTTCTTTCTGATGCTCAAGTTGATGTCAACACTGTTTCTATGAGGGGTGAGGGTATAACTATGGATAAAAACATTGAGACGTAGAGTACAACGACAGTGATGGTGAGTTTTTTTTATCAATCCACCTAAATCAACATCAGAGGGTAAAAAAGAGAGGAACCTAGAGATCTTTATATGGTTGCCCAAGCATTAGGTATTAACTTATACATGTATTGTCTTCATTTATTGCTCCCGACTTTACTTTTATCATTGTTTTTATTTATAATTTTTTTCCATCATCTTCATGTACAATTTGCAGTTATGTTACGAAAGTACTATTTAAATTCTGATATATATCATGACAAACTTGGCATCTTATCAAAACTCGCTCCCTTACATGTGTTATTGCTTTCCCATATAGTTCAAGTGATCATTATTTGGCAGGATTTCAATCCTGACTATTCACTTAGTATGTTACGTGTCTTGTACCCATAATCCCCACCTTTCCTCTCTTATGAGGGTTAATCTTAACCCCATGACTCGTCATCATTTTTCTATTTTTGCTTTCATTGACTTCTTTAACTTCTCAATGAAGTATGAGAACAGTCTCGGCTGTGACACCGTCAGCCCAAAGCTCAGGGAAGCCCTCAATTTCATCTGTCACTGTAGCAACCTCTATTGCATCTGAAGTACCCCCAGCTTCAACCATCTTCTTCATCGAGTTTGAGGCCATGGCAAGTACCCATACCTCCACCAAGAATTGTTCAGGCACTCCCTCTAGCAGCTTGTATATGGGACCTTCCTGTATTTACAGCAATATCAGCTACTCCTTTTGAACTTCCTACTTCTTTTGCAGCCTCATGTTTACGGAGCAGAGTTAGTGAGAATTACTTGAGACTGATCATCTCCATGTTCTACAAGACTGTGTGGACAAAATATTAAGAGATGTTTTAATTCCTCTAGAGCCTATTGGAGATATATTGGCCAACTCCTATGTATTCATCAGTTACATCATGGGACATGAAGTAACTACTCCTTTTGAAAGATATGTTAAGACTTTTATGCGTTCAGTAGCTACTTGGATAAGTCTTCATGTAGATCCTCTCACTCATTTGACAGATTTGTTCAAAGGCATTTAACGCAAGAATTCCAGCAACAAAGAGAGGAATTAATTCTGCAACGAGACTTGATTGCTTAGTCCGTAGAGAGCATTCAGCAGATCCATCAATCAGCTAGTCTGAAAATCTGAGTAAAGGATCTAGATATCACTAATCTCAACCACAAGAATGCAGACTCACACCAACTTTTAAAAGAGATTTTAAAAGAGATCCAAGAGCAAGAGACTAGAATGGTTATTGTGAAAACTAGTAGAGAGGAAGCACTTGCTCGCTTTAATAAATCCAATGAAATTGCTCATAAAATTTCAGAGGAAAGGAGAGCTATTCAAGCCCGAAGAGACCACCTTCCGCCCAAATCCCCTCAGGAAATTAAAATTTTGGCCAAGATTAAAGTGACCATTGAGAATGAAGTGAATAAGATACTCATTGAAGAACACTTAAATACCTTCAAACAGAGACCTTAATGGAGTTTAGTAGGTTACCTTTTCCTTTAGATCACAGTCTTGCTGTGAAAAACCATTGATAATGTTATAGCATCATATTGTTCTGCTGTGAGTTTGAGTCAATTTCGAATATGTCTTGATGAGGTTCGATGTTCTTTTGGTTAATTAAGTAGGTTGATTTGATTTTAACGCACACCATAGTTGGTCAAAAGTTTGATGTTGAACTCAATTTGATAGTGTAATTTGTTGTGTCAACCAGAGGCTTCATGTTAAACTTGTTATTGTTATTTGACATTATGTTCACCAAGGTTTTATGTTAAACTTAATTTATATAGTTTTGTTTAACAAAAGGATGTTTCATGACATTTCAACAAAATCCTTTGTGGTGTTAAAAGTATATTTCCAAACTTTTAACGAAATTTTATTGTTAATCCTTTACTAATTTATTTATCTGACAACATATGCGAGATCTATCACAGGTTTAATATTGAATTTAGAACTCAATTAATAATTTTTTTTAAAGAAGTTTGATGTTGACTTCACAGGTTCTACGGACCGAGCTTTATCAAGAATATGCTTGGCTACTTTAAAGTTGTTATGTCAAATTGCCTATCATAGGAAGGATTTGACGAAGATTAATTATATTCGTGCCCAGAGGTGTAATGTAAACCCAGTACTTAACCAATCAGCAAAAATTTCATTTCTTCTTAATTTCTACATTGGTGTATGAAAATATTTTAAACAAAATTCACATAATTCAATTTTGTGGAATTATTAATAAACCCCCAGCTATAAATGGATTTGATGTGCCTTTGCCAGCAACCGTATGAGTTGGCCTAGTCATGTTATTTCTCTCAACATTATGAGTTGTTTTTAGAGTGCACTTTGGATTTAGAAAATCCAAGCTTACTCTTTTTCCGTTGTCATGTAGATCTTGGATTTATTTATTTGCATTGATGTATCATCATTCAGGTCCAAAGGCTTAGGTCATGGCATATACCCTTCGCTTGAGAAGTTTTTTATGAAGGGTAATACTTCTTTAGAAATTTATAGTTGATTGATGTCATCATAACTTTGCCATCTGGTTAAGGTAATCCATAGGCTTCGTTAGAATACACATACTCGAATATAAAATGTCCTTCCCAGTTAGGTTGGAATTTGTCTTTTGATTTATGAACTAGGACTAAATCTCCTTGTTTGAACACCCATTCCTTCACTTTCTTGTTAAAGCCTTTGAAAATCCTAGCTTGGTCAAGCTCAATGCATTGTTGGGCCTAAAGTCTCCTTTCATCTAACACTTCTAATTCTTGAAAGCATAACTTGCGGTTATCTTCAGTAGTCATTTCCAATGCCAAGGCAGTACGAAGTGAAGGCAGTTGGATTGTAATGCCCATAATCCTTAAAAACTCGTCTATCAATTTATTTCATATCATTCGTATCAGCTCGAAAATTTGGATATTGATATAGGTAGATACTGAGTAAATTTAGTTATATGTTTCAATCAAGTCTTCAATTTCAAATTCCACAGAGCGGGACCTATTATCTTATTATTTTGGATTTTTCATATTTATTTAATTATTCTAGATCGACCGATCTTTAGGCAAATATCCAATTAAAATAATCAAATTAAATCAGAAATTTCAATTTTAGCCTTCTACCAACTTCAAATTTCTCTCTAGGAGCCTAGCAGCCATCCTTAACCAAATTTGAATAGAAATTGACCCAATGGCAAAATTTTAACAAGATGAAGTTTAAAGGTTTTTAGCATAGCAGCTACTTACCTTCCACTGATTATTTAACCCCCGAAAAATTCATAAAAGTCTAAAAAAATCAAGCTTTTTCCTATTGTTCTCCTCTTCATTTTTTCTTTAGACCTCAAATCCTTATTCCCTCTTGAATTTTCTCAAATAACTCGCCAAATATTCAGCCTGATAGTGAGCTTAAAATCTATAAATTGTTCTAAGAGTTTTATTCTTGAGTTCTCCCTGTTCAAATTAACTCTAAACCACCAATATGGAGAAAGATTCTACAGCACCTACCCATATTCCCTAGTTTAATTTTTAGAAAATTTTACTTTTGAAGAGCAATCGCATTAATATCGATTTTTTTCCAATTTGAATTCAATTAGAGGCAAGAATACACTCTCAACCCTTTTAAACTTGTGATTTCTTGATTTAATTCCCTCTTATATGATATCAGATTTATTATTATCCCAATTTCATAATTATGAATGCTCAAACTTACATTTTTCTGTGATTTCATTACATGTGTCACTCTGTGCATGTTTAAATGTGCACAAACCATATCGCTATGTAGACCTATACAATAATCCATCTTAGATTTATCATAACTTTTACATGTTAACTCCGATTGACGTTATTCCAGCACCATTAGAAAGATGATTTACTAAACTATAATTTTTCCAACTAGTACTAACCTTAATTCATCCATTTACCTAGCCAAAAATAACCTAAAAAATTTATTAGTTGTTGCTGCACTATATCAGCAGCGCAGCAGAACCTTGCCATGGTAAAGTGGCCATAACTTTTAATCTATAATTCAATTGAGCTCTTTCAAATTTTATTAGATATCTAAATGAATTATCTTGGACTTATTATGATCTTAGGCTCTAAATTTAATTCATTCTTGGTCAAAACTAATATGGAAATCTCAACTTTACTGAGTCCATAGCAGCAGTAGCATTGTCCCTAATAAAACAACCATAACTTTTGTTCTATTTTTGTTCTAGAACTCCAATTAAGGACTTTTAAAATTTATTAGAAAGGTATTTGAATTCTCTTTAACTATGCCAAATCTTAGCCTCTTAACTCTTTTTTCACTAATCAAGCAAGACCTAGAAAGTCTGACTGCTCAATGAGTTACAGCAACATTAGCATATATATCATGTCCGTGCATGTCCCGCTTGATGCATGATATAATACATATGTGGACATGTTCAATCACACTTAATATTACTTGTACATATTGATTTAGGACCTGTCTTAGCTCATGTCTTGACATACATTCAGTGTTTGTGCATATATCACTTGATACAAAATATGATATGTATGCACATACATTTAATTAAGCATATTATTACTTGTACATGTTATTCTCGCTTGGAAATGATACCTCACACATGTGAATATATCTTGTAACTCTTGTACTTGCCAGTATTTCTCTCGTACTTGCTAGTATTAATGTGCGTATGTTTCATCTTCACTTGGCTTACATGCACCTATATTTAATTATGTATGTTATTACTTGTACATGTTATTCTTGCTTGGAATGATACCTCACACACGTAAATGTATTGTAACTCTTATATCTGCTAGTATCACTCTTTTACTTGCCAATATTGTCATGCGTATTGTGTCTTATTCACCTGGCTATTGTTACATATACCCTTGTTGCATATGTTATATTGATACTTAGCATATTTCACATTGTTGGTATGGGAGAAATGAATGATGGAATAAAATATATATTGTGGAAGTTCTTGTCTTATTTTGATGTATCCATCGATTTGTGTTCCAGCACTATTGGTTTCTTACTTGTCTGATTTTATGCTTTTGTCCTTAGCAAGACGCATCCGGTTCCAATGAGGAGCGATACTTGAGGCCATGATCCCAGATATGTAGAGATATCCAATGCACTTAGCGGTATAGAATCCGATTTGTATTTGATCAGTCTTGAGTTCATGGTATCGAGTATGCACGGTATACTTCTAAAACATGTGAATACACCCACCATTCAGTTCCAAATTAATAAGATAGAATTTGCATCTATTTTTCTGATCATGTCATATTATGCACACTATATACCACATGATTCTTATTATACTCAGCATACCTTGTTGGTTGATCCGTGTACGTCTTGATTCATATTATATTTATCTTACTTTAATTATTTTATATTTTGCATACCATGTAATTCATGATCCAGGTTATATTTTGCACACTTGTAATTCATGATTCATTCGTATACATCGTTTATATTGTTCCTACTAGCATGTCTCACTGATATGGTTTCATAGTATTGTAGGAGCTCAGATTTGTATTTTTGTTTGGACTCTGACCTTGGAATTGTCACACTCCAGGTTTACCAGTATAGCTAGTAGTAGCAGATGAGGAGGACCAAGCTATTAAGGGTTTACATTTTCAGAAGTAGGCAGAGCGTAGTAGCAGCTTCTTGTAGGAGCTTCATTCCCCTTGTATATTTATCATTTTCACTTGTATGTGCATATATATCATATTTGCTAGTTCTGTCAATTGTATCCGGACACTCGTGTATATATTCAATATTGAGTTGCTCTATTCTGATATTGTAGTTGACTCTACGTGTGCAACCTCTTGATATATACATATTATTTATCATTTTCATATATTTATTTTTGGATATTGCTATATTCTTGTCTACGATGTTGTGGCAGATAGATTCAGACTTATGGGATATATCTCAGATTTATGTACTTCCATATCTCTTGCATGTGTTTGTATTAAAAAGAAAAAAAAAAAACCTTGTGCACTCCGGTATTGAGAGTACCCACTGTAACACCTATCTATTATTGGGACACATATGCGTGCCCATCTGTGTGATTTGGGGTATCACAGAGTTGTATCAGAGCAGCCATTAATCTTTATTATTTGACTCATGACCTTAGAATTCTGCTACATACATGCAAGCAATATCCATTAACATTTCTTTACTTCCATATCTTGTTACATATCATGTCCTTTATTTGTGATCAAGATTTGATCCTTGTCTTCTCTGAACGATATGTGCTTATTATTATATTGTTAGGAGTTTGTCGCAAATTATTATATTTGCCCTGATACTAATGACATTTCTTATCAAATAGTTATATATTGAACACCAATATGGTGAATCCTAGGAAGCACATTGATCATTAGTATTGTGTTGAAGAATCAAATTAATATGATGAATTGACAGACACATTAATCTATGATATGATAAATATTTTATGGATTTGTTTCTTGGAGAGATGCAAGAATTCAAACTATTGTAATAATTTACTTGATCTGAATAGAAAGGGTCTTAGTGTGATTTAATTCAATGAGATTTCATTTTGTACACTCATTTGGATGATAGAATGACTGAACAAATGGGGTGGCTAAAGATGCAGCATAGATAGAACGAACACTAAATAAGGATACCATTGTGTGCATGAATATATATTTGGTTCATCTGTGAAATATATCAATTATGAACTGTTAAATTGGGAGATCTAGGTTTTAAATTTTAGTGTCTTTGAGATATATTCTATTGCAGTTACAAAAAAAAATCTATGATGAGATGAATCTTTATGTATCAATCAAGATTTGCATTGAAGATAAAATATCACAAGGATGGGAGGATAATTTTTCGATATTACTCAATTATTTATTTAATTAGTGTTAGAGTGGGGTGATTGTGTTTTATGTGGTGGACTTATGCCATCTTTATAGTCAATATTGTTTGATTTTGTATTTCATGTTACTTCAAAATCTTTTTATGATGTTACCGACTATTATGGATCATAGATCCAAAGCCACATAACTTATCTTTTCTTTTTGAGGAGATACGTCTATATTCTATAAACAACGAATGTTCAAATGATTCGATTGATGGGATTTGGAATGATACTTATGAATCGATGAGATTGATATTCAAGTTTTTTTATATGTTTAAGTGCAATTATGAATATCCTTTTCTAATGTGAAGCTTGAATTTTTATATGGCTAAAATTTTGATGACTATTAGAGACACCTAAAATTGTTGAGTTTGATGATCCAAGTTAAATCGATATTCAGGGTATGTGATAAATAAAATAGCCTTCAGAGCACTGAATGGAGAAAATAACTCATATAACTACCTCTATAGATGCAGTATAGAGCCTTTGAATCTATCTCCATTATTATTGGATGTTTATATTAGGCTTTTGAGCCTTAATTATGGAGATCAATAGGCTTAACTATGGATGCAGACATATTCTATTTGAAATTCTAGACTGGAAAATTATTGAGATTATGATTAATGGGCAAACATATCGATATATGTTCCAATCATATTGTGGTGCCTATTTCAATTTATTATTAAATAGATACTTCTCCATTTATCTTATTGTAATCTTTCATTTTTTTTATTTAGGGATTTTTACATATTGGTCCCTTAAATCTTTAAAAAGTGAATATTGAAAATTTCATATTTTGATTTTAGTCCCCCAAAATATTTATGTTACTTCACTTTAGTCCCTCCGTTAGATATTCCATCCAATTAAATAATGAATTTTAATTTTAATATTTAAGAGCTAGAGGAAATGATGGATATACCTTCACTTAGTTTCAGCTTTAGGTCTAAGGTCTGCTTTTCAACTCGTTTCGAATGAAGGGTGAGGATTGGGGAAATCTCGGTCGCACGTGGGTGAGGCAATCAGGGAATCAGCCATTTATGATTTGTCTTCTTCTTCTTCTCCTTTTATGTTTCGTCAATTTGTACATAAATGAAATAGATTGATATTTTGTTTGAGTTTGGGGGCTTGTCTGATGGAATTTTAGGGTTTTGGTTGCCTTCAGGTTGTTTTCTTCAAATTTCTTAGCTCATTTCTGTGAAAACCTAGTTACTTTATGGCTAATTGACGCAAAAAATCTTCTAATTTCTTTTAGATTCAGTGTTTCCTTCAGTTTTCTTTCAAAGTTGCGAGGACTAGCTAATTGGTTTTGATTTCAGAGGTTTTTGAGAAATTTTTTGTGGTAAAATGTGTTTTTCAGTGGTTTATCATTTGATTTTGACAGAGAATGACACCGCTCACTTCTGTTTCCATTTAAAGAAGTGCGACATTAGGGGGTTTCATCATTGAAACTGCAACCTAATGGAAATGGAGACCGTCTTTGGGAATCACATCGAAGATTCTGAGGAAAAGACCGAATCTACAACATCAATAAAAAGGTCCGCAGATGCTTCATCAGAAACTATAAAAATTGCATCAAGGCCTTCAAAACCTAGCGTAGCCGTGCCAAACTCGAGGGTTTCAGGAAACTTTTCTTATGTCCGAACTCTACAAAATTGAGATCTACTCTAATGAAGCCAACTCTAAGATTGAATACTGTCACATCACTTCCATGAAGAAACAGTACTGGGGGGAGAAGAGGGCAATCAGACGATTGGAAAATGGAGCCAGAGCTGATGGGAAAAAGGCTTCTCCTTCAGTTTTAGTTTCTGGTTTCAACAACTTCTTGTTGAAACTCTTTTGTGATATGGAAGTTTATGTAATGAGCTCTGTTGTGAATATCTTCTTGAAACAAACTATTTTTGAAACTTAGTTGGATATATATATTTTGCGCTTATTGCATATGTAATGGTTTGAACAACTTGTTGAAAATCTTTGATATATGGATGTATTTGTCAAATAAGATATGTGTGTTTAATCTAATATCAAATTTTCTTTGATCTTTTGTGATTTGGATACATTTGTCAACTTGTTGAAAATCTTTTCACAAGTACATTCTGAGCTCTGGATTGAGAACTCAATTCTCAGTCCATGACTGAGAACCAGTTCTCAGTTCTGAACTGAGAACTGTTCTCAGTTCTGAGTGAAGGACTGAGAGCTAAGTTCTCAGTTCATATTAGAGATAGAGAGGAGTATTCACATTAAAGATTAAAAATCATCACAATTATAGAAATAACAAAAAACTACATGATAATTTTGATTAATACGCTAATTGAAGAAGAGAAATTAGGGTCCATATGTGAGCCGGGAATCCATAACCACAAAACTCTACTTACCATCACCAACATGGCTTAGATTTATAAAGAACTTGCTACTTGAAGAAGCCATACTTCACAAGATGAGGGAAAAAGGGTTTGAGAAAGACAAGAAAGAGGGAAGAGAGAGAAATTAGCATTTTTGAGAGGAGAGATTGTGAGAAAGAGGGGAAGAATGGAGAGAGGAACCCAACAAGAAGATGAAGAGAGGAGGAAGAGGGAAAAGAGAAGAGAGGAAAATAACTGAATTTTTCCTTTCTTTCAGGGGTATAATGGTAATTTTGAACTAAAAAATTAACATGCTTAACGGAAGTGAGCCAGGGGAATTAAATTGAAGTAACTTAAATGTTTTGGGTGACTAAAATAAAAATATGAAGTTTTTGGGGATCAATATTCAATTTTTAAAGATTTAAGGGACCGATATGTTAAAACCACTTTTATTTAAATTTCAAGGACAAAATATTTGTTAGGTGGGTAGATTGTAACGCCCCTGATTCTTAAAGCCCATCTGTCGACTTATTTTCTATCATCCGTATCGGCTCAGGAATCCGGATATTGATACTAGCGGATACTGAGTAAATTCAGTTTTATTTTTTAATCTACTCTTCAATTTTAAAGTCTATAGAGCAGGGTCCTCTTATCTTATTATTTTAGATTTTTCAATATTTTTCTTGTATTATTTCATATCGGACGATTTTTTGGCAAATTCCCTATTAAAATAATCAAATTAAATAAAAAATTCTAATTTACCCTACTACCAACTTAAAATTTATCTCCATGAGCCAAGTAGCCATCCTTGACCAAATTTTAATAGGAGTTAGCCCAGTGGCAAAACTTATAATTATGATAAAGTTTAAGGGTTTTTAGCATAGCAACATACTCACTTTCCACTAGTTGTTTGACCCTTGAAATAAATTTAGAAAAATATAAAAAACAGCAGGCTTCTTTATCTTGTTCTCCTCTTCATTTTTTCTTTTGACCTCGAACCCTAATTCCCTCTCAAATTCCTTCAAATAAATCTTCAAATATTTAGCCTAAGAGTGGGTTTAAAATCCATTAAATTATTCTAAGAACTTTATTCTTAAGTTTTTCCACTTCAAATGAATTCTAAACTTCTCCACCAACATAGATGAACATTCTCCCACACCTACCCTTGTTTTCTAGTATGATTCTTGAGAAATTTCTTCATTTTTAAAGAGCAATCACATTAATATCGGTTCTTTTATGATTCAGCAATGAGCGGCATGAATACACTATCAACAATTTTAAACTTCGGATTTCTTGACTTAATTTCCTCTCATATGAAATCAGATGTATTATAGCCCAATTTCATGATGATGAATGCTCAAACATGCAAGTATCTTTGGTTTCATTGCACGGGTCAAACCGTGCATGTTTTAATGAGCACAAACCATAACGTTGTGCAGACCTATGGAATAGTCCATCTTAGAACTATTATAACTTTTGCATTTTAATTATGATTGACCTCATTCTAGTGCCATTAGAAAAATAATTTACTAAATTGCATTTCATCTAACTAGTACTTACTCTAATTCAGCTATTTACCTAGCCAAAAATAACCTGAAACTTCATCAATTGTTGTTGCACCAAGTCAGCAGCACAGCAACACTATGTGATGAGTGCCATATGTTTCATATTTATAGGATCCATATTATCTACGTTTGTATTTAAATATGCTACTCGGATATTTTTAGTGTATTTTCAGTTAAACTTATTCCTACAAGGAAATGGCATAAACTGATAGCTGGATTAGGAAATTAAGCCCAGAGAGCAGTTAAAAGTGAGCAAAACTGCAAGACCATGATGTTGCAGAGAGTCAAAATTGATTACAGTCACCCAGATCAAGAGTAAAAGATCAAACCATTCTATAGAAGAAAATTGAGGCTAAATTCTCATAGTTTTGCCGCTATTTGGCGGCATTAGCCACCAATTGGCGACTCCCCAGGGCCCACTCTGGGTGAATTTTCTACGAAGACTGTAGTTTCTCACTTATACTCAGATTAGGGTTTAATTCTCTGAAACCTATATATTGGCCGTATCTTTGTAATCTAGGATTTTTCTTGATGAAATTTTGTACTAGGAAATTAATAAATAAAATTAAGGTTTGCTGAAGGGGTGACGACCGCCATACCGACTTCAGAGGTAACCTTTGTTGTTCATCATTAGTTCTTAGGTAATCTTTTTCTAATTACTTTCTAGATAGATTTATCTTACTTTCTAGTGTAAACTTTAATTGCTTTCTAAGAAAAATATGATCTTGCTAACTAAAACTATGAGTAGCTAATTTAGTCTAGCTCTAGGATGTAGATGAAACTAGAAATCCACCATGTAGTTTCTCTCTATTGTTTTCTTCCTAAATAAAATAATAAAGGTAAGATTTTCCAATAAAAAGATTAAAATATAACAACTTGTAGATTAATACTTTGGTAGGTTATACTTGAATTAGATTTCTTGATAGCCTATACTTAATTAGGGTTTGGAATTGTTACTTTTCATCATTGTCATAGAGTTATCTAATGATTTAGTTTATTTTTATGAAAAGTCGTATTTTTGATGCGTTATACTTTCATACCACTTGATAACACATGCTTAGAACACTTTAAGTAAAGATTAAAACTAAAAGATCAATTTTTTATGATAGGAAAATGATAATAGAAGTAATTCATGGTTGGAAACTAGTGGATTCTATATCCTAGGCTAATTAGAATAACACAAATCAAACTTAGAATCCGTAGTTAATTAGCTAGGACTAAAGAATTAGTGAGAATAGCAAAACAGCTTAGATCCCTATGGGAACAACCTGTACAGTGCTACACCGACGCTGTGCGCTTGCAGTAGATATTTTGCATCAAGTGTTTAGTGCCATTGCCGGGGATCGACGGTATTTTTCTTGCTTTTTCTAACGTTTTACGGGTTAACAGTGTGTGTTGAGTGTGTAGGGACAAAAAAGTGTAGATATAGGAAGATAAAAGGGATCAAAGAAGCTTCAGAGCTGAGTAGTAGAAACCAGAGAGACGATCTCTCTGGTTCTACTGCAAATTGGCGGCAAGAACCATCAAATAGAGCCAGTTCAGGTATATCCTGACCCCAAATTTTCTCCAGTTCTGTGTTTTGGTTTTTTTGTTTTGTAAAAAAAATTAAAAAAATAGTAGGAACATTAGGGATCACATCTTTTCGTTGGTCATATCTCTTCCACCATTTTATCTTCACCACACCCCACTTCATGCAATAGTTTAGGAAATTCACGCATCCACTCACGGTCGCTGGTTCATGCCACATTGGACCCATGATTAATTTGGTCAACTAGTGAGATCAAATTTGTTCATAGGAGATAAGATGGACCAACCAATCCCGATCCTTCATGATCGATGTTACTTGTTGCGCACATCACTACCATATGCATCAAACTCCCACATGCAATAGGTAATCACTATGAATTGAAGCCGCAGTACATCAGCATGCTTTCTAAATTCACTGGTTCTGATTTGAAGGATGCATATCTTTTTATCAGTGAATTTCAAGAAGTGTGCGTGATGATTAAACTGTAGCACTTATCGGAGGAAC
Organism: Dracaena cambodiana; assembly: GCA_036321105.1. NCBI lineage: Eukaryota > Viridiplantae > Streptophyta > Magnoliopsida > Asparagales > Asparagaceae > Dracaena > Dracaena cambodiana. The sequence goes on along the minus strand of JAYEPQ010000005.1, from coordinate 17,770,240 downwards.
AATTAAACTCTGCTTTCTCCCATTTGCTCTCAAAGATAATGCCTTGAAGTAGTTGTACAGTATGCCTACTGATTCAATCACTACTTGGGATGAATTTGTCACGGTGTTTCTTAAGAAGTATTATCCCATGCACAAGACGGAAAAATTTGAAATCAAATTAATCAATTCTGTCAAGTGCCGGGAGAACCCTTCTGGAAATATCTAGAATGGTTCAAAGATATATTAGCTCAGTGCCCCCACCATGCGATAGAAAAGTGGTGGTTGTGTTAAATCGTGTACGAAGGACTCGATTACATACCCAAAACTCTTCTTGAGTCCATGTGTCAGGGGGAGTTCATGAGAAAAAATGAGGATGAAGCATGGGATTTTCTTGAGGACCTATCGTGGAAAATCATGCAGTGGGAGAGTCCCACTGAGAACCCAATGCATCAGCATCTACAAGTAAGAGTGGGATCCATAGCATCGACAACTCGATAGCTGTCGAAGCTAAGATTGCAGCCCTTATGCGGAGAATTGAGGCGTTGGAGACTCCTAGTGCTCTATCAGTGGGTCAAGTAAAAATACAAGGTTCCACATGTTTTAATTGCAGAACTCCAAATCACGTTATGGAGGAGTGTCCACTGTTAGTGAATTCTATGGGTCCGACACTTGAGCAGGCAAACGCCCTATATCAAAGACCCATGAATAACCCATATGCTCCTACATACAATCCTGGTTAGAGGAACCATCCAAATCTCTCTTGGGGTTAGGGGCAATATCATGATGCCCCGAACCCTAACATGCAACCTTCAGCCAATGGCCAGTTCCCAAGACCAAATGTGGGTGCTTATCAACATCCAAACACTTCAAATCATGGGAACAACCATAACAGACCACCTGTACAAAACCAATCGCATCCACAACAAGGGTCTTAATAATGATCAAGAAAGGCGACACCAGTCACTTGAGAAGAATGTTGAAAACCTTTTCAAGTCCTCGTCCAAGCTAGACACGCATATGCAAAATCTCATAAAAGTGTCAACTGATTTTATTCAAAGAACATATCAGTACCTGCTCGTGAACTCTCAAGCTATTAAGAACTAAGAGCAGTAGGTTGGATAATTAGTGCATAAAATGAGTAAACGTGGCAAAGGTACTTTTCCAAGTCAACCCTTAACAAATCCTAATTCTAGTTCCTCTAACTCTAATCAGTCGCATGTCAACCAAGTTAATGCCATTCACACGCTTCGCTCTGGCATGCTGGTTGACAATCATGTAGCCATGCTACCTGATTTCAGTCCTAATGCATGGCAGGCTACACTCCATGATTCCATCATCAACTCACGATTCATTATCATCATCCTAGGATCCACCCACTAGCACGACAGAGCAGTCTGACCCATCTAATTCTGATCCTCCTATTGACCATACTTATAAGTCGAAAGCTCCCTATCCAAATTTATTAAAGAAAAACTCTCCTCAGGTTGAGCACATCTTTGAGTTATTCAAGCAAGTTAAGGTCAATGTTCCTCTTCTTGATACAATCCGACAAATACCTACTTATGCAAAATTCTTAAAAGATTTATACATAAAGAAGAGAACAACAAATGTTCCAAAGAAAGTCTTCCTAGATACTCACATCTCTAGCATTCTCCCTCAGTCTGTACCTGTGAAGCACAAAGACCCTGAAAGTCCTACTATCTCCTGCACCATAGGGACTACAGTGATTGAACGGGCTTTACTAGATTTAGGAGCGAGTATCAACTTGCTTCCTTATTCAGTGTACCAGAAGTTAGGACTGGGAGAGTTGAGACCTACAAGGATTACGTTACACCGAGCAGATAGATCTGTGAAGAAGCCTATGGGAGAGATTGAGGACATCTTGATTAAGATTGGGGAGTTTATTTTCCCATTCAATTTCATAATTCTCGAGAGTCAATCTGTGGTGGATCCACAGCATTGCATCCCAGTTATCCATTCCTAGCCACTTCTAATGCTATTATTAATTTTTGGAGTGGATCGATGAGACTTTCCTTTGGAAACATGACACTTGACTTGAATATATTCAATCTAGAGCACCAACCGAGTGAACCACATGATGAGTCCCTAGAAGTAAATATGATCCAAGGGTTGTCCAGTGAGCACCAAGAGGAGGAATTCTTTGATGAGCTAGATTATTTAGTTGATGAGAGCTTATTCTTAGATACGCTCGATGAGTCATCTAATTATGTGTCTTCCACTTAATGGGAACTTCCACCTGAGCCACTGATGACTGAGCCACGAGTTCAGTTACGATCATCTGTTGAGTGTCCACCTGAGCTTGAGATGAAAACCCTTCCGAGTCATCTCAAGTACACTTTCTTGGATGAACACGACACACTACTAGTCATTATCTCTGCAGATTTGACTGTAGTTCAAGAGAAAGCACTCATATCAGTGTTGAAAGCACATAGGGATGCCATAGGCTGGAGTATGTCTGATATAAAGTGGATAAGTTCATCTATAGTGTAGCACATAATTTATTTACTAGATAATGCATGACCTACAAGAGATTCTCAGCGTAGGTTGAATCCGGTAATAAAATAAGCTGTGAGGTAGTATATTCTTAAGTGCCTAGACAATGGGATCATTTATCCTATCTCTGATAGTGTATGGGTGAGCCCAGTTCAAGTAGTGCCTCAGAAGTCCAAAATCACTATAGTCAAGAATGATGCAAATGAGTTTATCCCGATGTGTTTGCAGATAAGATGACAAGTTTATATTGACTATAGAAAGTTAAATGCTGTAACTAGGAAGGACCACTTTCCCTTACCTTTTATTGATCAAATGCTAGAACGGTTGGCCGAACATGAGTTCTATTGTTTCTTAGATGGATACTCTAGCTACAACCAAATTTCCATCGCCCCGGAAGATCAAGAAAAGACCACGTTCACATGTCCATTTGGCACCTTTGCATACAGATGCATGCCCTTCGGGTTATGCAATGCACCTGCCACATTTCAAAGGTGCATGGTGAGTATTTTCTCTGACATGGTTGAACGATTTCTTGAAATCTTCATGATTGATTTCTCTATCTTTGGAGATTCATTCCAAGAGTGTCTGCATCATTTAGAATTAGTTCTCACACGTTGTCATGAGAAATATTTGACACTTAATTGGGAAAAATGTCATTTCATGGTCAAAATGGCATAGTGCTAGGGCATGTCATTTTGAAGGATGGTATCGAGGCTGACAAATCCAAGGTGGACCTCATCATGAATCTTGTACCTCCACGATCAGTGAAAGATATACGCTCCTTTCTTAGTCATGCTGGGTTCTATAGAAAATTTATCAAATACTTTAGCAAAATTGCTAGGCTTTTGACACATCTACTGGCCAAGAACATGCCATTTGATTTCACACCTAATTGTCTTAGAGCCTTTGAGCAGCTCAAGAAGGTGCTCACCACCACTCCTATCATTCATGAGCCAGACTGGAGTCTGCCCTTTGAGCTTATGTGTGACGCATCTGATTATGTTGTCGGTATTGTCCTTAGACAATGTATTAATAAGCAGCCACATGTGATTTACTATGCAAGTGGGACACTCAATGACGCCCAATTGAACTACTCTACCACAGAGAAAGAGCTTCTGGCAGTCGTCTTTATACTTGAAAAGTTTCACTCCTACTTAATTGGATCACTGATTATAGTTTACACTGATCAAGCTGCTTTGAAATATTTGTTGACCAAGGAAGACGTAAAAGTAAGGCTCAATCGATGGATCCTCTTGTTACAAGAGTTTGATCTTGAAATATTAGATAAGAAAGGTGCTGACAATTTAGTAGCTGATCACCTGTCTCGTCTGCTAAACGCTCCAACTAATTCTTGCCCCATAAATGAATCATTTCCTGATGAGCAATTGCTTGCATTAACATGTGAACCATGGTTTGCTAACATTGTGAACTATTTTGGGACCTAAAAGATTCCATCCCATTGGTCCAAATAAGACCGATATAGATTCTTTACCCAAGTAAAATTCGTTTACTGGGATGAACCATATATATTCAAATATTGTCCAGACCAGATCATACGTCGATGTATACCTGACGATGAGATACAAAGTGTCATCTCCTTTTGTCATGATCTTGCTTGTGGAGGACACTTTGGTCCCAGAAAACAGCTGAAAAGGTGTTGCAGAGTGGCTTTTATTGGCTAGCTATTTTTAAAGATGCTGTGGAATAATGCAAAACATACACATTATGTCAATTTGTAGGCAAAACATGCACATGATGCCTCTGCAGCCCATCCTTGAGGTCGAGATATTTGATGTATGGGGTATAGATTTTATGGGACAATTACCCAACTCATTTGGAAACCAATACATGTTGGTCGCTATCGATTATGTTTCCAAATGGGTAGAGGCAATTGCCACAAAATCGAATGACAACAAAGTTGTTGTCAAGTTCTTAAAAGAGAATATCTTTTCTCGATTTGGCATTCCACGAGCTATCATTAGTGATAACGGTATCCATTTTACTAACCGGTCATTTGAGGCACTCATGCAAAAATATTCTATTACCTACAAGTTAGCTAGACCGTATCATCCACAAACTAGTGGGCAAGTGGAAGTTTTTAATCGCCAAATCAAACTGATTTTGGAGAAGACAGTGCAACACAATAGAAAAGATTGGTCATGTGAACTAGCGGATGCATTATGGGCTTACCGTACCATTTACAAGACTAACTTAGGCATGTCTCCCCATCGGTTGATATTTGGAAAAGCGTGTCATTTACCGGTGGAGCTTGAGCATAAGGCTTTATGGGCCATTAAATTTCTTAATTTTCAGCTCGAAAAAGCCGGCGAGCAGCAGAGACTGCAACTTAATGAGCTTGATGAGATTAGAAGGAATGCATATGAGAATGCTAAGATTTATAAAGAGAAAACTAAAGTGTTTCATTACAATGCAATTATTCTCAAGTCATTTACACCAAGGCAAAAAGTTCTCTTATATAATTCAAGGCTACATGTTTTTCTTGGAAAATTGAGATCAAGATGGACTGGACCGTATATAGTACGGGTGGTGCACCATCATGGTGCAATCGATATCGAGAACCCTAAAAATGGTGATTTAGTTAAAGTGAATGATCAGAGATTAAAATCATTTTTAGAAACTCGAGCGAGCGATAATGCAGAGGTCGTGAAACTTTATGACCTAATCTATGCATTGGAGCATGTATTCAGTTGTATAGTAGAATGTATATTTTGTATATTGTGTATTACTAACACGATGCAAGGTACAAAAGAAGTGAGAGTTGCAAAGTAAAACTACAGAAAAGTGAGGGGCTAATCGAAATTTGCCATCACTATAAAAGCCCCCAACCAGCCCCAACCAGCCCTAGTTCCATCTAAAACAAAACCCTAGCAACCCTCAATTTCTCCCCAAAGCCAACATTGCCTTCTTTGTTTTTTTTTTTTTTTTTTTGTGCAAATCAGTCGAGATTCTCCACTTGGAGCTCAATCCAGAGGCCACCGACAGCCATATCCCTACCTCATCTTCCTCCTCCGCAGAGTTGTGCCCCAAATTCCTAAGTTTTGCTGCCAATCAGCAGCAGAAGCCACCAATCGATGGTGGATTTGTGGATTTCCCCCTGAAACTTTAGGGGATGTGAGCTTACTGGATTCTCTGTTTACTGTTAAACTAGAATATTTTTTTGTGGTCTTTGATAGAATCCAATGGCACAGTTTGTGTGTGAAAAATTCTTTGGTGAGATTTTTACTGCATTTTCGGTATATTTTTTATCCACCTAGAAATTTTAGGATGGAATTACTTAGTATACACGCCTAATTCATTCTACATTTCTGGGTTAGTAGAGGAGTTTTATGCAAGTTTTGCAAAATCTGATATTTCGAATAATCGCAAAACCATTACACTCCACTGGCATGGAGAAATCCATAAAGTGCACACAGCGACCATCTCTACATCCATCGGTATCCTCCTTCACTCTGAAAATTAAATCCCAGACGCGATTGAGGAATATCTTACACAGATGGGTTCTAATTGCAAAGTGATATGAGATAGAGCGATCAGCAGCAAGGCACTTTACGCAATGTACACACGACTTAACGCTGGATTAATACTAATGTAATGGGGATTACACATATGTCATCATTTTACACACCCACATTACACATTGTTGATTGCATCATGCATCAGGACACTCATTTTTGCATGTGCACACAATTAGTTGACATCATTATAAATGCTAAGATGCGGTCGAGGACTAGTTTGCCTCTGTCGTGTTTGATTACACAATTGTGTCGTGAATTTATGTCTAGTGCAGAGTTTGATGCATATGCACCTTCACGTGTTTCCATAGCTGTTGAGCACATATCAGTGACATATCAGACTGCTGTTCCAGAGGATTGGAATAGAAACATGGCTGATGAAAACATATATACCACTAAATTAAAACAAGATAAGGAGGATGACGCCTTCTTTGACCAAGACTTGCCAGCGGATCCCACCGAGCAAATCAATGTTGTCTAGCATGGTCTTGAAAAAAATTGGCATTGATCGAGACAACTTGACCGTGGAGAGACTTCTACTGCACGTGCACATCGTGCACCCGGAGAGTCGAGTAGAAGACAAAGAGGACGGCACCAATGATTTGTGTATGAGGACATACACAAATTTAGGTGTGGGGGAGTGAATTAGGAGATTTTATTTTATTTTTTGTTTTTTAAGGTTTTTTAGTTTTTATTCTAGGATTTTTATTTTATTTTTAGATTTTTGGGTTTTTTTATTTCACACTTGGGTAGTTCTTAGGGTAACTAATTAAAAAAACTGAAAAAAAGTAAAAACAATATTATGTATTTTCTTTAATAAATCAATCTAATTACAAATAAAAGAATAAATTTAGATTTGAAATTTGATAGGAGAATAGATTGGATAATATACTTAGAATTTTATAAAAAAATAAAAATTCAAAAAATAAATACCGCTAATAGTAATTTTGAGGTAAGTATACATCTAGTTTTCACTTCACAATAGTTTATTAGATTAAGAACAAAGATGATAATGATTGAGTAGTCTTCTCTCTCTAAAAAAAAAAAAAAGGTGAGCCTGGTATTTAAGGCAATTGCCTCAGAAATGAAATAATTGAGTATGATCCGAGTAATCGGGTACTTTGTGCCTAAGTAAGCGTGAATATTCACATGAAAGGTGAAATATTCGAGAGAAAAAGAAAAGAGAAAAAGAAAGGAAAAAATTTGTTTAGAGAGAGAAGATGAATCTTGAGTTAGAGTTGGAGTCCGAAACCGAAGTAGACTATCACACGTGCACGTAGATGTAGGAGCCAATGAGTTGTCTATTAGTGGGTATTGAAAGATAGGATTTGAATTTTAAATTAAAATGATAGGTATATTTGATATGATACTTGATTTGAAAATTGATAATCTAAATGCGTTCTTGAGTTTGTATATTAGTGAGACTAATTAAAGAAAATATCAAAAAAAGATTTTTCTTTCTTTTTTATAAAATTTTTATTTTTCTTAATTTTCAGTTATCCTTATTTTTCTTTTCTTTATTCCTTACTCTATTTTATTCACAAATTTTGTGGGTATATTCACTGCAAACCCTTATGAGACACAATTTGTCTACTAGGGTAACCTAGGGGTTTAATGGCTTGTTGCACATGCTAAGTGCAATTGCGATTTCTGCAAAAGTGATTTTTCTTTTTCTTTTGGTCTAGGTTTTGCTTGAGGACAAGCAAATAATAGGTGTGGGGTGTGATGAGTGTTATATATTGCATATTTATAACTTCTATATTATCTATTTTTGTATTTAATACTACTCGGATATTTTTAGTGTGTTTCAGGTAAACCTATTCCTATAAAGAGATGGCATAAACTAAGAGCCGTATTAGCAAACCAAGCCTAGAGAGGAGTTAAAAGTGAGCAAAACTACAAGACCATAATGTTGCAGAGAGTCAAAGTTGATTACAGTCATTCAGATCAAGAGTAAAATATCAGAACATTTTGCAGAAGAAAATTGGGGCTAAATTCTCATAGTTTTGTCGCTATTTGGTAGCATTAGCTGCCAATTGGTGGCTTCCCAAGGCCCACTCTGGGTGAATTTTCTGTGGGACTTCGTTGTAATTTTATAGTTTCTCATTTATACTCAAATTAGGGTTTGATTCTCCGAAGCCAATATATTGGTTGTATCCTTGTAATCTAGGATTTTTCATGATGTAATTTTGTACTAAAAAATTAATAAATAAAATTAGGGTTTACTGAAGGGGTGACGAGCAGCATACTAACTCCAGAGGTAACTTTTGTTGTTCATCATTAGTTCTTAAGTAATCTTTTTCTAATTTCTTTCTAGATTGATTTATTTTACTTTCTAGTGTAAACTTTAATTGCTTTCTAGGAAAAATATGATATTGCTAACTAGAACTATGAGTAGCTAATTTATTCTAGCTCTAGGATATAGATGAAACTAGGAATCCACCATGTAGTTTCTCTCTATTGTTTTCTTCCTAAATAAAATAATAAAGCTAAGATTTTTTAATGAAAAAATTAAAATATAACAAATCGTAGATTAATGCTTTGATAGGTTATACTTGAATTAGATTTCTTCATAGCCAATGCTTAATTAGGGTTTGGGATTGTTACTTTTCATCTTTTTCATAGGGTTATCTAATGATTTAGTTTATTTTTATGAGAAATCGTATCTTTGATGCGTTATCCTTGCACACCACTTGATAACACATACTTAGAATACTTTAAGTAAAAACTAAAACTAAAAGATCAAATTTTTATAATATGAGGAAGATAATAGAAGTAATTCATGGTTGGAAACTAGTGGATTCTATATCCTAGGCTAATTAGAATAACACAAATCCAACTTAGAATTCGTAGTTAATCCGCTAGGACTAAATAATTAGTGAGAATAGCAAAATACCTTAGATCCCTATGGGAACGATCTGTACAGCGCTACACAACACTGTGTGCTTGCAATAGATATTTCACATCACTATGCAATAGTATAACTTTTGATCTATAAACCAATTGAGCTTATTCAAGTTTTATTGGATAGCTAATTAAATTATCTAAGACCTATTAAGATCATATACTCTGAATTTAACTCTATCTTGGTTAAAACTAATCTGGAAGTCTTAAATGCACTGGGTCTATAGTAGCAGTAATAAGTCTATAGTAAAATAATAATATCTTTTGTTCTAGAACTCTAATTAAGTACATTTAAGATTCATTAGAAATATAATCTAAAATTTGCCAATTCTTAGCCTATAACTCCTTTTTGCGCTAGTCAAATAAGACCTAGAAAGTTTGTTTACACAATGAGCTGCAGCAACATCAGCACATATACCATGTCCGTGCAGGTCCTGCTCGACGCATAATATAATAAATATAGGGACGTGTTCAATCACTTTTGTTATTACTTGTACATATTAATTTTAGATTGTCTTAGCTCATGTCGTGGCATACATTCAATGTTTGTGCATTTGTCACTTAATACGATATGATATATGCACGCATGTTTAATTAAATATATCCTGTACAATTTATTCTTGATTGGAAATGATATCTCACGGATGTGAACATGTCTTGTAACACTTGTACTTACTAGTATTGCTCTTGTACTTGCCAGTATTGGCATGCGTGTCATTTCATGTTCACTTAGCTTACGTGTAGTTATGTTTAATTATGCATGTTATTACCTGTAAATATTGTTCTTACATGGAAATGATACCTCAAGCACATGAACATGTCCTGTAACTCTTGTACCTGCCAGTATCACTTTTATATTTACCAGTTTTGCCATGTGTATTATGTCATATTCATATTGCTATTGATATATGTACTATTATTGAATATATCACATTGATACTTAGTATATACTACATTGTGAGTATGGAAAAAATAAATGGTTGAACGAAACATGTATTGCGGACTTATCTTGTTTGGATGCATCCGTCGATCTGTGTACTGGCACTATCGGTTTCTTGCTTGTCTTGTTTCCTACTTGTGTCATTATTATGCTTGAAAAGTGTAATTATTTTAGTTTATTTTAGGCAAACGTAATCCAATTTTGTTTATTAATACAAGAAATTAATGGAAAAATATTTTTATTAATCAAATTCCTCACTATAATGTTTCTAGTGTTTCCAAATGTTTTTATAGTATTTTATATGCAAAAAAATCAAAATATTGAAGCATATCTCAAATATCAACTCAGAACTATGAATTTACAGGTCAAGCTGTCAATAGCCAATAAGTAGCTGGCTGTCGATAGCCAACAAGTAGCTGTCAATAGCCGTCGACTACAAGGTGAATTTGAGAGCAGCTATTGGTGCGAAGGCAGCGACCGCAGTTTGTTTTTCTCAAGAATTTTTGAGAGACTTTAGAGTTTCCTTATAAATAGAACTCCTATTAAGATTTTGTAAGACTATAAATGGCCAATATAATATGGATTTTGCAAGGTTTATGAATACTTTTGTGTAGAAAAATAATTATTAGAGATTCAAAATTTAGTTTTTCTACTCTTTCATAGAAATCAATAGAAAAATTCTCTTTTTCTTTATTTATGGTTATGATGAGTATGAGTGGTTAAATTCTTGAGTTAGATTATTAGAAATAACAAACCCTAAATGATTTACTGGTATGTGATTTCTATGCTTATTGATTTTAATAGATTTATGTAAAATTGATATCATTGATTCTTCATTATTTTTGAAACGATTAAGATATGATTTTGAGCTTTGGATGTTTTATTGTTTGACGACATATTTGTTACATAGTTTTTGATATATCGTAGACTCTTTAGGCATAGTGTATGCTTTAGACTTTGAACATTTATTTTTGTTATTCAGATTGCATTCTTATATAAACTCAAAATTTATATAGGATTAACTGGGAGAAGTTATTTAAAGTATCAGAATTGATTTTGTGTTTCAATAATTTTTTTCGGGTCGTACAAGACCACATGATCTATGCAACTGCGATATAGAAAGAATAAACATATCCAGTAAATTATTCTATGGAAGAGATACATCCATCTGATAAACAATTTTAATTAAACTAAATTTATATCCTCTTTAGTTTAGTTTTAATATTAGATAATAAAATTTAAATTTTTATTTCTTTTCAGTTTCGTAATTTATTCTTAGTGTCACACAATAATCAAACGTTCCTCAAGAGGATAATCTTGGGTTACCATTTTATACTGCTTATCAATCTCTTGGACTAAGGAGTGTACAATTTAGATCGTTGTCAAGTTTTTGGTGTCGTTGCTGGTGACCATAATATTATGTTATACTTTAGTATAGATTACGGTGTCTACGTCATTAATTTAAGTGATTCTGAATTTGCATAACCAGTTGGAGAAGAACTTCAAACGAAAGACTTATTCGATCACACTAAAATTCACATACACTTCCAAACCATCAAACACCTCATGACATGAGCACTAATAATAATAATAATAATACAATATGAATAATAACAATAATAATGGATTTGGAGACGACAATACAAATGATAATCATAACCATTGTGGAGGTAATGGAAGGTTTTTACGATGTTATCTACAGCCTTGTAGGACACCCAACCTTCATGCATAGTATTTTCTTTGAATATGGGACATCTCAAGATTAAATCTGGAGTATTTCAGTTTTTATGTAAATTCCATGGGATGGATTCAGAGAGCCCATATTTGCACCTTTGAGAATCTGAAGAAGTTTACTCTACTACTAATTTTCAAAAGATTACTGCAAATCAACTTAAGCTTAACCTCTTTTCGTCCCTTAAGGACATGGCGAAGACATGTCTACATTCTTTACATCCCAATTCAATAGGAAGATGAGATGAGATGCAAAGAGAATTCTTAAAGAAATTACTTCCTTCACATCGAACAAATTATGTACAAAAATAAATTCTCAATTTTTGACATAAAGAATATGAGCCATTGTTTGGGGTAGATTAAAAGAGTTGTTATTCTCAAGCCCACATCACAGTTTCTAGATATGGAGGACTGTAGATACCTTCTATCAAGGACTAAATACTACAATCAGGCAATTTGTAGAAACTATGTGAAATGGTAAATTCTTGAACAAAGATGCTGAGGAAGTAGAGATTATCTTGATTCATTTGCCAAAAATTCACAAGCCTATATAATTGAGGATATTTCGGATAAATACCAATTAAAAGAGAAACCTTCAAATATAGGTGGAATTATTAAACTGGGGGAAGCTAAAGATATACCTACATGAATGATTTCCATCACTAATAAATTTGAAGAGTTGCTTACAAAGAAAACTAAAATAGTTAAGGCAATAAAAGAAGTTCTAGAAGTTTGTAATATTTGCGAATTGCAAGGTCACATGACTCGTGAATGTCCAACACTTTCTGCTTTTAAAGAGGTACTATATGAACAAGCTAATGCTTTAACACTACTCCTCAACCAGCAAGTAAGCCATATTCACAAACATATAATTCTAGTTGGAGGAACCATCCAAATTTTCAATAGAAGCAGAATGCTCAACAACAATTTAATTATCAAAATAAGCTACCCACTAATCCACCACAATAATACATCCAACCTTCTAATAAACCTTCAGTATACCAACCACCACCGAAAATAAATTTTGAGAATAATTTCTTACAGATACAGTAGAGAATGGATCAGATGATCCAAGTGTAACAGCAGTTTATTCATTCGTAGAAAACTATTAACAGTCAGAATGCGACAGTGTTTAGCAATATCAGATCACTTATAAGCCACCTTAATTCTGTGTTGCAAGCAAAGGAAGAAGGTAAGCTACCATCTCAACTAGGGGCTAGTACTTCAGGTAAAATCGAAGGTATAAATGCTATTACTTCCTCCATTGATAATGATATATATCTAAGATAACTGCTGCAATAAATTTACGAAGTAGAAAAGTGCTTGATGAGCCTGTTTCAAAAGAAAATACTAAAGAGAAACATGACAATAATTTAGTACAACAATCTAAAATGATAATTCCACAAATTATAAGCCACATGTACCATTTCCTTAAAAATTAAAAGCTAAAAAATTAACGCATCTTATGCTGATTTTTTGGAAATTTTCAAATAGGTACATATCAATAAATCTTTGCTGGAAAAAATTAAATAAGTCTTCTCATGCGCAAAATTTTTGAATGACTTGTGCACCATCAACAAACGTCACAACGTAAAGAAGAAAGCATTCTCACATAATAGCTAAGTGTATTATTCCGTTCTAAAGTGCCTCTTAAATATAAGGATCTTGGATGTCTTACTATTTCTTATATGCTAGGTCAACATAATATATAGAAAGCTTTACTAGATTTGCAGGCTAGTGTAAATATTTTACCATACTCGGTTTACAAGCACCTAGGTATAGGAGAACTTAACCTACACCAGACATATTACAATTTGTTGATAGGTCGAAAAGGCTTCCAAGGGCATTGTAGAAAGATGATCTAGTGTAGATTGAGAACTTTTATTTCCCTATGAATTTTATAATTATCGACACTGCACATGTAAAGAATTCACATATTCATATTCCAGTTATCCTTAGACGTCCATTCCTAGCTACAGCTAATGCAGTTCTAAATTGAAGGAGTGGTGTGGTAAAGTTTTCATTTGGAAAGATGACTCTGAACTTAATGTTTTAAATATTTGCAAATAACTGAATAATTATAATGATGAATTGCAAGATATTAATTACAATGAACAAATCCATGATGAAGGAGATATCGTATTATTATGCATGTCTAATTCTTTGGAGCTTGCATTAACAATGAACAATGATTTTCTTGATTATCTCAAATCTGAACATATCCTTGAAATTATAAAATATTTGACTGATGCTCAATGTTTGAATATCACTGGATGGATCCAAAAAATGGAAGTGTATGAAGAGTTACCTCAAATTACAAAGAAATTAATACCATCAGATATTCAACCGCAGATACTTGAGCTAAAACCACTATCTCAAGATCTCAAGTATGCCTTTTTGGGACCTAAGGAAACTTTTTCGGTGGTCATCCCAATGCATCTTGATAAGAATTAGAAAGAGCAAATACTATCGACATTGCAAAAGTATAAAGGAGTTCTTGGATGGAATATGGCAGACATCAAAGATATGGACCCTCTTATTTGTACACATTGTATTATTTTAGAGGATGGAGCAAGTCTATTAGGCGAATGCAACGAAGGCTTAACTCTGTTATGAAGGAAGTGGTTAAAATTGATGTGTTGAAACACCTTAATGCTTGCATCATCTATCTAATTGCTGATAGTAAGTGGGTAAGTCCAATCCAAGTTGTTCCGAAGAAGAGTGGGGTAACAATAATTAGAAACGAGAATGGATAGATGATATCCACTCGTACTGCCAGGCATAAATTTTACTATTTTTAATGGTTATTCTGACTATTATCATATTGAAATTGTTAGAGAAGACCAGAAAAAGACAACTTTTACCTATCCCTTTGGTACTTTGCTTTTAGAAGAATGTCATTTGGATTATGCAATGCGCCCGCAACATTTCAAAGGTGTATAATGAGTATTTTAGTGACATGGTTGAAGATTATCTAGAGGTATTCACGGATAATTTCTCTATATTTAGAAACAATTTCAAGTCTTGTTTAACTAATTTAGGATCAGTGCTTGAAAGATGTCAACAGAAAAATCTTCTTCTATATTGGGAAAAAGGTTACTTCGTGATTACAAAAGGTATTGTGTTAGGTCATATAGTTTTATATAAAGGGATGGAAGTAGATAAACCTAAGGTTGAGTTTATTTCTAAAATACCAATACCCAAAACTGTGAAAGAAATACATTCATTATTAGGACATGTAGGTTTTTATAGAAGGTTTATAAAGGATTTTAGAATTATTGTTAGACCCCCTTCTCGCCTTTTTGCATAAGATTTGTAGTTTGAATGGATGCAGGCATGCCAAAAAGCTTTCGAAACTCTCAAGTAGATGCTCATCACAACGCCAATAATACAACCTCCAGAATGGTCACTTCCATTCGAGATCGTGTGCAATGTAAGCGATTATGCAATTGGAGTAGTACTCGGGCAACATAGAAATTAAAAGCCTTACATGGTCTACTACGCTAATAAGACTCTCAATGACACACAGACAAATTATACGACAACAGAGAAAGAGCTTCTAGCTATAGTTTTTGCTTTTGATAAATTTTATTCATATATTTTAACCTTACATGTGGTTGTTTTTACATATCATTCAGCACTCAAATATCTTCTATCAAAGAAGGATGCAAAACCATGACTAATCCGATAGATACTCCTGATCCAAGAATTTAATCTTGAAATTAAAGACGAGAAGGGAGTAGAGAATGTCGTTGTGGATCACCTATCTCGACTAACTTTTGAAAATGATAGGTTACCAATTAGGGATTCGTTCCCTAATAAGTAGTTATTTTTAATCAAAACAACTCCCTGGTATGATGACATTATTAATTTTCTTGTTGTAAGTGAAATGTCGAATCACTGGAGTGCGCAAGACAAATGATGATTCTTATACGAGGTACACTATTTCTTTTTCAACGACCCTTATTTAAATATTCTTCAGATCAAATCATTAGGCGTTGTATGCCTGATGATGAGATTCAAAGCATACTTGCCTTCTATCATATAGAAGCATGTGGGGGCCACTTTTCATCTAAGAAGACGGTAGTCAAAATACTCCAATGTGGTTTCTATTAGCCTACTATGTTTAGAGATGCATATGAATTTTGTAAACGATGCAAGTCATATCAGAAATTACTAGCATTACCAAGGAAGAGTGATATACCTCTTAACACTTATACTTACAATTGAGATATTTGATTATTGGGGCATTGACTTCATGGGACTGTTTTCCCATACTTACAATTGAGATATTTGATTGTTGGGGCATTGACTTCATGGGACTATTCTAATAGATATGTTTATATCATCATGGCGATTGATTACAACTCTAAATGGGTAAAAGCTGCAACATGTAGAAACATTTATCAACAAACTGTTATCAAATTTTTAAAGGAATATATGTCATCCAGATTTTGAGTTCCTAAAACCATAATAAGCAATAAGGGTTCCCATTTTTGCAACAAAACCTTTGAGAATTTGATGAAGAAGTATCACATCATGCACAAGATTTCTATACTTTATCACCCACATTCGAATGGACAAGTCAAACTGGCCAATAGGAAAATCAAGCTAATTCTAGAAAAATGATTAATCTATCTCGCAAAGATTGGTTGTTTAGACTAATCGATTCTTTATAGGCCTACCATACAGCATATAAAACATCCTTGGGCATGTCTTTATATAGAATAATCTATGAAAAATCTTGTCATATACCTATAGAGATAGAGCACAAGGCGTATTGGGCAGTTAAATCTATTAATCTAGATCTCAATTTAGCAGGCTTATTATAATAACTATTAATAAATGAATTGGAATAGATGTGATGCATATGATAATTCATGCATTTCAAAGAAGAAAAAAAAAGAGAATATGACATGATCACCATATCACATGTCGTGTTTTTCACCCTTCCAACAAAGTGCTACTATACATTTCACGCCTTCATCTACTTCTAGAAAAATTGTGTTCGTGGTGGACTGGACCATTGTAGTTAAAATTAGACATTTACATGCCACAATCAATATCGAGAGTCCAAAGAATGGTCATACATTTAAGGTAAATAGAAAACAATTGAAGCATCACTTAAAATTTCTGAAGCAGTCAAAGGAATCTCACAATTTAGTGGATCTTCTGACATCTCATTGGTACTAGCTAAATAAAGTTGTATATTATGTACTAACAATTTTGTTTTGCAGTTGTTATGCCATGAGTACGGAACAGAGGTAATTCTTAAGCACTTTCTCTTAAATTTTACGTATTCTTGATTAGTTAAATAGGTATATCAAATCATTGAGGATAGTGTACACTTTAAGTTGAGGGATTGCTTATAAAAATGACTTAGTTTTGATATCCATGATGATTTCAATGATTTTGTTTTAAGAAACTTTTCTTCAAATTTCAAAACAAAAATCTCATAGTTATTAAGTTTAGAAATTAGAACTGACTTTTCATTTAGAATTAATTTTAGAACTAGAAATTAATAACTAGATTTTAGAAATAACACTAGATTAGGAACTAATAATTAGAAAAAAAATAAAAATAAAATTTTTTGGTTTGATGCAGTTCTCAACAGAGGACCGCTATCGAACTGCTGTCAACAGTAGGTCCCTGCAGAGCAAAATTTTCTCTGTCCAAGAGCAGTTGTCGAAGCCACTGTCGAATAGGCTGTTGACAGCCGTCGAAACAGAGCTCCAATTATAAATAGATCTTTGAATTTTTTTTTTCTCCACAAACAAACTCTAGCCTCCTTTCTATAGCACCATAGAGCAAAAATTCTTCCTTTCAGCCCAAACCATCCTCGCATAATTTTTTCAAATTTTAACAATTTTCAAATAAGTAAGTCGTCTTCTCTTTGATTTATCTTTAAATTTTAATTTTTAACGATCTTCAAATAAGTAAGTGTTCTTCTCTTTGGTTTATCTTTAAATTATTCTTCTTAAAAAGTAGATTTTTGTCTCAAGAACCTAGATCTACGACTTACATGCACAATTTGAGTAAATTGAAGTTAGATCCTTACTTCTTAGTAGATTTGGGATGGTTTAGCGAGTTTTAAGGAATTTGACAAACTTCATGGAATAATTGAAAATACATAATAAAAATCATGGGTAAAAAATAAAAATCTTAACCTTTTAGCATAATACTTCATGGGTTGCTTGAATAATCAAGGTATATCAAATTCATGTAATAATAGTAAATTAAAAGTAGAGACTGATTAATTTTTGAAATAAGAATTAGGAAATATAGAATTATGTAAAAAGAGGGGAAAATAAAAAGAATTAAACAAAAAATAATAAAGAAAAATGGGTGTAGACATATATAATATGTGTGCTGAATTCATAATTTAGGAAAATAATAATATCATATTAAGATGTAGTTTTTGTGATTGATTTTGTAGAATAGGACCAAGAAAGCAAACCGTTTCTTAGAGGCCAAGAGTGGAATATTCGGGCCCATCTTCTCCTTAGAGGCACGAAGCTGTAAAAACAAACAAAAAGCACTTGGAGAAATTTGAGAACTTTAAACTTTGGCCCGAACATACAGTCGATTACTCAAAGATATATGAGAATTTGGCCATTAGAGCACAAACATAGGCTACAAAATTAGAAGCATATACGAGATATATACACATGCTAGCATGCAATGAAATCGTGTTTAAGTTCTACGCTAATTTGCAGCCGGCACTTAGGGATCCACATGGATATTCTATAGTAAGGGGCAGGGAGGTGTCATTCACCAGACAAGAAACCTTAAGGGAAATTTCTAAACCTGATATGCCTGAGAAGCACCCAACTTTTGTAGATATTGTGAATGAGATACAAGCGGCTCCCACTGGTTCAAAGAGCTGTGCTAATACCATAGCAATGTTGCTTTCAATGAGAATTCCTTGAAAGTAGGCTATGTGAAGAGAGTACATTTTGGTAAGCCTATTCATTAAATATAACATCCTACCATCCTCTGCAATAACGGAACTATATTCAAGATATGTGGTTTCATTGAATATGATTATGGAAAGGCACACATTTGATGTCGCATCTATCATGTACTTCGCGATACTTCAATGCATGGGTCAAGCCCATGAACATATCTAGCATCCGTGATTAGCAAAACCACACTTAGTTCTGCTATATTTGATAACAAAAATTTGCATGAATAATGGAGTCAATCTGTCACAGAATGACACATTTGAGAATCCCGTGCAACCATTCATGGATACAACAGTGCGAAGAAATATGGGTGCTCAACACACCCAGCAGGAACAGTAGGTGCAATAAGAATAAGAGCAACAGCAAGCTACTGCCCCCTCGGCCGGTCATGGAGAGCAAGATTAGGAACGTGGCAAGCTTCAAAGATAGAAAAGAGATGCAACAGCTGCAGCAGGCCGATCAAAAGAAATTACACTCCAAATTTTGAATGAGTCGATTATATAGATGGCAGACACGTTCAATGCAAGATGTCCAATCATCGAAGAATGGCAACCCGAACCAAGCATCATCAACAACGTTAATATTGGCTTCTCACCAAAATATTCAGACAAATGGTTGCTGAGAACACCCACATTTCTCTCGATGAAGATGAAGAGACGAGCTAAGGGACCACAGGGTACTGCCGAGTATCAAAGATGCAAGCGAAAAGAAGGTCTTCATCAGAGCCATCATTGATATCGACTACTAGAGAGAGTACAAATTTTTGAAGAACTGACCAGGTCAGGTGTTTTCTAATCTTAACCTCTTATATTACTCCTTATTATATTATTTGCATAGTTACATTCTTGATGCACTGAGGACATTGCATAATTTAGGTAAGGGGTGGGATAGATACATTATACTTTACTGTATCATAACTATTATAGTTTTAAAAAATTTCAAATTTTTTTATTTCTTTGAAATAAGAAGTAAGATTAGAAGTGCTTTACATTGCATACTTATGAGATTGATATCTTAATATTGATACTTATATGAGATAGATTTTATTTAATCTTAATTCTGATTTTAAATCCGACAATAAGATATATGGATACTTAAGATTTGAATCAAGTATGCACTCTAAACACTTACACAACAAGTCATGAAGAGTTGAAAACAAGGAGAAAACTTAAATGGAAGACCTATCACACACACACACACACACACACACACACACATATATATAATGAAGTGAGCCAGACACTAAGGCATTATACTTCGAGAGAATATATATATATATATATAAGAGAAAGCAAGTGTTAAGTAGTTGGGTTTATACCTCTTTAAGCATGCATATTCACACAAACGATACTTATCCATTTTTATTATAAATATGAGCTAAGTAACTAGGCATTTGAGTCTCGGTAAACATGAATGTTCACATGAAAAACAAGTGTTTATGAAAAAAACATACAAAAACTAGTATATATATGAAAAGGGCTCCTATAAGTATGATTGGAGTTTGAAACTTGACAAGATACATATACACAATCATAAGAGTGCATAGGAGAGAATAATTGAAGATAAAATTATATCTGCGATACGATTTAAATGATCATGATAGATATATAATAGTACTAGATTATTAGTGATTTGCTAAGGCTGACATCCTTAAAAATATCTTTGTGTGTATTTCTGATTGAGGTTGATATGGAAAAGATATGAAAACCATAAATGTGTGTATATATATATATATATATATATATATATATATATATATATATATATATATATATATATATATATATATATATATATATATATATATATATATATTGTTAATAGGATACTAATATTTTTCATTTTCATTATTTTACACTTTCCCTATTTTTCCTTTTATTTATTTCTTCAACTCAAATATTTCTTGATGTTTGTGGGTAACATCACTGGAAACTCTCATTAGACAACACTCGTTTACTAGGGTAAATTAGGGGTTTAATAGTTTGTTGCACGTGCAAAGTGCAATCGTGATTCCTACAAAAGTGAGTTAAGATTTTTTTTTCTTTTTAGTTTAATCTTTAGTTTATAAATTTGCTAGGGACTAGTAAAACTCAAGTTGGTAATGTGATTATGCATGAAAAGTGTAGTTATTTTAGTTTCATTTATGCAAGCATAATCCAAATTTGATTATTAATACAAGAAATTAATTGAAAATTATTTTTATTAATTAAATTCTACACTATGATTTTTTCTAGTGTTTTCTAATATTTTTGCAGGCTTTTATTTGCAAGAAAATCGAAGTATCAAATCATATCTCAAATATTAACTCATAACTGTGAATTTATAGGTCTGGCTATCGACACCCAATAGATTGTTGTCGACAGCCATTGACTATAAGGTGAATCCAAGAGCAGCGTTCAATGGCATTGTTGAAGGGAGCGGCCTAATTTGTTTTTCTTGAGGATTTTTTAGAGAATTTCGAGTTATGTTGTAAATAGAATTCCTATTAAAATTTTTTAAGGCTATAGATAGCCAATATAACTCAGATTTTGTAAGGCATATGAATAGTTTTGAGTATAAAAAAATTAATAGAGATTCAAGATTGAGTAGTTTTTGTACTCTTTTATAGAAATAAATAAAATAACTCTTATTTTCTTTATTCTTGGCTATGATGATTATGAGTGATTAAATCTTGAGTTGGATCAGATAGAATAACAAATCCTAGATGATTTACTAGTATGTGATTTATATAATTAATTATTTTAATAGATCTATGTTTAGTTTAGTTTTAATAACAAATCTTTAGTTTAGTTTTAATTTTAGATAATAAAAATTCAATCTTTATTTCTTTTCAGTTTCGTAATTTATTCTTAGTGTCACACAATATTCAAACGATCCTCAAGAGAATGATCTTGGGTTACTACTCTGGTACTATTTGTCGATCACTTGTACTTGGGAGTGTATGATTTAGATCGCAGTTACTTAGCAGGACGTCATCTAGTCCGAATGAGGATCGGTACTTTCGACCATAATCCCAGGTATGCATGGGATATCCAGTGCACTAGCTGTGTGGAATCCAATTCATATGTGACCGATCTTGGGTCCATGGTAATGCGCAATTCACTTCTAAAACACATAAATACTCACACCATTCAGTTCCGAACTAATAGGATAGAATTTGCATCCATTCGCCTAATCATGTCATATTATACACACCATATACCACATGATTCTTGTTATATTCGGTATACCTTGTTGCTTGATCTATGTACGCCATGATTCATGTTATATTTAGCATACTTTCATTATGTTATATTTTGCATATTATGTAATTCATGGTTTAGGTTATATTTTGCATACTTGTAGTTCATAATTCATATATATACATTTTTTATATTGTTCCTACTAGCATGCCTCACTGATATGGATTCCATAGTATTGCACAAGTTTGGGTTTGTATTCACTTTTGGGTTCTGACCCCTGAGATTATCATACCCTAGGTTTACCAGCATACATAGAGTAGCAAATGAGAAGGACCGACCTCTTGAGGATTCATATTTTCAGGAGTAGGTCGAGTACGAGTAACCAGCTTCTTGTAGGATCTTCATTCCTTTTGTATATTTATTATTTTAACTTGTATTTGCATATGTATCATATTTTCTAGTTCTGTACGTGGTATCCAGATATCTTGTATATATTCAGCATTTGAGTTGTTATGTTATAATAATGTACTTGAATCTGCATGAGCAAGCTTTTGATGTATACATATTGCTTATCATTTTTATATACTTGTTTTTGGATATTACTATATTCATGGCTGTGTTGTTGTGGCAGATAGATTTAGACCTATGGAATATATCTCATATTTATGTGCTTCCATATCTCTTGCATGTGTTTGAATTAAAAAGAAAAAATGCCTCGTGCCCGCTGGCAATGAGAGTGCCCGCCGGTATTGAGAGTACCCGCCAGTGTGATTTGGGGTATTGAGAGTGACACCTATCCATTACCTGTGTGATTTGGGGCATCACAGATCTCCAAAAGTAAGATTGCTTCACAACCATACACTAGAGAAAATGGAGTTGCATTTATTGGAGTTTGCACAATGGTGCGATAAGCCCATAGACTGGATTTACTTTATTTACAAAGAGTTAGTAGCTATTTACAATCGAAAGGATTGCAATTGGTATTCTAAGGAGTGTGACAGTAGATGTATAATTAGCATGATCTTCTTTACTTCCATTGACGGTCAAGCAGAAGTCTTATAGAATATGAACTTCCTTGATCTTGAACCCGTCTTTCTTCTGGCTTTTTCTTTTTTGAAGTCTCTTCTTTATTTGATGCCCAGGAATGTTTTTCGTTGATGAAGGATGTTACAACCACCTCCTTAATTTGTAGAGATTGTGGCAGCTTTACCCATGTTCGGATAGGATTTGAATTTTTTTGCGAGCTTAATGATTAGGACTTTTACACTCTTCTAGTGGAACTAAGCTTGTTTTGGTGGGGCTAACTCTCTATTCCTGTAGAGCCAACTTGAGAAGTCTGGAGGAGCTCTTTCTACCTTGTTGGCAAGGTTAAGCCAGTTTTGGTGGGGCTAACTCAGTTCTAGCAAAGCTAATCAGTTTTGGCGAGGCTATCCTAGTTCCCATGGGGCTAATTAGTTTTGGCGAGGCTATCCTAGTTCCCATGGGGCTAATTAGTTTTGGCGAGGCTAACTCATTCCAGCAGGGCTAATCAGTTCTGCCGAGGCTAATTCAGTTCCAGCTGGGCTAACCAACTATTTGGTTATTGTATTAGCTCTTGGTTTAATAAATTGTCAAATTTGCCAAATACGATTTTTATAGTCTACAGCCTCGTGCACTCCAGTATTGAGAGTGCCCATTGTTGGCGCCCTACCCATTATTGGGACACATAATCGGGCCCATCAGTATGATTTGGGGCGTCACACGTGTATTTCATGATTCACATGCATATATTTTTTACATTGTTCCTACTAGCATGCCATACTGATATGGTTTCTATATCATGGCACGGCGCGAACTTTGATTTGTTTTCTTATTTGGGTTCTGATCCTTGAGATTATCACAATTCAGGTCTACAGTCAAGACAGAGATAGCAGAGGGGGAGGATTCACCCCTCAAGAATCCACATTTCCAGGAGTAGGCAGAGTATCAGTAGCCAGTTTCTCATAGGATCTTCATCTTTTTTATGTATATATCATTTTAGCTTGTAGGTGCATACGTATCCTACTTCCTAGTTCTCTCCATTTTATCTGGACACTCGGTATATATTCAGTAATTATATTGCTCTGTTATGATATTATACTTGACTCTATATGAGCATTCTTTTGATATATATATTGATGATCATTTCTATATATCTGTTTTTGGATATTACTATATTTATACATGTAATGTTAAGGTAAATAGATTCAGACCCATGATATATATCTCATATTTGCGAGCTTCTATATTTCTTGCCCGCGATTATTTTAAAAAATGGCCTCGTGCACTCTGATATTGAAAGTGTCCACTAATGACACCATACCCATTATTGGGACACACCTTCCGGCCCACCAATATGATTTGGAGCATCACAGTATTGCTTTCACTATACCACCGATAAAAAGGCAAGGTCATCAACAATGGAGGGTCCTTAGGTGGCAATCTAAAGCTTGCCCTAATGGAAGCCCTCATAGAGTGCATCCATGCCCTTGCACCATCCACCAAACTACCTTTATGTGCTAAAGCCAGGTAAGGATTGCTCATGTAAAATTGATCATAATAGAATTGTCTGGCAAGTTGGCTGGGAAAGTATAATGACAACTCACAAATATTAGTACTTTGCTACATTAGATGTGAATGGTAGATACACTGCAACCACCAAAAATATCCCCATAGGCAATGAGCCCACATCATAAAAGAGACCTCCAAATTCAACAGCATCAATATCAAGGAAGAACCTAAAGAATCTATAGGTATTGTTACAATCAACAGGTTTCCTCGTCTCCACTAAATATTGATGCTTCCACCATCTTCTTTCGATTTGACGGTGTAGGAAGACCCTCTTTATTAGCATCAAATCCCCCAAACACCAATCCTTTGCAATGGGCCACAAACGATGCCATTAAATATGCATATGGAATTTCAACCCGGGGCTTACCTTCTGCCCTGCAATAAAATGTTGGCAAAACACCCTCAATCTCCCATGGATTCGACAAACCATGGTGGCAAGTAAGCTTAAAGATTGCTCGTTGGCCAATAGTATAGCAGAATAGAGAGTCTTCAAAGTAAGACACTCCTTTGGCTCAGAAGGAACTAAACACCTCTTCAACCACAACGCTAGGTAACTCGTTAAAATTGTTGGGTGTCAAATCAACACTGGCCCAATGATGATAACTCAAAAGCACAGTGTCAGCAATGAGGACATCTTTATCTTCACTCAGGACTTTCTCTAGGACTTTGTGTTACTCCAAATGCCTCTTTAACTCCTCTATCAAAGATATGTCATTGATAGCAGCTGGCCCCGGTCCATCAACATTAGCAAAGAAGTACTCTGCCCATTTCTTACACCAAATAGAAGCTCCCTTTTGACCAGTAACGTCAATACCAATGTGAAAGTGGCAGGCTAACTCCCGCAACATCATATACAATGAGGCGTTTTGATCCTTGAACATATTCAACTCCTGTGGCATAGTAAAATACACTTCATAGGGAAAATCCCCCATCAATAATCACAAAAACATCCAAATTTTGTGGATTCCTATGCCGAGTTTGTTGTTGGGTGTGAAGAAAGTACCAGAAGATGAAGTATATATCTCTAGTAAATCAAAAAATTGGGACTGGTTATTTCTAATCCCATATTACATAGGTCTTATCGCTTTATACAAGCCAAGTTTATGTAACCGAGTCTCGCATTTGTCCAACATAAAGCTTGTGAGATGCACCCACCAGTCCGTCTTTCCATAATTAATCTATTCAGGCTTATGAAAGTTTACAATAGGATAATAACTTTTCTTCCTGATCAATTCAGTTTTAACATTCCTGACCATCACTGGCTCTTCAGTCACCAGTATTCCTTCTTGGATAGTTACTTTGGAGAGAAGGCCCATTACCATGGTTAAAGAGCTACTCGGTACAAAGTCACATCCCCTTTCATAAACTGTCCAACCGGAAGAGAATCCTATCTCGACGTGAGATTCCATTTCATCAATCGATTCTCTGTGCAATGCCTAAAATACAGTAGAGGATAATGGCATTCCATTGGAGGAAGAGAGTATACCACACCCTCCTATTCATAATACTAGGGAGTGCATGTTCTTGAGATCAATTGAGTCACCGAAGATAAAACTAGGCTGACAATTTCTTTCCATTGGAACCAATATGCCTGATGCTGGTAATAATTTGGCGAAGGAATTTGGGATCACCCTTCCGGATCAAGTTAATCCTATACAAATTCTCTAAAACCCTATACAAAGAGATGACCCCTTCAAATCAGAACTCGACACCGCCCCTCATACCGGAAGAAGTTCAGCAAGCTATTGCGTCAAAAGTGTTCCTTTAACATAACGGATTACAAAGGAAAATAAAAATGAAAGAAGAAATAATCAATGTTAGATTGATGACCAAACAAATGGCAATGAAAACGTGAATAAAAAGAGAGAACTCTCCATCTAAGCCAAGATGATGATCTATCAACAATGGTGAAAGATGAGAAAAATAGTCCTTGCCAACAAAAGAACATTGGCATGTGAACTGCTAGCTGTCATCAGCCTGTTAACTGCTAGCCGCCTTCTTGCTCTTGGAGGTTCCTTTCGGTGCCATGGATTCGAAAAATTGAGATTTTTTTTTTTTGGAATTCTCAAATAAGTTCAAAGAATCAAGAAAACACAATGGCAATTAGATCTACCACTTGGAGTTATTATACTCTCCGGGTGAGACTTAAGATGTAATCATCTTACCTAGCAGGCGAGATAATCACATTAAATGAGGAACAGCTTTTGAGGGGATGCAATGACTATCATTTCCCATCAAAGAAGGAACGGCAATCGGAACACCTCTCCTCAACCAACGATGCTCGCAGAAGAGGTAACGCCTACTAAAACAGAAATTTAAATTTCAAAATCTGAATTAAGATCCTGAGAGAATTGAAAGATATGGGATTCAAAATGTTTTGATAGACAACGAATCCCTTGGCTCTTGGAAACTTTAAAGGGGTCTTCTAGGAGGTAAAAAAATTTCCTACTGCTGACTAAGACCAACCAAAGAAAATTGATGCATCTGCATGCTGAGTTGGTAAAGATATAAGTCATACCAATGACCATCTTTGGTCTCAGCCTCGCCACACCAAAGACATTTAACTTTGCCAACTAAGGAATCTCAACTTCACCAAAAGAGCAAGTTTTTTTGCCTATCAGGACTAATCATAGAACTTCAAAAGACAAAGTCCACCCAACCACCAAAGATATCCCATCCCTGCTAGCCCAAAGAAAGCAAATAGGCCTAAGACAAACAAAATCATAAACAAATGACTAAATCAACTTCGCCAAGAAAGTTATCCCAACTTTGCTAGCTAAAGGAGTCTGCTCCACCAACAAAAACATTCCATCCTCGCTGGCAGACAGTTATTCAAATTGATCAAATTGTGGTGCAGTTTCTCTAGGATCCCCTCGATTAGATCGTGATGCAATTCCACCATGATCTTCCACAAATCAAGGGGAGGTTACAACTATTCAAGCTATAAAACCAACCCGAGTACATGAACAAAGGGGATCAGAAAATCAATTCATGATGATCACATAGAGAGAGTTTTACTTCAATCCAAATTTCCTGTTGGATAGTCAATGGAAATAATAAGAATCCCTTTGATCATACTTCTATCGTCACACTCCTCATAAATCTCGATTGTAATCCTTATTTTATTAGTAAAAAAACATCTTTAGTGTTAAAATTTTCAAATATCAGTAAAACTTTTGTTTTTTTTTTTGCGATGGCTGCATTTTCTGCTAATACTGGAAATGATGCAAATAGTTAAGGGAGACACTAATTGATGTGAAAACTGTATTTTGGCTATATTATTAAGTTGTGAAACTAATTTTTGTGCACACTATGGGTGCATGGTGATTTGGTGGATCAGTCATAATATTATTGCTGTCGTTGTGCAAGTCCAGGTCAGCTCGAGATAACTATGTGACTACTTTTTCAGATCTGTATGGGAGACAATCAAAATACGGATATAGAGTATTAATTATATTTTCATTAATATTTAATATCTTAAATTATAGCACTTGACATATAGACTAGTAGATAATGGTGATTAGAATAAACATTATGAAGAACTTAGTTAATAAATTAATTAATACTCTATATGTATATTCATATGCACTGTCTATGTCTATTTCAATTGCTCTTACTATTTATCTTTTCATACTAGTATTTTTCTTAGTTGATTGCAATCTGATGGCCTAAATATGCATATCCAGATTTTGAGATAGACCTGATGGAGCATATACATATTACTTTATACTGCACCTACTATCAAACTATTCTTTTTTCCATAATTAATGTTGCCCTTATTTCGGTCATTACCTATTGTAATCCAATTTAGTTCTTTGAATAAAAATCTATTGTTGTGATGTTTGGTAAGGATTGATATTGTACTAAGTTTTAGTATATTTTCATGAATATGTTGCTAAACAACTCAGTTATTCGGCTTTCCGGATGGCGGGGCGTAATAATAAGACTGAAAGAGACAACCTAAAGCTGATTGAGACCATTCAGAGCTATCATCCAACTCAGTACATTCACCATTGCCATTGACTCTTGACCTCGTTGGGCCTAGATGCTATGTCATATTTGGTCTAGGACCAAAGTTGGCTTAGAGGAGAATGAACAACAGTTAGGACTCAGACATTGTAATGCCCCTATTTTTCAGCTGCTTTCCAAAATGGAGAATACTACTTAAATAATACTAGACAACTTAACAGACACAGGATTTTGGAGTAATCGTAACTACTGTCATATTCAGATAAATAAATAACATGTCTGAAACTAAAAAAAAATATTTATACAAGGAGTTAATTACATAAGATGGTGCATTACTCTGGATATGAACACAAAAGAATCAAAAGAGGAAAGTAGTGCCCAAACAAAAGGAACTATAAACAAAATATACAAAGGATCTCCAAAAAATACTTCATCACTTATTATCACTCGGTCTGTTCAATGAAGTATGGGTCTTTGGTTGGGATTAGTTCTCCTTCTTCATCTTTCAATCCTGGGTTCAGAACCCAAGCAATTAAACCTAGCAAGTAATATAAAGAATAACAGAAGTTGTACTATCACAGTACTCAGAGTAGTTGATTGTGAACATATTATGTTAGTGTCAGTCATGATAACATAAATAAAGAATAATATAAATAAATTTAAAATCACAACTAAATCAAGTATTCAGGGATGTGCAGCTTAATTATAGTTAACAGTTCCCATTAAGGTCTTATGTCAGATATCATAAACTATACTGATTAATAACTAGTCAGATATTTGAAACTCATATGATGGATAAGATGCACATTGTTACCCATATCACATACGTGTCCAAACATATTTGGGATCTGGTCCAAACCCATGGTGCTGAATCATGATGAACTGTTAGGTGCTGCTAGACAAATCCCGTACTGTAAAATAATAACGGACGTCACTCTTATGGGGACTCGCATATCAGGCTATAGAAATAGCCAACTTGATCCTCATACGATACAGTTCTTATCCATTATGTAGTTTTCCACAATCCCCATGTCAGTAATACACGATAAACGTGAGCCAGTAGAAACATCATGGCTTGTCAAGTCAAATTGTGTACATGTCCATTATAACAAGAAACTGAAATCCACGAATCACTTCAATCGGGATCATGTACACATGTATCTCGATGATACTCTTTTTCATGAAGTCAAGATGTATGAACCTTGTTCTCATGTTCCATTAATGATCACGTTATCATGAATCAGGTACCTCAATGATTTATTCAATCATATCATGTATCGGGTTCTAGTATCATATATCATGATCATCTTTTATATATATATCTTCTATGAATCATAGTGTCACATACAAATCGTGTGCTTTGTTTCATAGTTTTCATAATCAAGAATCACTTAGAGAGCAATACAGTTGGCCATCTGCCGTGAAGGTGAAGTATCTCTACCATTTATGGTGTACTTGGTATTATCTTACTTTTATTTCAGCTGCAATACACTTTTAAATGCATTTCTTGACATGGTGTTTGAATGGTGTTCTCTTTTGCGCACAATATCCTATCTGAGAATTCCTTTGATAAGGTCTCAAACTTGTTTCAGCCCAAAGCATGCATCATAGAGTTTTGTATCAGCTTTTGGAAGAAAAACCTATCTTTCTCATAGCATTTCCAAGACCAAATCAACCGCATAGACCATAGGCATCCCATTTCATTAACAAAAAAAGTTTCAATGTCTTACTTGTATTGACATCCTTATTATACAAAACTATAATAGTATAATAGCTGCATCTGATTTCTATAATGTCTGACATACCCTGTTCATTTGTTTGCGACAGTCATTAATGTTTAAACTTGGTCCCCTCGGGGACATCTGATAAAATTGGAACATTAATGTTTAAACTTGACCATTACTTACCTTAAATATTTATTGAAGATGAAACATGTTATGCCTCCTTTGACAAATCCTAATTGTTGATCATTCAATATGAATAACAACCTAATAAGTTACGTTCTTTTGATATGAATAACAACCCAATAGATTTATGTGTTCAAATAAAATACACATATATAGACATGAAAGATGAATAGAAAAATCTAGAGAGTAGAATATACTTACTTGCCCTTTTGTTCTTCCTCTTAGATTTGCTTGAAAATCCCAAAATTTCTTTTCCGAAATACTTCAACATTAGCTATCCATGAGAGATGGTGAGAAAGTGAGTATTTGTGTGCTAGAACATGAAGAAAAAATGGGAAGGAGATGAAGAAACAGGTTTAGAGGCTTATAGATAGCCTAATGACAGTTTGGTAATTATGATGAACTTCATGTTTAAGACATAACCAAGCAATGATATCTATCCCCTTCAATTGCCACACAATACCTCATTTTGACACCAAATCACTCTTCTTCTCCTCCTACTGACAGCAAATGAAATTAATGGTGGGTGCAATTTTGGATTTAAGGTGTGTAAAAGAAAATTTATTTAAATTTAATTTTTTTTTATTATTTACGACTCCAATAAACGCTTTCCAAATTGACCATATTAATACATGTTGTAGTGCTCAACGAGAGAAACATTACAAAACTATCCATTTATCAATTTGATATTTGGAATGAGAGATAAAATTTCGAAGTAATTAGAATAATAATTTAATATTTTAAAATTAGCATGATTTGAAAATATTTTTGGGCTTACCAGAAAATTTTTTTAAAATCATAAATATTGGAAAACTAATGACTGCGAAGGCCAAATATCATTTGGAGTCACGTATATTAAATTATGCTCACCAAAAATCATTTCAGTATCCAAATTGATTTGCGGTAGCCTTATTCGACACGATCGGATCCAAGAGAGAGATACATGTAGTATGAAATTTTGGGATATTACATCCAACCCACCTAACAATAAATTTTGTCCTCAAAATTTCAAATTAAGAGACATGATAGCATATATTGGTATGTATGTATTTAGAAATGAATTAAATTAACATACTTGATTACGAGAAATTGTATGGATATTTTATCTAGATGTCTTTCTCAAGTTTCCAAGTAAAATCTCTTAGTGATTATGCATACTATGAAACAAGAACTAACGGTATCACTTTTTCAAGACTTTCTCCTGCCGGCCGATAATTACTACTTGTCGTACCTTAAGTCTAATCTCAAATCCACTTCAGACATATCACTACTCTGTGTTTTTTATCCAAGTTCCTCAACTGTGAGATATGAAACACATGGTGAATGGTTTCCATCTCTGGTGATAGTGATAATCTGCAGGCAAGATTTTCAATTTTTTCTGTAATCCCAAATGGCCCAATGTATCCTAGACGAAGCTTTCCTTTCTTGTCGAATCTAATGATACCTTTCATTGGTGATATCTTGATGAATACTGATGTGATAATCTAATTGCAAGTGTACAGTATAGTTATAGTACTTTACAAGTCATTCCCATAGGGATCTCTAGTGTTTTGCGATCATACTATTTATATTATCTTAGCGAGCTAACTAATGATTCTAAGTTAATTTTAGTCTATTCTCATTAGCCTAGGATATAGATCTCACTAGTTCAAAACCAAATATTATTTATTTTATCTTCTTCTTTTTATAAAAATTTGATCTCTTAGTTTAATTTTTTATTTAAAATATCCTAAGTATGGGCTATCAAGTTGTGCGCAAGTATAACCTATTAAAAAAATTACTTTTCATAAAAACAAACTAATTCATTAGATAGATCTATGAAACAAATAAAAACCAACAATTCCAAACCCTAACTAAGTATAAGCTATCAAAATATTTAAATTAAGTATAACCTATCAAAGTCTTAATTTATGAGTTCTTGTATTTTTATTGTTTCATAGGAAAATCATATCTTTTTTATTTTTATTCTAAAAAGAATACAAATAAATTAATATAAGGTTGATCTCTAGTTTCATCTACATCCTACAATCAAACTAATTAGTTACACATACTCCTAATTAATAAGATTCTATTTTTATTTATGAAAGCAATAAAAATTCTATTTTCTTAGAAAGCAATGGAAATCTATACTGGAAAGAAATAAAATCTACATTAAAAAGCGATTAAATATTATTTATAGAGTCCAATACTTACAACCAAATATTATTTATTTTATCTTCTTCTTTTCATAAAAATTTGATCTTTTAGTTTAATTTTTTTATTTAAGATATCCTAATCATGGGCTATCAAGTTGTGTACAAGTACAACCCATTAAAGAAGTTACTTTTTATAAAAACAAACTAAATCATTGGATAGATGTATGAAACAAATAAAAACCAATAACTCCAAAGCCTAACTAAGAATAGGCTATCAAAATATTTAAATTAAGTATAACCTATCAAAGTCTTAATCTACAAGTTCTTGTATTTTCATTCTTTCATAGGGAAATTATATATTTTTAATTTTTATTTTAAAAATAAGACAAATAAATTAATATAAGGTTGATCCCTCTTTTCATCTATATCATACGACTAAACTAATTAGTTACACATACACCTAATTAACAAGATCCTATTTTTATTCATGAAAGCAATAAAATTCTATTTTCCTAGAAAGCAATAGAAATATATACTAGAAAACAATAAAATCTACGCTAGAAAGTGATTAAATATTATTTATAGATTCCACTAGAAAATGATTAAATATTATTTAAACGTGAAATGGGTATATTATTATGTCTTATCATCCTCTAACAAGTCATGAAATTACTTGTCTATTTCTTATGTTGTCCTCGGTTTTCTTTTCCCTCATGGAAGCATTAATAATTCAGCTAAATAAATTTTCAATATAAACCTGCTAATCATTATTAGTAACAAGCACACGTGTAGGAATATCGTCGGTATTGTTTGCTATAAAATCGTAAATGATTCTCTATTGAGATATTTCAATAAAGGATTACAATTCCAACAGTTTTTCGTTTACAGAAGATGAGGAAAGTGGATTCCCTCTTTATTTAAAGCTGGGTTCTGAGGTAGCTGTGGAGGACGATCTTGCTCTCCGTTGACACTTGATGAGTGTCATATATTGCATATTTATAACCTTCATATTACTTATTTTTGTATATAAATAATGCTACTCGGGTATTTTTAGTACAAGGAGACGGCATGAAATCAGAATTAGAGTAGGAAATCAAAATCCGAAAAGT
The DNA here is from genome assembly GCA_036321105.1 of Dracaena cambodiana. Taxonomy (NCBI): domain Eukaryota; kingdom Viridiplantae; phylum Streptophyta; class Magnoliopsida; order Asparagales; family Asparagaceae; genus Dracaena; species Dracaena cambodiana. Next base: position 17,736,783 of record JAYEPQ010000005.1, on the reverse strand, counting down.
TTTCAAAGTGAGCAAAACTACGAGACTATGATGCGACAAAGAGTTAATGTCAAATACAGTTAGGAAAATCAAGTATTCAAGACAAGATACTCGTGAAGGAGAAAACATAGAGCTATTGGCTATACTTGAGCCACTAATTAGCAGTTTTAGCCGCCAATTGGGGGTCCAATGGTGGACTGACACGTGGAATTTTCTCCCGTGGCTTCGTTGTAATCTAATAGTTTCACAATTGTATTAGAATTGGATTTGGTTTTCCGAAGCCTATATATTGGTCGTATCCTTGTATTCTAGGGTTTTAAGCAGTAGATAATGTAGATTAGGATTTAGTTTGTACTCGTTTTAAATTAATAAAATTAGGGTTTTGCTGAAGGGGTGGCAGCCACAACACCGTGCTCCAGAGGTAAGCCATTGTTTTTAATTCTTTATTTGTTTTTTTTTTAATTGCTTTCTAGTATAGATTTATTCGCTTTCTAGATTAGATTTAATTGCTTTCTAGAATCATGAGTAGCTAATTAGTTTAGCTCTAGGATGTAGATGAAGTTAGGATCCACCATGTAATTGCTCTCTAGTATTTTCTTCTTAAATAAAATAATAAAGACATGATTTTTCTATAAAAAAGATTAAAATATAAGAACTCGAAGATTAGGACTTTGATAGGTTATACTTGAATTAGGTTTCTTAATAACTTATACTTAGTTAGGGTTTGGGGTTGTTGATTTTATCTTTTTCATTGAATTATCTAAAAATTTAGTTTGTTTTTATGAAAAGTAGTATTTTTGACGAGTTATACTTGCACACCACTTGATAGTTCATACTTATGGCACTTTAAATAAAGATTAAACTAAAAGATCACCTCTTTATGAAAGAAGAAGATAATAGAAGTAAGAACATGGTTGGAAACTAGTGGATTCTAAATTCTAGGCTAATTAGAATAACTCTCAACTTCAATTTAGAAACTCTTAATTAATCCGTTAGACTATAGAACAAGTAAGAATTGCAAAACACCTTAGATCTCTGTGGGACGACCTGTTAAGCGCTACAACCGACACTGTGCACTTTTAGTAATTTATCACATCAAGTTTTTGCACAAACTCTTTCAATTAGCAGAAAGGCTCCGGACTTCTGATCGCAAAGGGTAATTCAAGAAGAAGATGATCGATCCCTTCTCTTTCTGTTTTTTCGCTTTTTATAGGGGATTTAGGGCAACGTCCCCGTCTCATTCGTTCGACCGTTAGCCCCACTACTCCAGAAGTGCCATCATATTCGTTAGGTAGTTACCCCACGATCAAAATAATGCCGCTATATTCGTTTGGCAGTTGGCTTCACGATTCGAGGTGGCAACTCCCTTGTTTGGGTCGAGTGACTTCGCATTAAACCCCTCCCCAGAAGCTATGGATAGTATTGTGAATCTCATCTTTAGATTCACGGACCTGTTATGTCGTACCTGGGTCGCGAATCTCAAACTTTAGGCTCGCGGATCTGCTGAGTTGCGGCCTCAGACCCTAAATTCGCGGATCTGCTTTGTTTTGACAGATGACTCCAAAATTTTTCACCGACAAAACCCCCTCCAAAGTTTTGAAAACTCTCATGATCCTCTGGCGTGTTTTGGAATACTTTGAATATAACAGTTTCCTTTGATGTAGGATTCTGTATTAGAATCTCCATTTTTTATATTTCTGAGAGCGTAATTCTGTATTAGAACTTTCAAATGAAGGCAGCATGATCCGATCTCAATATTTTGAACTCCCATTTTGAAAAGAATACGACTTTGTATTAGCAACGTGAACTTGCTGCTTTTGAAAGAAAATGCGACTATGTATTAGGGCCACAATTTTCAATTCTTGAAGTTGTTCGCCATAAAATTGTAAATGATTCTCTATTGAGATATTTCAATAAAGGATTACAATTCCAACGATTTCTCATTTACAGAAGATGAGGAAAATAGATTCCCTCTTTGTTTAAAGTTGGGTTCTGAGGTAGCTGTGGCTGACGATCTTGCTCTCCGTTGACACTCCGCACAAACTCTTTCAATTGGCAGAAAGGCTCCGGGCTTATGATCACAAAGGGTAATTAAAGAAGAAGATGATCGATCCCTTCTCTTTCTGTCTTCTCACTTTTTATAGGGGTTTTAGGGCAACGTCCCCATCTCATTCGTTTGACCGTTAGCCCCACTACTCGAGAAGTGCCATCATATTCGTTAGGTATTACCCCCACGATCAAAATAATGCCGCTATATTCATTTGGCAGTTGGCTTCACGATCCGAGGTGGCAACTCCCTTACTCGGGTCGGGTGACTTTGTATTAAATCCCTCCCCAGAAGTTATGGGTAGTATCGCGAATCTCATATTTAGATTCGCAGACCTGTTCTGTCGTAGCTGGGTCGCGAACCTCGAATTTTAGGTTCGCAGATTTGCTGAATTGCGGACCTCAGACCCTAAATTCGCGGATCTGCTTTGTTTTGACAGATGACTCCAGAATTTTTCACCGACAAAACCCCCTCTAAAGTTTTCAAAACTCTCATGATTCTCTAAGGTGTTTTGGAATACTTTGGATGTAACAGTTTCCTTTAAAGTAGGATTATGTATTAGAATCTCAATTTTCTATATTTCTGAGCGCGCAATTCTGTATTAGAACTTTCAATTGAAGGCAGCATGATCCTGTCTTAATATTTTTAACTTCCATTTTGAAAGGAATATGACTCTGTATTAGCGCCGTGAACTTGTTGCTTTCAAAGAAAAATGTGACTCTGTGTTAGAGCCACAATTTTCAATTCTTGAAGGAAATACAACTCTGTATTAAGATCGCAAATTTTCATTTTGCAAGGAACACGACTCTGTATTAGGATCGCGAGCTTTCATTTTGCAAGGAACACGACTCTGTATTAGGATCGTGAGCTTTCATTTTGCAAGAAACACGACTCTGTATTAGGATCGTGAACTTTCATCTTGCAAGGAACACGACTCTGTATTAGGATCGCGAACTTTAATTTTGCATAGAACACGACTCTGTATTAGGATCGCGAACTTTAATTTTGCATAGAACACGACTCTGTATTAGGATCGTGAACTTTCATTTTGGAGAAGAAAACGACTCTGTGTTAGGGTCACAAATTTTCATTCTGCAAGGAACACGACTCTGTATTAGAGTCGTGAATTTTCATTTTGGAGAAGAAAACGACTCTGTGTTAGGGTCGCAAATTTTTATTCTGCAAGGAACACGACTCTGTGTTAGGGTCACAAATTTTAATTTTTGGTTGCGAAAAATCCATAAGGCGGTTACTTTATTTGGCGTAGGAATTGAGGCTTTCTCTAAGCTGCATTAAATAAAAAGGTACTCACGAGATTTGAGCCAGAGATCACGTCTATCTGAAGATCTCGGCCATCAAATCATTTGCTATATAACCTCGATTTCATGAGATAGGTCATTCCTATCTCAAGAAATTTGAACTCCAAGTCCTCAGGGTTATTAAGACTTCTCATTTTCGGTCTCCCTTAGTTTTCGATTCTTCTTGTGAAGGATTTCCTTAATTTGCAAAAGATGCCGAAGAAAACTTCTCCCTCTGATGCTTCTGCTAGTAGCCATTGAGACCTTCAAGCAACCTCTAGTTCGATAGTGGTTCGACAGAAACCCTTGATTGGAAATAATTTTCTCAACATATATTCGAAAGGCAGTCCTTTTTAGTTTTTTTTTTCTTGAATCTGAATGTTTCTTTTGCAGTTGATTACGCCTTGAATCCTTGGCCCAAGGATCATTATTTTGGATATTCGGGTGGCTTTGATGGGAAGAAGGAGTTCAGGTTTGGCCAAGTTTTCCTGTATTGTACCGCATCGATAATCAGGAAAGGAAAAACAAAATTCTCAATCCTACTCGCGCAATATTGCGAGAGCTGATGACCAATGCTCCATTGAAGGAGACAATCGATCTTTGCTGAATAAACCTGCCTTTTTGTTCGGTGATCACGTTTCGGTGCCCTACTGTGGTTTAGATGATGGAGATTACAAGTGGCTTTGTCAGGTTGAAGGCTGCAATTTGTTTCTCCCCAACATGGAGAGGTCCTACCCATTTCTATTTTTCCAATCCCTTTCTGTACCCAGACAAACAGACTGGTATTTAAACAGGCCACAAAACGGCATCTTATTCGGAGGGTTCAATGCACAGGGTGCCTTCCCACGTACCACTGGGAAACACTTTTGTGGGTTATTCCCGGGGTCCTTTAAACAAGACTTTCTTTTAGGTGAAACACCCATAGTCGCTCAGACCTTCTTGCATCGATTCGTCAATGCATAAGGGGAGTTTCCTGCTCAAAACTTTCGTCCCCCGGATGGGTCCACTGCTCTTCGAAAGGAGAGTGGGCAATCCTGACTGATTTTTTCTTAAACGCTTTCAGAGATCAGCCTCAGCATGTGAAGTTGTATCATGCTATCAGGGCGGTTCAGTACGGTATTCCTACTAACAGGTTTCATTTGTTTACTTTACTAGAGTTGTACAACCCTGATACTTGTACAGTCTTTTCCCCTCACGGCGATTTGGGTTTCGCCCTTCATAAAATGTACGAGATTTCGGGACACCCATGGGAGACAAACTATATGAAGAGTATGTCCCCACTGGGGAAGAATTTCATCTGTTGAAGATCCAGGACCCTTTGGTCTATGATACTTATTGGGAATTGCTCTGTCATTACCACATTTGCACCCACATGTCCGGTACTCGCAATGTGAAGCCAAAGAAGTGGTTGCAATACCTTTTGCCCAATTTTTCAAAGAATAAGCCTGATTTCACTCGCCTTTCTCCGATTTTTGAAAAGGAGGTTGAGAGGAGAATTGCAAATTTCGGGACAGATGCTTACATTGCCGAATCTGACGAGGACGTTTTCAAGGCTGGAACATCCTTTGAAAGGTTTCACTACCAGACCCTCCAGCTTTAATTTGATCTGGCCTTCTTGGCGAGCTACTTGATGGTATGGTTGAAGAAATGTGTTATTCCTTCGCAGGAAAGCATATCCATTAGGGCCGTATACCCAGCCGTCTTGCTTGCATTCGGTAGATGGCTCAGTCTGCTGCCCATGATGGTGTGCAGTATTCATAGCGGGCTAAGAAGATTGGCTGAGAAGTTTTGTTTACAATTGGAAAATAAGCTTCTAATGAAGCTGGAGTAGCTTGGACTAAGGGTCCTTGAGCCTTAGAGACTAACTTTTTAGCTTCGGAGGAAGCTGCAAAAACACAGGCTTGAGATTCGCTTTTATCATTTGAGATGCGGATGTGTGATCTGCATCTAGGTTCAGGAACGTGGGCTTGAGATCCTTATTTGGCTGAGGTTCTCATTTTACTTTAGAAACGTGGGCATGAGGTCCGCGTCTTGCTTCTAGAATGCAGATGTATAATTTGCGTTTTGAGTCATAGAAAAGCCTCTTGGTGGGTGAATGGTGTTTCTTGTAAGAAACATGAGTGAGCCTCTCCACATCTTGGTTTAGCTTCTTTTTGGGAATTGTTACTTTGCTCTTTGGCCTCCACATGCAAACTGGAGCCTCACATGGTTCAACAGTTGTTAGTTTTCCTTTTATGGGACTTTGCTTCTTCTTAGGTTTCTCTTCATGGTGCGGATGAAAGAAAATTTTTCTTCTTCAAAATTATATCCTTGCAGGTCAGAGAATGATCGCTTTCCTTTATTGTTGTAAGGATTTCGATCATCTCCATAATATCAATAAGGGTTTTTGATGAACTAGACCCTGAGCCTCGTACTTGGCAGAAAAAAGTTTCACCTTCCTTAAGACCAATAAGGTCTTGAGAGTCTTTAGGCAAATTGCCTTGAACTGTAGTCTTTTGAGCCTCATTTAAGGCTAAGTTTAATAAAATCCTGCGGTATTTCTATAGAGAATTTGGGCACATAGAGCCAAAAGAGAGGAACTCTTCGTATTTCTCTTGGTCGAACTCAATGATGAGTGATTCGACCATGGTGCCAATAGGGATCTTGTTAGATTGGATTACAACCGTATCTTCGGAGATGATAGGACTCCCTAGTGGAGTCGCCAATCTTCTGTTTGCTATGAAATTAATTTTATTGAAACTCAAGATAGAGGTTACAATAATAACAATTATCCATTTACAGAAGATGAGGAAATAATTCCTTTTTATTTAAGGCTAGAGTTCGTTATAGCCATGGAGGATGATCTTGCTCTCCATTGACGATCCGAACATGAATTCTTGAGTTGGTAGTTGTTGAAAAGCTTTGGATGAGGAGAATTCCTTTGAACTCTAGATTTTTAGTACGAATGCTCAAATGGAAATAATCCAACCCCTTTTTCAGCCCAAATCATAGTTATTTATAAGGGTTTAGAGGTTTTTGAATTTGTGTAATTGTCAATTAATAGCCTCTTAATAGAGGATTAATTTCTCTTTTTTAATCCATTAGATTTGTAACTGAAATCTTTAATCCTCTGGATTTGTAACTAAATTGTAGATTTCAGCCTTAAATCTGTATTTTGGTTTTTTGTAGCTCATGTTCCATGCTCAGACTTGCATTTTGATGCAAGTGAGGATAATTTTTATCCTTCAAAGTTTTGAAGTGAAAACGCAATCCAAAGAGGTTCACATTTAGCTATATTTAACTCAAAATATGGACTTTTGACAGGGTCCATAAGATAGTTTTATTTAACTCAAAACACGGATCTCTCTATGATTGACGATCCATATTTTGGCTATTAATAATATGTCTTACTTGATTAGACCCGCATTTGTATTGCAACGGGAATAGTTTGAGTCTTCTAGGATTTTGAGAACAAAACACAACCGTGCGTTTGGAACTTTTTGAAATGTGGGTTAGATCCATGTTTGAGAGTAAGGATGGTTCTCATCTTTTATGTAAAGTCAAAATGCGACCCTAAGGGGCTGGCACTTTAATTATTTTGTGAAATACGGATCTCTTTGGCTAAGGATCTGTATTTTGTCTCTTTAGCAATTAATATTGCTTTCTTAGACTGCGTTTGGGGATAAATATGAATAACCTTAACTTTTAAAGGTTTTGAGAGAAAAATGCGATCCAACGGGGTTCACATTTAGTTTTTAATTAGATCAAAACATGAATGTTTAGTCAGCCATTTTACATGTTTTACAACGTGAATATCTCTAGAATAGAATCTACGTTTTAGCTTATTAGCTATTTTTAAGTCTTCAGTAACTCACATTTATTTGCATTTGGAGATATCTTTCGTCTCCTTGATATTGTAGAATCAAAACGTGACCCTAAGAGATTTGCGTTTTGATTCTATAAGGAGGTTCCCTTTGTTGATTTCTCGTTTATTCAATAACATGGATCACCCATCTTCTCTCTTCATAAATTTTTTTTGTCAATAATTACCAATTCTATTTTGACTCTAATTCTGACTTCGACTCTGCAATCGCATCGCCGATTTGATTTTGCGTATGTTTCAGTTTTTATTTCTTCTCTTTTTCTAAAATAGAAATTTATCTGCTGCCTACTACTGTTTTTAAGAAAGAAATTTATATGTTGCTTACTACTACTTATTAGAAATAAGTTTATCTGCTACCTACTACTACTTTTAAGGAAGAAGGTTAACTGTTGCCTACTACTATTTTTAAAAAAGAAGTTTATTTGCTGCTGATTATTGCTTTTAAGAAAGAAGTTTAACTAGTACCTAATATTTGCTTAAATGCAGGTGCAATCTGATGATTCAAGTAATTCATGAACTATTGCTACTGCTCATCTACTTTAATTTAATATATATTATTATAGAATAAGAGTGTTTTTTAATCTGTGTATTAAGTTGGGAATAATTAATATTTATACTCTAATTTGAGGGGGAATGTTATATTAGAAAATTATGTTGTATTTAGGTTTAGTTTAAATTTAGTCCCACAATACCTATTGGATTGTTTGTATGGTATTGATATATTTATAAATATGTGTATTCCTTGACTCATAATAAATAGATTGATTGGCTCTGAACATAGATGAATAGTTACTAGGTCGCCTTTCCTTTCTTCTCTTCTACCTTTTCTCCATTTTTGTTTTTCCTTCTTACTCTTTTCTTTTTCTCTATCTCTCTTTTTTTAAGAGATGATGTGGGGGTGGAATCTAGTATGTAAGTGTGGATTTTGCTAGGTAATCATTAGTTAATAAGATAGATTTTAATTTTATTTTCAAATTAAAAAATCTTACAAATCTAATCTAATTAAATACTTTTTTTTCTTATTTGACTTTTGGTCTATAGATGGATCAAATATTAATTAATGAGATATGTAATAGAATTTTCAACGTATAAAAATAATTAAATAAATAAATGAATTAATTCATTTTTTGGCATGTCTAAATAATTATGCAAAAGTTGTTGAAGGTTATGGGATTTGTTAGGGAAAGATTTCAAAAATTCAAAGCAAAATTAAATCTCATCAACTCAAATATTAATTTGTTATAATTATTGTTGACTTTTAGCTCCACATAGTAAAAGATCAATTAATATTAATGGTTTTTCTAATAGATATTATGCATGCAGTGTGTAAAATTAAATTTTTTTAATTAAGAAAAAATATATTAACCTAAAAGGAAACCAAAGTTGAGATATTTTGGAGTGCGTAGAGTAACTCGAATGTATAAAATAATAAAATTGTGGGTGTTAATAGATCCAGGGTGTTACAAAATTTACTTCTAAATGTAAGATTATAAGGATTATCCAAAATATAATTTTAACTGTCCATTAAATTAGTGCATGTTCAACATATATTATACCATTGTGACTTACACTAACATGTATTTATAGTGTATACAAAAAAAAAAAAAAAAAATCTAAACTGACGGTGCTTGAAATCTTGCCTCTTTATGGAAACCTGGTTACGAAAGAATGAGAGGAGTTCACCGCTGTCCATGTAACTGCCACTATCATTAATTTGCTGGGGAAACAGTCCAAGAACTCCTGTGACGGTGTCGCCTGCGCCATGCCACACGCCAAAACAAAACCACACGCCAAAATCCGATACCACCCCGGGCCCACTACAATTAACCCCCCGTCGTAGTTATCACGTAATGATGGACTGAACCCAGTAAAATAAATAAACAAAATAAGATTAAATTAAATTAGGAAGGAGCCAAGGTTTTTTCTAATTCGATTAGTTTTTAGATCCCTGGCAGTCTCCGGAGCAAGTGGCGGCTCTCGGGGTCAAGATCTGGTTATAAATTAAAATTAAGACTAAATAAAATTTATAAATAACTCCCTCTTTCTTATTCTTTCTACCCCCAACTAATAATTAATACCATAATTAAGAATTAATTAAATCGAGTAAGTCATATTTTATTCCCATTCTCCTCCCTTAAAACCGCATTCTTTCTCCAGTGCTCCCGCTCCCCATGCACCACCACATCCTCTCGCCTCTCTAATCCCTCTCTCGTCCTCTCGCCCAAATAAATAAATAAATAAATAAAAATAAACAAAAAAAAAAAAAAAAAAACCAAAAAACAAAAGAAAAAGAACCGATCATAATCCTATATTTTTTTTGATCTCGCGAGAGAGAAGCGGTCTTATAAAAAAAAAAAAAATTATCTTTTTTGTTTGTTCGTAATTTTTGGTAATGGCGGTGGCTGGGAACGCTCCGGTGTCTGTTCCGGCGCTGTATGTCGGGGACCTACGTCCTAACGTGACGGATGGGACCCTGTTGGAACATTTCTCGTCTATTGGCGTCGTTACCTCCGTTAGAATCTGCAGGGATTTCGTCACCGGGAGATCTCTCGGCTACGGTTACGTTAATTACACCAGTCTCCAGGACGGTAATTTTTGCAGATTTTCGAGATTTTTTTTTTTATATAAATTTTGATTTCTAATGGGATTTTTTTTATATGAAAAATGGCGTCTTTTGAAGCTATTTGGTAGTATATTGATGCTTTACGATAAAAAACTTGATTTTTAATTCTGTTGTGGTTCTTTTTAGTATCTTGAAGGACTGTACTCGGTTCTCTTCCTTTTTTATAAAATTTGGGTAAATTGATTGGTGGTTTCATGGTTTTTGACTCGTCTACTTACATTAATTTTGATTCTACATTGTTGAAATAAAATTCAGTTCTGTTAATCAGATATACACTTTTTGTAGGTTAAATTATATATTTTTCTTTGTTTATTGGGCCTTCCATATTTATCTGTGCCTGGAATTTTGCTTTCCTGAATATTTTGTTTATTTTTATGTTAATTTGATTTTCTCTGTTTTTGTAATTTCTGTAGCCTCGTTGGCTCTCGAGAAGTTGAATCACTATCCTTTGCTTGGGAAACCCATAAGAATAATGTGGTCGTATCGGGACCCAGATGCAAGAAACAGTGGGATTGGGAACCTTTTTGTGAAGGTAAATTCAATGTTTTTTTCTTTCTTTTTTTTTTTAATTTCTTTCTTTCATTTTGGAGGATAATTGGAGAGAAATCTCTTATTCTTTAAATTTGAAGAGGACTTACTATATTTGATATTGAAATTTCCCTTTAACTGAGTATTTGCCATAAACGAGATTCTGATTCAAATTTGCAGAATCTAAGTGACTCTGTTGATAGCATAAAGCTTCGTGAAATCTTCTCCAAATTTGGGGCAATCACATCGTGCAAGGTTGTTGTTCAGGATGGGAAGAGCAAAGGGCACGGGTTCATTCAGTTTGACTCTCAAGAATCGGCAAACTCTGCCATTGAGAAACTCAATGGTGCCAATATTGATGGCAAACTAATGTATACAATCATAATTCACTATTTTAGTTTTCCGTCATAGTTATTAAATGTGTACTAAATTAAGCTATTGCATGACTAGTGTCGGTTCTTTGATGTCTGCCCTCTTATCAATTGGTTTTTGATTCACACAGTTACGTCGGTAATTTTATAAAAAGGAGCGAAAGGGTATTACAGAATCAAGAAGCTAAGTATACTAACCTCTACATGAAGAACCTGGACCAGGACATAACTGAAGAACTTATTGAACTTAAGTTTTCTGAATTTGGTAAAATCACCAATGTGAAGATCGCAAAAGATGCTGATGGGAACTCAAAGGGATTTGGGTTTGTCAATTTTGAAAATCCTGATAGTGCCAAGAGGGCAATGGAGGCAATGAATGGTCTTCAACTTGGTTAGTCAGAATTCATACGTGAATCTCAGTTGAAATGCAGAGGCCAGAAGGATGGTATGATGGCCTTTTTGTGGCTAACTTCCTTTTTCTTTGGAAACTTGTGATAAATAGGGTCCAAGGCTCTATACGTGGCAAGGGCCCAGAAGAAGGCAGAGCGACAACAAATCCTGCGGTGTATGCATGAGGAAAAACGGAATGAGCAGATTATGAAAAATATGGTACTTCATCTTGTACCTTGTGTTACTAATAGCATTTTCAAGAGCTTGTTGGAATGCATCTTGGATTTTAGGTTGACAAACTTTATCATCTTTGATCAGGCTTCAAATGTATATGTTAAGAACATTGACGATGCTGTTGACGATAATGTTCTGCGGGAACATTTCAGTCAGTGTGGCAACATTTCTTCTGCAAGAATTATGCGTGACGAGAAAGGAATAAGTAAAGGATTTGGATTTGTATGCTTTAGCAGTCCAGACGAAGCCAGTAAGGCAGTGAACACCTTGCATGGTAGGTTAAATTTCGTTGACAAGGTGGTTTCTCATTTTCATACGTGTAGTTATCATATTTATTGTGGACTTAATACAGGATACTTGTTTCATGGAAAGCCTTTGTATGTTGCAATTGCCCAAAGGAAGGAGGACAGGCAAGCTCAGTTGCAGATGCAATATGCTCAGCGCATGGCAACTTTAGCAGGATCACCATCTGCTGTTATACCTGCTGGATATCCCCCTCTTTATTACACCCCTCCTGGTGTCGTCCCACAGATTCCTGCAAGGCAGGGGCTTATGTATCAACCTTACGGACTAAGACCAGGCTGGAGGCCAAGTGGATTCATCCGTCCAGCAACACCAGCTTTTCAACCAATGCCACTTCCAGTGGTGAGTTTGATCCCATTCCTCATGTTTATAGTTATGAAGTTATCCATTATTATCTTTCTTCATGCTTAATTTGCTCCTTATGTACTTTGTTTGCAGCTTCCAAATGCTCCAAGGCAGCATAGGCAGAATAGGAGCCGGATGAACGGACACCTGCTTCCTCAGGCAGCACAACCTATTCCATACATGACGCATTTGCAGCAGCCTAACCATTCTTCGAACCCATATAAAGATTCAAATGGCCCCCAAGTAAGTTATAATATTTTATCTATGTTTTGCAAGTTATGCTATTTGTTGCTTCTGCAATGTGCAAGTATTGTCATCCTTAGGCATCCATTGGGAAAGGGACAAGTTCTTTTAATATAACTTTCATGTGAGGTGGTTTTGATTTTCTTGATTCCCTTGCAAACATTGTTATGATGGTCTTTGGTTGCAGACATATAAGTTTGCTCAAACTTATTTTGGATGGGATAGAAGAAGTATGATTATATATGTCTGAGTTTCTTAAATTCTTGTTGGATTTTGTGGATAAAGTTCTGTTGACTTCTTGTGAGACCATAGTCATCTTTGGCTGGAGCTGGTGCTATTATGACATTTATTCTACTCAATTCTTGCGAATGTGCATGTAAGTTTTCACTTCATGAAGTTTGCTAATGCAACAACCATAATTGTTTGCCGATTATTTAACTAGTTCATTACTTGTGGCAATTTTATTTTGCTGTTCTGATATGCTTCTAGCTTTAGGATGTCAATCCTACTAAATCTGTCGATTGCTTATTACATTGTCTCACCATGACAAGTTCAAAATACTTGCAGGCAATCTGTTTACTTGGTTAGAGTTTTATTTTACTATATATTAGTTTGTCTTTTATGTAGCTAGTAGCTTCCTTATACAGCAATATGACTATAAATGCTTTCAGTTAATTGATGCACTGTCTGCAGTCAGGACACTGTAATACGTGATTACTCTTCTAGAAAGTGCCTAGCTTTTGGACACTAATCCAGTAGTTTATCATGAAAGTTCTTTTTAAATATAAACTAATATTTAAAGTACTTAGTTACTGCAGAACATTGTATAAGGTTGAAGCTTCAGTAATTTGAGGTCTCATTATTATTATTATTAGTAGTAGTAGTAGTAGTAGTAGTAGTAGTAGTATTCCTTGTATGTAGATGCCCTTTCTCTCTAGAATAATGCATATACTCTTCATGGGTCTTATTCGTTCTACATATGCACCGCAATGGGGCTTAACCCCTGAAAAAGATATTTATACCATTAAAAGCATAAACCTTACCCTAGATTGTCTCTAGGGACTTCAACAAGGAAAAAAAAAGTTTTACCACTCAAATCAGTATAAACTTGTAGCATAATGGTATAAACTGAGAACAGTTCCATTTTTTGACAATTCTAATATTGTAAGCAAGAACCGAATCGACATTTGTAAGTGCAGAATTCAGGGTAGATTCTCATCAAGTGATGGCACATATATGTATATTTGGATCAGTGTTCACAGCGGTATGCTCAAAGGGTAGTAGGACATTTGAAAATTGAATTTATTCAAGTGTCTCCAATGTACTAATGTGTGCTAAAAGATATTATAGGATAGACCATAGTTGATATTGTTTTGAACTGTTGATCTGAACCTTAGTTGTCTGCAATAAGAAAGGCCACATTGACCTGAGGAGATGAGCAGATACGGTGCACAGTTTGCTGAGGACCAACTGGAGCTTGGAGAGGATGTGCTGCTGAATTGTAGAATCTTTAGACCTAATTGTCAATAGGTAGGATGCTGTGATTTTCCGTTTATTTTATGTGTGGAAGAACAGAGGGAGAGGGACTGAGTATGTTTACCCATATTTATTGTGCTGTATGTCTGACAAGGAAAGTAAGTTCTGCAGGGGTTTATTGCATGGGACTTCTGCAGGCTCTTCTGGATGGTTGAGAAAGCCTATTTTAAGCACGTAGGTATATAGCAAAATGGAGGTGGGATTTAGGTTTGTTTTTCCCCCCAATTTTTTTGATTGTTTTTTTGTTCTGTGTTTGACAACCATGGTATGCTTAGCCTGTAGAGTTTACAATCCCCCCTAATGCACATATTCTTGACCTTGATTTCAACAAAGGAAATTGTGGCATCTCCTAACAGATTGTACATGTATTCACTAGTTCATGATATATAAACTTAAGATAGATATGGAGACTGTTTCATGATTTAAGTACTACTTATATCCTGGAGAAGTGCACAGGTGCTAGTTCATTTGTGAACAATATTATAGGTACATATTACTCTTTTTTGGTTCATTTCTGAACAATATTACTCGATAGGAATGAATGTTGAAGGATTATCAATGTGATCGTTCCGGTGTTATTCTCTTTAGTTCATGTAGCCTACCCCAAGTACTTGGGATAAAAGGCTTAGTTGTTATTGTTGTTGTTGTGTTATAGGTACAGATTATTCAAGGAAATTTTCCCCAATAAAATTGGAAATGGAGGAGTAATACCTGCTATTTCCATTGTTACACTGAATGCAAAAAGATTAACTTGTGATATGTCCAAGGAAAAAGCGACTTGAGAACTAAAATTCCTCTTGATTAGAGAGAGATTAGTAAATAACCAAGGCTTCAAATACCAGCCAGTGCATCTTAAATATTGCATCAAAGTTTAGGTACCTAAATTGACATACACCCTAAAATGACACTGACATGTCCTATATTGCCAATATGGGACGTTCAACACTGCAGATTCCAACGACAGGCTGATAGTGACCAATTTCAAGATCTTAAACCTTGGTTCCTAATATCGGCCAATACCGGTATATATAACAGATGTTGTACTAAGTACCATATTGATGTAGATACCAATACTAATAGCATCGTTTTGAATACCATATTGAGGTACATGACACCATATAGAAAATTAGTAGCAGTCTTTCCAATATTGTTGGTATGATATGTCCTAAAGCAATATCAATTACAAGATTTTAAACCTTGTAAATAAATGAGAAATGAAGAACTCAAATTCTGACACTCATAACTGAGATGTGTCTTACATGATATGGCTATATAATGGAAGTATTCATGCTAATTGAAACTAAACCATTTCCAATTTATTTCAAATAACTAGAATGAAATAAGTTGTGAATAGGAGGTTACTGAAAGATTGATGAGAAGTTGGAATGCATTAAGAAAACATCAAAATATATCCATCTTTTCCAATAAACTCAAATTTGACCAAATATGATCGGCACTCATAGTTTATCTTTTGGCTGCACATAATTGCTACGTGACGCAGGACGAAAGTGAAATTAGGATTAGGGTTTTGAAATTTGAGGGTTTTGGAAGAATTGAGGAAGAACAAATAAATTAGAGAAGAACAAATAAATTAGAAAAGAACTTACAAGGTTTGAGAATCCACCCAAGTGAATCCATGCTCACTCCCCACGAATCCACGAAAAAAGATTTGACTCAAGCGAAATCTAGGTAAGAAATTTTTTAAAATTTTCAAATATTATTCATTATCTCCAATACTTCATACAGAGTATAAATATATAGAAAAAACCCTAACAACCAAAATCTAACAAAATCAAATCAAAAATCTAACAAGATCCAACTAGAATCAAATCTAATTTTTAGAATCAAAGCTGATCTCCAGAATCAAATCTAATTTGAAATCTGATCTCCAGAATTAAATCTGATCTCCATCAATTCTCATTGGCTTCAAAACATTCATCTCCGATGAATGCAGAGATAAAAATTATTAAATACATCCAGATTGAACTGATCAGTATCCACAAAGCATCCCAATTGGGGTATGGTGGTGGTCAACAAACGTAGCTCGTACATTATATCTGAACCAAAGTGATGGAGAGGGAACTAGCTTCTTTTGTGAACTTGCATCAAATAATGGTAGATCGGATAGATACTTGCAATGGAAGTAATCGAATAATAATCCTATAAAATATCCAGACCATAAGTACTGAAAGCGATCTTTATCAAAACTTCATAAAAATCTGTATGTGGAACGTGCAACTTCTTCCCAATTTCTTGAAGGAACCTCTAAGAGGAAACAAAAACTTTCACTTTATTATCAATAATAAATTCCTGCAAAATATTATATGGATATATAACAAATTTGTACTCATTATTGCAAATTGCTATCTATCTCGAGATCTCATCATGCATAACACACATATCAGGTAAATGCAATGCAACCGGCTCAAGTGGCACAACTCCTAAAAAGAGATATGATGGTTCCCTAGGATGACATATATCAATCACCATAAATGATATACTTCATGGGAAATTGATGAATTTCGGAAGGAAACTCTAAAGAGTTGTTGGTAGATGCAAATTAGGAGTAACCTGCCAAGACATAGGAATGATACTTAAAAACTTACTGATAGTAATATTAGTATCAACTCTCTCATGCTCGGTCTCTTTCTCTATCGTTGGTTCCAAAATTGAACATGTAGTAACATGTGTGGGTGCATTAGACTGTATTAAATCATTCTGATCATCAGTAGTATTCTGTGAGAGCATGGATCTCAAAAGAACATGGATCTCAGTTAGTGCATATATATTAGACTCTAGTAACTCATTAACAATAACATTATTAACCATAAAAAGAATGGTAGTATTGGTAATAAGAATAGACGTATCAGGTTCTAATTGTGGTTCAATAACAATATTAGTACTTTTCTCATGAACATGAACCTCAATAACTTCCGAATTGTCAATGTAATCAGTAGACATGATATCCCTGTATTGACTCTTGACTGGGCACTCATAGTCATAATGCCAGAATACACGACATTTAAAACACTTGATCGAGGTACATTAAGAGACAAGGTGTCCATATCTATTGTAGCTAGGGTACCGTATTCTAACATTTAGAGTGAATCTACTTTCTAACTTATCAAAGAGACGATTCCTATAATACGTAGGAAGATACTTATCTATAAGAATATTCTTCATCTTAATGCTCCTCACGTTTTATCTCTACTGAAATCCAAAAATCTTTGGTTTGTCCCACTAATCTTCTCCTAGTAAATTGGAATTTGCATTTACTAGACATCTCATAACAATCAAAGTAACATTCCACATTCAACAAACAATCAATAAAATCACGGATAGAGGAATAACCATCAAATACAGGGTATTTACACCAGAAGCTTTTATCTAATATCTTTGTAGTAGTACGCAAATCATAAATATATTTAGGCCTCTTTGACTTTAGATGACGACCATATCATGTTGTAAAATGGGACATACTTATAATCTAGAATGGATCATGCAATGCAAATCAGTCAAATATGTAAATGATAGTGCAAAATCTAAGATTTAGACGAACCAAATGTATGAACTAAATTATTATGTCCCAATATTTCAATTGCTAAATGCAAATGAATGTGAAATACTAATTTGGTGAAAAATAGCAAATAATTACGAGATCAATTAACAATTATGTCAACAAATTATTGTAATCCACTAATATTTGCATTGAATTTAGCAATAGAAATTCAATTCAAGTCAAGTTTTACCTGAAGGGATGAGTAGTTACGCCCAAATGTATGATTTTATAAAATTCTTCAAGAGATTACCCATAATTAAGCTCTGATAATTATATGTAGAAGCCCTGGAATAGTGGTGATAGATGTTGTGTGATTAGAAGGTCACTGCTTCAAAAACCGCTCGAATCGGAGTTGAAACGGGCTCCGAATAAAAAAAAAAACTCCTAATGGATCTGTACTGTCTAAACGGGTCTGCATTGTGAATTGAACCCAATTTGAAACTTGGTTGGATCTTGTAACGCCTCATTTCCCGGAGAGATATGGAAACGGAGTGCGTTACCAGCGGGCACGTGTAATTCGACGTGCACGAGGCATATAAGTATGTAAAAGTAGAAATAAATGGAACTAAATACTATTTATCTAGCAGGATCTTGGAAATTAGTCTACTGCCATATAAAAAAGAAAATATATATGTATAAGATAAGAAGCAACAAGTATAATACTGATACAAAAATTAGAAATAAAATTCTAAAGGGGTGATACATAGCAAACCAAAAATACAAAAGTGGAGACCTAAAAATCTACTGGTACTTGGCTTGCTTCAGAAAGTACGGGTAGTGCAATGGTGGATTCTCGCTCACATCTTCAGTACCTGAGCGTGTTGAGAAACTCAGAATCAAACCCGGCAAGTAACACAATAAGAAGTAGGGAGTGTAATATAAACAAATAGATAAATATAAGTGTGGATATGAAAGTATGCGTATGTGTGGAAAATATTAAATGATCAAGTAACGATATCAAGCAAGAATATATATGCATATCAAGTCTAAGTTAATATCTTATTTTAGTTTATGTTTTGAACTAAGTGGTAAAAAAATAGACTCGTATCGTAGGGAGTGTGCAATATGCACCAACAATTAAAATATAAATTGATGTAAAAAGTATATGCACATGTATGGAAAACAATAATGATTAAGTAACAATATCAAGTAGGGATATCATTCATATCAAGTCTAATTTAATATCATATTTTATTTTATATTTTGAACTGAATGGTGAAGAAATAGACTCGTATCGTAGAGAGTGTGCAATATGCACTAACAAGTAAAATATGAGTTGATATAAAAAGCACATGCACATGTATGGAAAACAGTAATGATTAAGAAAATGATCATATATATAAACCACACATGAATACAAGTATACATATAAACACGTGTGTGAGTATTAAGATGTAAAAATACCTATGATGATCATGTATGTGAATCATACATATACAATTATGCATATAAACACAAATTAGGTAAGTGGGTCTAAATTATAAAGATAGGAATTAAATAGGCTTAACACTTTTATAACGATTATTTTAACAATATGTTGATTTTCTAAATTCTAGCATGATTTCATAATATAGAAAGTAGCAAATTTATTAAATCTTAGACATGTATATATTTTTCAAGTAAACATGGATTAACATAGAAAGAATTATGATCTAACATAATATCTCGTATAAAAGAAATATTTTAACAATTTAATGTAGAAACTTATTTGAAACCTTCTCTTTAAAAACATGATTATGAATATATATATATATATATATACCTATGTTCTAATGGTAAGTGAAAAATGATTTAAAATCATTGCATTATACATGAAGATCTTATATAGAAACCTTCAAATTTATATCTAATATGATGAACATTCATAAATGTGGTATTTTTATAATTTAAAAATTAAGTATATAGTTTAACTTTACAACTTGTAGTTTAAGAATGAGAGACTGTAAATAAAATGATAAATTCGATACATAAACATAGAATAAAGTATAAAAATCATATTTTTAGTTTTTTTAGAATAATCATAGAGATTTTTGTATAGAGATATTATCTTTTTAAGTTTTAACAAATTAAGATTCTAAGTTAACCATAAACAATTAGAGTTAGAAATAAAACATGAGAGTGGATATGATTTACTTACCTTGATGGGTAGGAAGATAGGCCTATTTTGAGACTAAATATTTTTTTCTCCTTTTATTCTTCTTCTCTTTTCTTTTTCTCTTGAGTTGGAGTTAAAAAAATAAAAGGAATCGAGGAATGAAAAATGAAGGAGAGAAAATAAATGAAAGGAAGGGAAGAAAAAGATATAGACAAAAGAGAGATATGGAGGTAAGATGATGGTTTGTCATGGTTGGCCAAAGGACAAGCATAGTGAAGGTAAGGTATGGGTGAATAAATACAAAATAGGTATAGGACAAATACTATTAATAATAGGTTATTAGAGTTGTTTAAGGGTATAATTTTAAATTAAACTAATCTAAATAAAGTCAAACTTCATCTTTACAAGTCAAAGAAGAGAGACTAATCAAAATATGTGTAGGGCCCACCGATGATTAAAATAATATTATTTTAAGTGACGATCTTAAAAATCTCAAGAAAATCACAAACAAATATATAAAAATGAGACAAATACAACACATTTACTTTGGGATTAATCTGATATTAAGAATGTAATTTATATTGAAATTAGGTTGTTGCATCCTACCCTCCTTACAAAAAAATTCGTCCTCGAAATTTAATTTTTAACTGATTGGAGTAATAAGATATCAATCAATTGATAAGAATGTGGTGATTGAGAAAATAGTTCCAATCAGAATATACCTGAAAACTAATTAACTTGTCATACTATCTAAACTAGTGGAAAAAATAATCAAAAATATATGATAAAAAAATATCATAAGTCTCACTTATTAAGGTCCTTGAGAATAGCTGCAATAATTGCTTGCAGATCAATTATTACCACGCCAATAGGTAAGACTCATAATAGCGAAAGCATATGATTTTGGTCAAAAATCAACTATGACGTATCTCATAAATTCGCTTAATATAGTTCTAATGAATGATTGTAATTGTTGTCGACTGAGAATAAAACTCTATAATTACCACGTCAACTCAATTGGATTTGAACAGCAGAAGTACAAAACTAGTTACATAGAAAATCAAAAGATAGATATGGTATGGATAAAAAAACAAGACAAGATAGAAAATCAAGTAATAATAGAACCAAGATAAGATTTCAGATTTAAAAAAAATTTGGACATGTTTATATATGGCAGTAGTCCTAAAGACATTCTAAATTAACCTAGAGCTCTGATACCACTCTGGAACGCCCCATTTCCCGGAGAGATATGGAAACGGAGTGCGTTACCAGCGGGCACGTGTAATTCGACGTGCACGAGACCTATAAGTATGTAAAAGAAGAAATGAATGGAACTAAATACTAGTTATCTACCAAGATCTTCAAAGTTAGTCTACTGCCATTTAAAAGAGAAGTTATACATGTCTAAAATAAAAAGCAACAACACAATACTAATACAAAAGTTAGAAATAAAGTCCCAAAAGGGTGATACATACCAAATCAAAATTACAAAAGCGGAGGTCTAGAAATCACTGCTGCTTGGGCTACTTTAGAAAGTACGGGTCGTGCAATGGCGGATTTTCACTCACATTTTCTGTACCTGAGCGTGTGGGGAGCTCAGGGTCAAACCCGGCAAGTAAAATAATAAGAAATAGAGAGTGTAATATAAACAAATAGGTAAAATATGAGTGTGGATATGAAAGTATGCGCATGTGTGGAAAATATTAAATGATCAAGTAACGATATCAAACAAAATTATATATGCATATCAAGTCTAAGTTAATATCTTATTTTAGTTTATGTTTTTAACTAAGTAGTAAAAAAATAGACTCGTATCGTAGAGAGTGTGCAATATGCACCAACAATTAAAATATAAATTAATGTAAAAAGTGTATGCACATGTATGGAAAACAATAATGATTAAGTAACAATATCAAGTAGGGATATACATGCATATCAAGTCTAACTTAATATCATATTTATTTTATATTTTGAACTGAATGGTGAAGAAATAGACTCGTATCATAGAGAGTGTGCAATATGCACTAACAAGTAAAATATGAGTTGATATAAAAAGCACATGCACATGTATGGAAAACAGTAATGATTAAGAAAATGACCATATATATAAACCACACATGAATACAAGTATACATATAAACACGTGTGTGAGTATTAAGATGTACCTATGATGATCATGTATGTGAATCATACATATACAATTATGCATATAAACACAAATTAGGTATGTGGGCACTAAATTATAAAGATAGGAATTAAATAGGCATAACACTTTTATAACGATTATTTTAACAATATGTTGATTTTCTAAATTCTAGAATGTTTTCATAATATAGAAAGTAGCAAATTTATTAAATCTTAGACATGTATATATTTTTCAAGTAAACATGGATTAATATAGAAAGAATTATGATCTAACATAATATCTCGTATAAAAGAAATATTTTAACAATTTAATGTAGAAACTTATTTGAAACCTTCTCTTTAAAAACATGATTATGAATATATATATATATATATATATATATATATATATATATATATATATATATATATATATATATATATATACCTATGTTCTAATGGTAAGTGGAAAATGATTTAAAATCATTGCATTATACACGAAGATCTTATATAGAAAACTTCAAATTTATATCCAATATGATGAACATTCACAAAGGTGCCATTTTTATAATTTAAAAATTAAGCATATAGTTTAACTTTACAATTTGTAGTTTAAGAATGAGAGACTATAAATAAAATGATAAATTCGATACATAAACATAGAATAAAGTGTAAAAATCATATTTTTATTTTTTTAGAATAATCATATAGATTTTTGTATAGAGATATTATCTTTTTAAGTTTTAACAAATCAAGATTCTAAGTTAACCATAAACAATTAGAGTTAGAAATAAAACATAAGAGTGGATGTGATTTTACTTGTCTTGATGGGTAGGAAAATAAACCTATTTTGAGGCTAAATAACTTTTTCTCATTTTATTCTTCTTCTCTTTTCTTTTTCTCTTGAGTTGGAGTTAAAAAAAATAAAAGGAATCGATGAATGAAAAATGAAGGAGAGAAAATAAATGAAAGGAAGGGAAGAAAAAGATATAGACAAAAGAGAGATATGGAGGTAAGATGATGGTTTGTCATGTTTGGCCAAAGAACAAGTATGGTGAAGGTAAAGTATGAGTGAATAAAGACAAAGTAGGTATATGACAAATGACTATTAATAATAGGTCATTAGAGTTGTTTAAAACTATAATTTCAAATTAAACTAACCCAAATAAAGTCAAACTTCATCTTTACAAGTCAAAGAAAAGAGACTAATCAAAATATGTATAGGGCCCAGCGGTGATTAAAATAATATTATTTTAAGTGACTATCATAAAAATCTCAAGAAAATCTAAAATAAATATAGAAAAATAAGACAAACACATTCACTTTGGGATTAATCTGATATTAAGAATATAAGTTATGTTGAAATTAGATTGTTACAGATCTGAAGCGGATCAGATTTAAATGACTTAAAACAGGTCCAAATTCCTTCTTTTGGATGCAGGTTTAGTTAATTGGAACCAAATCAAACCCAATTACTAACCAACAAATCAAATTCGCTTCTTTTCTCTGGCTGTGCAATGGAAACGAGGAGGAGGAGGCAACGAGGCTGACCGGAGAGGTGTACTAGGACGCGAAGGCGGTTGGTGGCTGAGCAGTGGACTCGCAGGTTGTTGATGATGGAGGAGGTGGCCGTCGGAATGACTGCGGCGAGCAGAGTGGTAGGCGAAGCGGCGGTGGCAGGCTGTTGGATTTGGAGTGGTGTTGATGGAGCTGCTGTCGCTGTTGTTATGGTTATGGTTTCACCGGAGAGGGTTAAGGGGAGAAGGGGAGAGTGGTGGGGAGGTTGGGTTTTGTGGGAGGGGAAGCTCGGGAGAAAGGAGGGGAAGTACTATTGACGTGGCAGTGAGAGAAGGAGAGTTGTTTGTGGCTTAATTGGGGAGGGAAATGGAGATGGTTTTTCTATTGGTGGATTGTTGGAGAAGAAGGGGTGGTTGTGGTTGTTGATGGAGGATTGAATGAAGGAGAGGGGTTTGAAGGGGAGGAAGAGGTGAAGGGGACAAAGAGGGAAGAGATAACGAAGGAGGGGCGGCGGAAATAAGTTGGGAAGAGGATGAATCGGGAGTGGGGGGGGGAATAGGTTTTTTTTTTTTTTTTTTTTTTTTTTGGATCTGGTTTGCTTTCTTCTTCTCTTCTTTCTTCTTCTTCTTCTTCTTTTTTTTGATCTGGTTCTTTTTCTTTTCTTTCTTCTTCTTCTTTTTTCTCTTTTTTTTCCTAGCAGATCTGAACCTACTGCAGATCTTTTTTTTCACTTTTTTTTTTGGTTTTTTTATCAATTCTGATCTGAATCAGACCTGTTTTTCTCTCTTTTTTTTAAAAATAAAAATTGAAATAAAATAAAAGAGGATGGAGATGGAGAGAAAGAAGATGGAGATTGGGATGAAAATTTAAGCTCTGATACCAAATTTGATATAGGACGGAAGTGAAATTAGGGTTAGGGTTTTGAAATTTGGGATTTTAGAGGAATTAGGGAAGAACAAATAAATTAAGAAAAAACTTACAGGGTTTGGGAATTCACCTAGATGAATCTACGCCTACTCTCTATGAATCAACGAGAAAAGATTTGACTCAAGCGAAATCTACGTAAAATTTTTTTCAAAATTTTCAAATATTATTCATCATCTTCCATACTGAAATATAGAGTATAAACATATAGAAAAAACCCTAACAACCAAAATCTAACAAAATCAAATAAAAAATCTAACAAGATCCAAATAGAATCAAATCTAATATCTAGAATCAAATCTGATCTCTATAATCAAATCTGATATGGAATCTGATCTCTAGAATCAAATTTGATCTCCATCACCACGCCTCATAAGTTCTTAATAGCAATTATAAAGTTTTAGTTAGGATAAAATGATAAATAACGGTTTTGGCACTTTCTAGGCTTTTATCCTTTTAATAGTATCATATATTAGCAAAAGACCTTAATAAAAATTCTTTATCAATAACCAAGTAACCACCATTTTATTCTTGGTCAAAGTTGTCGAATCGGAATATGTATCAGCATTGTTTTCCATATTTATTGTGTTGGATATCATATCTTGTCGTGTATCTTAAGATAAATTAACTCATATCAAAGATTTTAATAATAAGTTTTAAGTCATATTTATATCACAAGCATATGGAAAATTTTATTAAATAAAGTGATGGATAGCCTGGGCGAAATGTTAATAGTCCAAGGAGGAAAATGTAAAAATATATAAATAATACATAACCATAAGGAAAAATTTACAAGTTTATAAATAAAAGTGAAGTATGATAACTATGAGGACATTGATAAACAAGGTTTCGAAAATCGGATATTGGGGTTGTATCAAATAGCAGATATCAAATGATATTATCAGGGAAGAGAGCTTATATCCAACATGCATATCAAACAATATATATGACTTATGTAACATAGATACCTTATGTCATAATATCCTAGATGTAATATGTCTAATAAATATGATATGATATACATATGAAGTCATTGAAGGACAATAGATTTTGCATAAGCACCACATAATATAGTAAATGACGGAACATATTAAATCCTGTTCAAAACATAAATTACTACATTAAGATAAAAAAGATAGACACGATTGAGATTAAGAGTTAATATTAGTGGTAATATTAACACTAACAACGAATGCGGTAGCAATAGAAGTAGTGATAATAAAGGAGATAATGACGACTTAAAGTAAGTAAAAATAATGAAAGAAGAATGAAGAAAGAAGAGATTTTGAAGTCTCTAACATCAAAGACCTTGACAAGGCTCTTCAGTGTAGATATTTGCTTTCTTAGCTTTCCAGGAATGTGATAGAGAGATTCTCCTTCTCATATTTGTCGTGGCAATTTGGGGTTGTCTAATTTAGAGCAAAAATGAAGGAATTAGGGGTTATTTTTCATAAATGTAGAGATGATTTTGGTTAGGAGAATTGAGCCTAATACTATTTGCAAATTAAACCAATGAAATAGAAGTTTATTATCCTAGCCAATATATCAAGATGATATGTCAGAATGGCACTACAAATATTGGTCGATATGGGCACAAAATATGTCCCTTTTTATTGTATATTTTCTAGACCTGTCCAACTGGGCTGTTTGGGCCCTGGAAAAAGGCTCGAGGTGGGCTTGAGCACATGCCTGGACCCGGACGTGGAGGGGCGTGGGCCAATCCGGATATTTAAATTTTTCTTTAAAGTTGCAATAAAAACATAGAAAAAAATCCAAAAAAATAAAAAATTGCTAAAAATCTAACAACACACATGATATTTTTTTTAAAAATAAAGTTTTATTAACCATTAAATCAATAATATTATAAATTTACACTAACTTTCTATTATTTCCTAAAGAAAAAAATACAACTCTTATTTTACTTTGCCATTACTACTTTTAGTCTTTGAATTTGCGATATCAATGGCATCTAAGCTTTGTATTGTCCTGAAGTCATTAATTATCTGTCCTCGTAAACTTTAAGTTCACCTAAAAGTTACAATATAAACTTACTATTAGTAAGTTGCGAGCCATGATAGAATAATTTGATACATTGTTGATTCAATTTGCCTTAGCATTTTAAAACATCAAAGTCAGTACCATTACTTGGGCATCTACTAATGGAGCATTTAAATCTTTATTGAGTTCAGAAATTTCCCTTGTAGATGATGATGATCCCGAACTATCACCTGTATTAGTGACAGAGTTAATTGGGAGTTTCTTGATATAAACCACTTACCTTTGAATGTGCTAAATCTTTGTTGTTTGGGTTGGGGTAGTCGAGTCCTAAACCTAGAATTATACTCATCAAATAATGCTTTAAAATGTTGCTTAATGTTATGCTTATACTAAATAATGTTATGACATGGATCACTATATAAAAAACAAACAAATTATTAAGGTCTGTTTCTTTCTAATGTTTAATAAGTACACAAAGGCAAAAATAACAGGAATAGGCAAATACTATTTATCAAATTTTCTCCATTTTGGATACCATGGGTCCAAAATGAAGATCTTCCATAAGCATACTTAAACATGATTGAATTAAATGAACTTGCAAAGAAGCTTGAGTAATAGTAGAGTAATAGCAACCAAATGACATACATGGTGTTATAGAGAACTTGAAGGATATTCTGTAAAGCTATAATAATATTCCATTAATATTCTTTATTTTTCTTTAATTAGCTATTAGGATTAAGTCCATTAAATGTAGCAACCGTTGCATCAATAATATTTCTATAACATACATTTACATCTATGTTCAACATCCTCAAGCATTTATTTGGGCTTTATATTAAATATTTTGCAAGTTTGTTTATACAATCTAATTCTACTTTGCGAACTTCCAATGAAAATACAAGCACTTCTAATTTTGAAAATAATTTTCCTGTAACATCGTAAAAGCAGATTGTATAATTAAATTTATAACATGGCACATACATTTAACATGAAAAATCCAACATCTAAGAAACCATGCAGATATTCTACAATTACCTTATTATTGCTAGCATTATCAAGAGTTGTAGTAAAAATTTTGTAGAAAGTTTAAATTCTAGTAATTCTTAATAAATTAATTCAGCAAGATTTCCTTCCATGTGTGCATCGTCAAATGACATAAAAGGAATAACTGTTCTTTTACATTTACCAAGTTTCATCAATTTAGTGGATAGTAATATATGAAAAGTTTTTCATTGTCCAGAAGTCCAGGTATCATAAGTAAGCAATTGCACTTATGATATCGAAAATGAGAAATCAAATTTTGTTTTTAGTCATATCTGCAAATCATGTTGGCAATTTTGGCATGAAAAATTTTGAAAACCAAGAGTAAAACCATCTCTAAACATATCAATAAAATATAGATGCTCAATTGTTGTGAATGGATCATTTTTTAAGCAATTTATCTTACTATGCTTTTTGTGCTCTTGTTGCATAAAAAAGTTCGAAAGATTACTAGATGTTGAAGATTGAGATTATAGATTGCCGAATATCATGGATGTTTATTGTGACCCTTCTTATGCTAGATCAAGTAGCTTGTCCCTTCTGAATGAGCGCATTTAGGAGCTTGCCTCAGATGATACACTTTGCCTTGATTTTGGTGGCATGATCTGTATCATCTTTGATTTCGGCAACGTTCGAATAAGCTTCACTCCTCGGATTGGGGTCACTTAGTTGAAGGATAAATAATTAGTTCGTCGATTGGAGAGCTAGAAGCAATTTCGGGAGAAGTAAGGCCGACGGGTGCAATATTTTCATCTTCAATATCAAAGAAATAGGAAGATGATGCCATTGGAAATCAAAAAATTTAAATAGCTAAAATAGATGAGAATTTAGAGAGATTTGAAGACTGTAAAGAGGGATTAGAGAGAGATTAGAAGCTAATTTTTTTCTTTAAGGAGTAGAGAGTAAAAAATGCTATTAAGATCAAGGGGCAGTGCTCCACCATGTGAGGATACATCATGGTGGAATGAAGAGATACAAAATGCTATTAAGATCAAGCAAGAGTTTTATAGTGATTTGAAGAAGAATAATAATAATGATGAAATAAGTTTTGAGAAGTATAAACTAGCGAAGAAGGAAACTAAGAAAGCTGTTCGAGATGCAAAAACTAAACTATATAAACAAGTGTATGAGAAGTTGGATAATAAAGAGGTAGAAAAGGATATATATAGAATTGCTCGAATAAGAGAGAGAGAGTTTAGAGACTTATGTACTGTAAAGTATATTAAAAATGACAAAAAGACGGTTCTAATTCGAGACAAAGAGATTAAAGAAAAAATGGAAAGATTATTTTGATAGATTATATAATAGTAGTTTTACTCAAGATTTGGGAGATCTTATTATTCAATGTGAGGATATGAATCGTAGTTTTATGCGCAGAATCAAAGAGTCTGAAATAAAAGAGGTTTTGAAGAGAATAAAATCAAGAAAATCTGTTGGTCCAAATACTATTCCTATAGAGGTATGGAGATACTTAGAAGGGATCGGTATGAGGTGGCTGACAGATCTTTTTAATAAGATTTGGCAAATTAAGAAAATGCCAAATGAATAGAGAAAGAGTACCCTAGTATCTCTGTATAAAAATAAGAGTGATATTCAGAACTGTTCTAACTATCAGAGAATAAAACTCATGTGTCACACTATGAAACTTTAGAAAAGGGTAATTGAACATAGATTGCGACAAACTGTTAAAATATCGTAGAACCAGTTTGGATTTATGCCGGGGTGATCGACGACAGAAGCTATTCATTTACTTCATCAACTTATAGAGCAATTTCGAGAGAGAAATAGAGATTTGCATATGGTATTCATTGATTTAGAGAAAACCTATGATAAGATACCATGAGAGATACCTTGGTGGACATTGATGAAGAAAAGAGTTCCCATCAAGTATATCGATATAATTAAGGACATATATAATGGAGTAGTGGCCAAGTCAGAGTATGTGGTGGTTTAATAAGTGATTTTTCTATTACAATTGGATTGCATCAAGGATCTGCATTGAACCCATTTTTATTTGCTATAGTGATGAATGAGCTTACTAGAGCTATTCAGGATGAGATACCTTGGTATATGCTATTTGCTAATAATATTGTTTTAGTTGATGAGACAAAAGAAAGGGTAAATACCAAGTTAGAGTTATGGAGGCACACATTAGAATCTAAAGATTTTAGATTGAGTAGGTCTAAAATAGAGTATATAGAGTGTAAATTTAGTAAACGATGGACCATAGACTATAATACTGTAAAACTGGATGGACAAAAGATACAAATGAGCAGTCAGTTTAGGTATTTGGATTCTATTATTCAGAATGATGGAGAGATCGATAATAATGTTAAGCATAGAATACAAATTGGCTGGTTGAAATGGATGAGGACAACGGGAGTTTTATGTGACCGTAACATTCCGTTAAGATTGAAGGAAAAATTTTATAGGACTGCTATTAGGCCAGTTTTATTATATGACACGGAATGTTGGGCTATAAAGAAACATTATTCACAGAAAATAAGTGTAGCAAAGATGCGCATGCTCCGCTGGATATGCGGCAACACTAGGAGAGAAAAAGTGAGAAATGAAGATATTCGTGCTAAGGTAGGTGTAGTTTCTATCGATAAGAAGATGCGAGAAAATCGCTTATGATAGTTTGGTCATGTGCAACGTAGGCCTACAAATCACCAGTTTGACGAGGGTAGTTTATCAATGTAGTACAAGTTAAAAGAACGAAGGGAAGACCGAAAAAAATATGAATGGAGGTGATACGAAAAGATATGGATTCTAGAGGTTTAAATAAGGAGATATTACTTGATAGAAATAAATGGAGAACGACTATCAAAGTGATCGATCCGACGTGATTCTTTTTTTGGTTCATGTAGCCTACCCCAAATACTTGGGATAAAAGGCTTAGTTGTTGTTGTAAGGAGTAGAGAGTAAGAGACTTTGCGAGGGAGAAAAGAAATGAAGGGTGCCTCTATTTATAGAGGTAGTCTAAATACCAAATGACCAAAATACCCCTTTAACCAGCCATTTTATGGCTATTAGAGGAGGGTAATTTGGTCAAAATATCCCCAAGTAGCCAATGGGGGTTATTGCCAGCGACTCATGTCTATTGGTCCTGCTCAAAATTGTGACCGTCGCATATTTCCGGGCTAGGCCTATCAAGGCTTTAGCTGAGGTGGCCTGGGCTTGTGGTTACCGATCAACCAGGCTCGTGTATTTTAGACAGGTCTAATCTTTGCGGTTGGCCCACTAAAAAAATGATATATCAAGGGGAGACATCGGATGTAAAGAGGGTTATGTATCAGACGTATTGACCAATATATAGGTGGTGTTGATAAAAAATGATAACTAATATTGTTATTTCTATAAATAATTCAACCATATTAAACAATCAAACGTACTATGTAATAACATAATTAGTTTTAGAAATAATAACTTCCTAAACCAAATTCATTACCTCTTCCATGAAAACAAAACAAGTAAATCTAATATCACTCAGTAGTCTATGATAGGCCCATCATTATAATAATTTTCTAAATATTGTTATCTTTATTGTCTTCTTTACTCTCCTCTAACTTTTCTTTCTCTTTTGTACCTTCTCTCTTTCCTTTCCTCTGACAAAATAGCATTCAAGATTTATGGTCTTATCAATAATTAGTATAAGCATTAAAAAGCTAATTAAAACAATTGGAAATTGACAATAATCAATTAAATTATTAGCTTTTACTAGAAATTAGTACTTTTTGCAACTTCTTCCGTTAAGGATTAGCTACATGGTCCTCACTTCAAGTTCAAAGAACTAAAGGATATGTATCAATAAGTTCTCTTTTTGGTTTATCTACCAGGTCAATGCTATTAGTTTCCTATGTGACACGGAATCAGATCATATGTCAGATTCTTTTCACTTTGTTTGCCTCATTTAACTATATAACTAAATATAGCTAAACATATTATATATAGAGAAAAAACTAGGCATGACTATAGTTTTGTACGTTTCCAATGAACTAAAAAGCTATGTTGGGCTTATAAATTCTCTTTTAAAATAAATTCTCTTTTAAAATAACTATATATCTTTGAAACTTGAAGCCACAATTTAACCTAAATCAGTCTAAATGGGTTTGGACATCATTTATGTTAACTTATCCTAGCATATCATGTATAGTAAGATGCATTCACTTTCAATATACATAAGCTGTAGCTTAAGCTTAAGCTTCCTATATTTAGTATCGTATAAATTGTCAATCTTTACTCAAAATTAACTTTTTTGAAGGATGCTTGCTCTAGTAAAGCTTTATAAGCTAAAGTCCTTTGAACATAGTCTTTAATATCCTATAATATGCCAATCTATTGTACGTTGCATGACTATAGTTTGAAGGATCTTAGCTTATGTTAACTAATGGTAATTCCAGAGTGAAGAACTTTAGGGTCTTGTTTGGCTACCAGAGTTAAGGTGTTGGGAGTTAAGGATTTTAAGAAGTTGGAAGTTAAGGATTTTAAGAAGGGTTGGGAGTTGTTGGGAGTTTGTTGTGTTTGGTTGTATGGAGAGCGGATATTGGGGAGGAATTACATTGCTAGACCCTTGGGGCTGTAGACTTGGTCTTGTTTGGTGGAACAACCTTAATTCTAGCCATAGGATGGTGTTATAACCCTTCAAAATGGGTAGAAAAATTGTCTGGTCTGATGTGACTTCAGATGTTATAATATATCTTGATTTTGTTCATGTTGCTAGGGTTAGTAGGTTAGTACTAACTCCAGCTAAACTTAGGCTACTTAGAAAGACGGATACGGATCCAGATACAAATATAGATTCGAACATAGGACGTGACATTTGTTTAAAATGAGGACACAGATATGGAAAAGACTTGGAAAAAAATATAAGTTTATTCTTTTATTATTCACATTATAATTTTATTGAAGTATCCTAAACAAAATCACTGCAATGTATGAGTTCATCTTTATTTCTTCACAAAAGACAAAGTCTTACCATCAATCATGCATTTCTCTCCACTCCTCTCCTCTCTGTAGGTAAAGGGATAAAAAATGAAGATTGTTGTGGCTACAGGTATTCGGTCAGGGTATAGTGTGAATACAAAAATAGAAACCAGAAAAAAACTCATGTCTAAAAGAAAATGTTAAAATATAATTTCATAAACCTAATTAGGCATAAATACAATTACCAATTTAACAATCTTTATTTTTGATTTCTCTAGACCATTTAACTTTTTTAGACACAGCTTACATGAAACATGGACACGACAATGACATGACATTTTTCCTTTTATATTATTAGACACATCGTGTAGCATGTCTGACATGGTTTTGGGCATGTCTGTACTATGTATATGTCAGACATGTATCTGACACGGAAATGATATCCTTGGCAGCATGTCTGTGCTTCTTAGCGGCATATGTTATGAATGTGTGCTAGTCCCCTTTATTTGAATAAAACATAACTTAGTCCTTAACTTTATATAGTCATTGTATAGTTAAAACAAACAAATAATAGTGCTTATGAAAATTGAATTAATCTGTAAAAATCTAAGAATTTGTTGTAAAATTGTTAAAACCACATAACTAAGTCTGGTTATGTTCAAAATATATTTTACATTATTTCAATAATTATTTTTCACACTCTTTCCTCTAGAAGAAAATTTTTTATTGATTGATATGAGAAAAATATATTCAACTGAAATTTATTGATGTTTTTATTAAATATTCATCAAAGTAAGTTGATTTTGCTAATGGGTTATAAAAGCTAACAAATAGGAAAAGTCATAATAAATTTTATGAGTGAGAAACATAATTGTCATTACAGAAGTCTTTTATAGGCTTCGATTTGTTAAAAATAAAATATTTGGACCATTCTCAATAACTTGCCTGTTTGGAATCCTAAACAAAATATGTCAGCATCCACAGTCAAATCTATATATCTCTATTACTAAAATTAAAAAGCCTGATATAAACATATAATATTAATGGAAGCAATGATAAAGGCTCTATACCAATCTATATAATCAGCTTGGTGAATTATTTTCTCCATTCAGTTCTCTCAAGGGCAACATTTTTTATCACATATCTCAAATATTCGTATCCTAAAGATTTAACTTGGGACATTCTGTTCTCTATATTTGTCTGGGCTTAGGAGAAGTGGTGGAAGAACAGATATTAAATGCAACCTTTAGAGAAGTCCAGTAACTTTGTTAGCATTACTGTAGAAATATAGTTACTTTAAGTATGGAACTAAAAGTAGGTCAAAAGGTTCTCTGCATATAACTGCTACATTAACAAACAGTTGGATTTCTAATAACTCAAGCTTAAAGACCTTGCACCTATTAAGAGAATCTCTAGAAGTTGCATAGAGCACCCAGAATTTCACTCATTTAATGGAAGACCTACAAATTAAGTGGTATTTGTATACCCCGAAATACATTTACCACACACATTACTTTTCTTATTAAGTGTTGGTTCTATCCATTTTGCATCTTTAGCCATCCCTATTTGGTCAGTCATCCTATCATCAAGTTGAATGCACCAAATGAACTCTCATTGAATCAAATCACACTACGACCTTTTCTATTCGAATTAAGCAAGTTACTACAATATTTTGAATTCTTGCATCTCTCCAAGAACTAATTCACAATATACTATTGTCAGAGATTAATGTGTTTCTCAATTTATCATATTAATTTAATTCTTCAACACAATACTAATGATCAATGCATCACCTTGCAGATCTTCGATGTCCTACCTTCACGTACTGATACCCCAAAATTTTCACAGATTGACAATATATTTCTATATCTTATCTTACTAGAATTTAATTGTATTCATGTCATATTAATACGAATTCAAAATCTCAATCTTAAAGTATTGTTAAATATTCTAAATTTCAATTTTAGAGTGTTGTCATATATCCTAAATCCTTCCATCACAACAGTCCCTATGACATTGCTAAAATCAGTATTGGCTAATAGCTTCTATTATATGCAAACTCTGTAATGTAGACATGTTTTTTCCATGAGCCTCCAAAATCTAGCACACAGGTTCTCTTATGACAATCAATCACTACATGAGAGGCACTCAGTTAATTCATACCTAAGATCACATCAAAGCCACAACGGCCTAAGACCAATAGGTCGGTATGAAATTCTCCATTACCTGCCATTACTGAGCAATGTCTACAAAGTATACTAGACGCAATATTCCATTCCCAGTGCTAATATTCAATCCATTCCCAGTGCTAATATTCAATCCTGAGTCTAAGGTAACATATGGTATGGTATACTGGATGATGAATGATAACGTGAAGCAGTGTGATCCACTGGATTTAAATAACATACATGCATGTACAGAACCAACTAAAATAGTACCCGTCACAACTTCCCTTCAATTAGATTTAGTATTTGCTTTTACATATAAGTATAACTCAGACAAGTATAATTCACACTCCTAAACATTTGTTATTCTATCATGCTTAGACCCTTCTTATTTAAGCATCTAGTTGGGGTGGGAAGAGAAATTTTGTTGTCCCCAATACCAGTATATATACTTGAATATTTTAGACCAACCCAAACAAACATATTAGCTATATGTAATTACATTAAACCCCAATTGCCTAGAATACTTGTAATAGAGTTTGCTCTTTTCTAGTTACAAGTCTGCATCAAATGGTGATTTCCTCATGAAGCCTTTTCAAACTCGCATTTTGTTAACCTCTTCTAGGAACATTCTCACATTACTCCATTGCCATACATACCATACAATACAATGCTAATGCCCATCTTATAAGTACATAGGTTGTCTTCTTCTTCTTGAAATTGTATATACTTGAATATTTTAGACCAACCCAAACAAACATATTAGCTATATGTAGTTACATTAAACCCCAATTGCCTAGAATACTTGTAATAGAGTTTGCTCTTTTCTAGTTACAAGTCTGCATCAAATAGTGATTTCCTCATGAAGCCTTTTCAAACTCGCATTTTGTTAACCTCTTCTAGGAACATTCTCACATTACTCCATTGCCATACATACCATACAATACAATGCTAATGCCCATCTTATAAGTACATAGGTTGTCTTCTTCTTCTTGAAATTGTATATACTTGAATATTTTAGACCAACCCAAACAAACATATTAGCTATATGTAATTACATTAAACCCCAATTGCCTAGAATACTTGTAATAGAGTTTGCTCTTTTCTAGTTACAAGTCTGCATCAAATGGTGATTTCCTCATGAAGCCTTTTCAAACTCGCATTTTGTTAACCTCTTCTAGGAACATTCTCACATTACTCCATTGCCATACATACCATACAATACAATGCTAATGCCCATCTTATAAGTACATAGGTTGTCTTCTTCTTCTTGAAATTGTTCCTTCTCATGTTTGGCTCATCAACCATTATCCTAGTACTTTGGTTCAAGCCTTGTTCCAACTTAAACATAGACCTTATAAAGGATGATACTACCATGTGATCCCAAATGTTGTGATATATTGATATTCTATATATAACTATTTGATAAAATATGTCATCAACATTTGGATAAATCTGATAATCTGTTACTAACTCCTAACAATACAATAAGTATATGCTGCTCATAAAGGATAAGGACGGAATTAGGACCAGAAATAAAGACTAGGAGATAGAACAAGATATAGAAAGAAAGAAATGTTAATGGAGATTGCTTGTAGACTGTGGAAGAACTATAAGGTTTTTGGTCAAATAATAAAAATAATGGCTGCTCTCATACTACTCTGTGACGCCCCAAATCACACTGGTGGGCCCGAACGTGTGTTTGAATAATGGATAGGGTATCACCGGTGGGCACTCTCGATACTGGAGCCCAAGAGGCCATTATATCATACAATCACAGACAAAAGATATGCAAGCGTGAATACAGGATATAAACCACAGGTCTAAAACTATCTACCATAACATCACAGGTATGAATATAACAATGTCCAAAAATAAGTATATGAAAATAATAAGTAATATTTACATCAAAATGTTGCTCATGTAGAGTCAAGTTCAGAGTAGAGCAACATAAGTACCAAATATATACAAAAGTGTCCGGATACTATGGACAGAACTAGGGAACATGATGCACATACATATACAAGCCAAAATAATATATACATTAAAGAGATAGAGATCTTACGTGAAGCTGGCTATTGGCGCTCGGTCTGCTCCTGAAAATATGAATCCTCAAGAGTGGGCTCTCCTTCTTGGACACTGCAATCATGACTGTTGGATCTGAGGTGTGATAATCTCAGATGTCAGAATCCAAATAAGAATACAAACCCAAGTTTGTGCAATGCTATAAAAGCTATATAAAAGTGTGACATAATAGTAGAAACAATGTAAAAGATATGTGCATGTGAATCATGAAATACATAGTATGTTTAATATAATATAAATTATGAAGTATATGATATATAATGTAGCATGATCATGCATAAGAATCATGAAGTACAAGGTATGCATAATGTAAGATGATCAAACAAATCATATTAGTTTGGAATTGAATGGTGAGAGTATTCATATATTCTAAGAGTGTACCGTGCATATTCGACACCACGACCGTAAGACCGGTCTCCATACAAATTGGATGACGTACCGCTAGGCACACTAGATATCCCATGCATGCCCGAAATTGCAGCCCAAGTATCGGTCTCCATATGAATCGAATGACATGCTGCTAGGCATAAAGAATTTGATGGTGCCAGTAAATAGATTGGTGGATGCATCCAAATAAGATAAGAAACTCCGTCAATACGTATTTCATTCTACCATTCATTCTCCCATACTCAAAATGTAGTATATTGTAGTGCCCCATTCCCCGGAGGGATACGGAAACGGAGTGCATTATCGGCGGGCACGTGTAAGTCGACGTGCACGAGGCCATAAGTATGTAAAAGCAGAAATGAATGGAACTAAATACTAGTTATCTACCAGGATCTTGGAATTTAGTCTACTGCCATATAAAAGAGAAAAATATACATGTCTAAGATAAGAAGCAAAAAGTACAATACTGATACAAAAGTTGAAAATAAAGTTTCAAAGGGGTGATACATATCAACCCAAAAATACAAAAGCGGAAGCCTAGAAATCTAATGCTGCTCGGCCTGCTCTAGAAAGTATGGGTCCTGCAATGGCGAATTCTCGTTCACATCTTCAGTACCTGAGTGTGTGGGGGAGCTCAGGGTCAAATCCGACAAGTAAAAACATAAGAAGTAGAGAGCGTGTAATATAAACAAATAGGTAAGATATGAGTGGATATGAAAGTATGTGCATATGTGGAATATATTAAATGGTCAAGTAACAATATCAAGAAGGGATATACATGTATATCAAGTCTAAGTTAATATTTTATTTTAGTTTATGTTTTGAACTGAATGGTAAAGAAATAGACTCGTATGTGATCAATATCAAGTATGGAGACTAATACATATCAAGTCTAAGTTAATATCTTATTTTATTTTATATTTAAACTAAATGGTGAAGAAATAGACTCGAATCGTAGTGAGTGTGCAATATGCACTAACAAGTAAAATATAAATTAATGTAAAAAGTATATGCACATGTATGAGAAACAGTAGTGATCAAATAATAATATCAAGCAGCGATATACATGCATATCAAGTCTAACTTAATATAATATTTTAATTTATATTTTGAACTGAGTGGTAGAGAAATAGATTCGTATCGTAGAGAGTATGCAATATGCACTAACAAGTAAAATATGAATTGATGTAAAAATTATATGCACATGTATAAGAAACAGTATTGATCAGGTAACAATATCAAGCAGGGATATACATGCATATCAAGTCTAACTTAATATCATATTTTAATTTATATTTTAAACTGAGTGGTGGAGAAATAGACTCGTATCGTGAAAATACCCGTGCATACTCGGGACCCGACCAAGATGCTGGCGCTGAACCAGCCGTGCCGCTAAGCACTCAAGAAGATACCGATACTGAGAATTCGGTCGTCCCATCAATATGGACTAAATAAGAGATGATGGCTCAGTACCATCCGGGTACCTCCGCGGACGGGCCCCTATTTCGGTTGCGCAACATATTCTAAAGCTTTCACGATACAATATTTGTCCACCCTTTAGTTCTCCCATAACCCAAGATTTCAAATTATATTACATGAAAATCAATCCGAAATATGATGAACCAATCATGTCAATATTTCTACATACACATGTCTAATAACAAATAAGATGTGGTCCATGTCAAAATCAAGTTAATAGGCAAGTCAGGATCCATGGCACTATGAAGACATGTGTATGTACTAACAAGGAAAATCCGGCACATTTTCATGTATCTTGTACAATTAATTAGTATGTATATATCAAGGTAAGTATGATGGAGTGTCAAAATCAAGTTAACAGGCAAGTCATGATCCATGGCATTATCAAGACATGTGTATGTACTAATAAGGAAAATCTGGCATAATTTTATGTATGTTGTACAAGTGACTAGTATGTATATGTCAAGGCAAGCATGATGGAGTATAGAATGTTAGAATGAATGTTATGAAAATAATGATCATTTATGTAAACCACACATATATACAATTATGCATATAAACATGTACGTAAATGGGCATTAGGGTGTAAAAATATTTTTGATGATCATGCATGTGAATCATACATATATAATTATGCATATAATCACATATTAGGTAAGTGGGTTCTAAATTGTAAGAATAGAAATTAAATAGGCTTAACACTATTATAACGATTGTTTTAACAGTGTATGAATTTTCTAAATTCTAGAATGATTTCATAGTATGGAAAGTAGCAAATTTATTAAACCTTACTAATGTATATATATTTCAAGTAAACATGAATTAGCATAAAGAAATCATGACCTAATATAATAGCTTGCATAAAAGAAATATTTTAGTAAATTTAATTTAAAACTTTATGAAACTCTCTCTTTAAAACATGATAATGAATAAATAAATAAATATATATACATATTTTCTAATGACAAGTGGAAAATGATTTTAAAATCATTGCATTATATAAGAACTTATGTAGAAAACTTCAAATTTATATCCAATATGATGAACATTCATAAAAGTGGCATTTTTATAATTTAAAAATTAAGCATATAGTTTAACTTTACAACTTGTAGTTTAAGAATGAGAGATTATAAATAAAATGATAAATTCGATACATAAACATAGAGTAAAGTGTAAAAATCATATTTTTATTTTTCTAGAATAATTATAGAGATTTTTGTATAGAGATATTATTTTTTTAAGTTTTAACAAATCAAAATTCTAAGTTAACCATAAACAATTAGAGTTAGAAATAAAACATGAAAGTGAATATGTTTTTACTTGCCTTGATGGATAAGAAAATAAACCTATTTTGAGGCTAAAAAATTTCTTCTCCTTTTCTTCTTCTTCTTCTTCTCTTTTCTTATTCTTCTCTTCTTCTTCTCCTTCTCTTGAGTTGGAGCAAAAAAAAAATAAAAGAAAGGAATGAAAAATAAAGGAGAGAAAATAAATGAAAGGATGAGAAGAAAAAATATATAAACAAAAAAGAGATATGGGGGTAACACGATGGTTTGTCATGCTTGGCCAAAAGACAAGCATGGTGAAGGAGGTATGGGTGAATAAAATTAAAATAGAATAGGACAAATGATTAATAATAATATGTTATTAAAGTTGTTTAAAGATAAATTTTAAATTAAACTAATCCAAATAAAGTCAAACTTAATCTTTACAAGTCAAAAAAAGAGAGACTAGTAAAAATATGTGTAGGATCCACCGGTGATTAAAATAATATTATTTTAAGTGACTATCTTAAAAATTTCAAGAAAATCACAAAAATATAGAAAAATGAGACAAACACAGCATATTCATTTTGGGATTAATCTGATATCAAGAATGTAAGTTATGATAAAATTAGGTTGTTACATCCTATCTTCCTTACAAAAAAATGTCGTACTCGAAATTTAATTTTTAACTGATTGGAATAATAAGATATCAATCAATTGTTATGAATGTGGTTATTGAGAAAATAGTTCCAATCAGAATATAGTTGAAAACTAACTAACTTGTCATACTATCTAAACTAGTGGGATAAATAATCAAAGATATATGATGGAAAAAAAATCATAAGTCTCACTTATTATGATCTTTGCGAATAACTGCAATAATTGTCTGCAGATTAATTATTACCACGCCAATAGGTAAGACCCATAATAGCGAAAACATGTGATTTTGATCGAAAATCAACTATGGAGTATCTCATAAATCCGCTTGTTATAATTCTAATGAATAACTGTAATTGTTGTCGACTGAGAATAAAACTCTATAATTACCACGTCAACTCAATAGGACTCGAATAGCAGAAGTACAAGACGAGGTACATAGAAAATCAAAAGATAGATATGGTATGGATAAAAGAATAAGGCAAGATAGAAAATCAACAAATAATAGGACCAAGATAAGATTTCAGATCAAAGAAAAATTTAGACATATTTATATATGGTAGTAGTCCTAAAGACACCTTAAATTATCCTAGAGCTCTGATACCACTCTGTAACGCCCCATTTTCCTGAAGGATACGAAAACGGAGTGCGTTACCGGCGGGCACGTGTAAGTCGACGTGCACGAGGCCTATAAGTATGTAAAAGCAGAAATGAATGGAACTAAATACTAGTTATCTATAAGAATCTTGGAATTTAGTCTACTGCCATATAAAAGAGAAAGATATACATGTCTAAGATAAGAGGCAAAAAGTACAATACTGATACAAAAGTTAAAAATAAAGTTTCAAAGAGGTGATACATACCAACCCAAAAATATAAAAGCGGAAGCCTAGAAATCTACTGCTGCTCGGCCTGCTCTAGAAAGTACGGGTCGTGCAATGGCAGATCCTCGCTCACATCTTCAGTACCTGAGTGTGTGGGGGAGCTCAGGGTCAAATCCGACAAGTAAAACAATAAGAAGTAGAGAGCGTGTAATATAAACAAATAGGTAAGATATGAGTGTGGATATGAAAGTATGCGCATGTGTAGAATACATTAAACGATCAAGTAACAATATCAAGCAGGGATATACATGCATATCAAGTCTAAATTAATATCTTATTTTAGTTTATATTTTGAACTGAATGGTAAAGAAATAGACTCGTATGTGATCAATATCAAGTATGGAGACTAATGCATATCAAGTCTAAGTTAATATCTTATTTTATTTTATATTTGAACTAAATGGTAAAGAAATAGACTCGAATCGTAGGGAGTGTGCAATATGCACTAACAAGTAAAATATAAATTGATGTAAAAAGTATATGCACATGTATGAGAAACAATAGTGATCAAGTAACAATATCAAGTAGGGATATACATGCATATCAAGTCTAACTTAATATCATATTTTAATTTATATTTTGAACTGAGTGGTGGAGAAA
The DNA here is from genome assembly GCA_036321105.1 of Dracaena cambodiana. Lineage (NCBI taxonomy): Eukaryota > Viridiplantae > Streptophyta > Magnoliopsida > Asparagales > Asparagaceae > Dracaena > Dracaena cambodiana. The sequence goes on along the minus strand of JAYEPQ010000005.1, from coordinate 17,695,320 downwards.
TAGACTCGTATCGTAGTGAGTGTGCAATATGCACTAACAAGTAAAATATGAATTGATGTAAAAAGTATATGCACATGTATGAAAAACAGTATTGATCAAGTAACAATATCAAGCAGGGATATGCATGCATATCAAGTCTAACTTAATATCATATTTTAATTTATATTTTGAACTGAGTGGTAGAGAAATAGACTCGTATCGTGAAAGTACCTGTGCATATCCGGGACCCGGCCAAGATGCTGGGCACTGAACCAGCTGTGCTGCTAAGCACTCAAGCAGATACTGATACTGAGTATTCGGTCGTCCTATCAATATGAACTAAACAAGAGATGATGGCTCAGTACCATCCGGGCGCCCCCGCGGATGGACCCCTATTTCGGTTGCGCAACCTATCCTAAAGTTTTCACGATACATTATTTGTCCACCCTTTAGTTCTCCCATAACCCAAGATTTTAAATTATATTACATGAAAATTAATCAGGAATATGATGAACCAATCATGTCAAGATTTCTACATACACATGTCTAATAACAAATAAGATGTGATCCATGTCAAAATCAAGTTAATAGGCAAGTCAGGATCCATGGCACTATCAAGACATATGTATGTACTAATAAGAAAAATCCGGCATATTTTCATGTATGTTGTACAAGTAATTATTATGTATATATCAAGGTAAGTATGATGGAGTGTCAAAATCAAGTTAACAGGCAAGTCATAATCCATGGCATTATTATGACATGTGTATGTACTAATAAGGAAAATCCGGCATAATTTCATATATGTTGTACAAGTGACTAGTATGTATATGTCAAGGCAAGTATGATGGAGTATAGAATGGTGAATGAATGTTATGGAAATAATGATCATTTATGTAAACTACACATATATACAATTATGCATATAAACATGCATGTAAGTGGGAATTAGGATGTAAAAATATTTTTGATGATCATGCATGTGAATCATACATATATAATTATGCATATAAATACATATTAGATAAGTGAGTACTAAATTGTAAGAATAGAAATTAAATAGGCTTAACACTATTATAACGATTGCTTTAACAATATATGAATTTTCCAAATTCTAGAATGATTTCATGATATGGAAAGTAGCAAATTTATTAAACCTTACTAATGTATATATATTTCAAGTAAACATAATTAGCAAAAAGAAATCATGACCTAATATAATAGTTTGCATAAAAGAAATATTTTAGTAAATTTAATGTAAAACTTATATGAAACTCTCTCTTTAAAATATGATAATGAATAAATAAATAAATGTATATATATACATATTTTCTAATGACAAGTGGAAAATGATTTTAAAATCATTGCATTATACAAGAACTTACGTAGAAAACTTCAAATTTATATCTAATATGATGAACATTTATAAAAGTGGCATTTTTATAATTTAAAAATTAAGCATTTTTATAATTTAAAAATTAAGCATATAGTTTAATTTTACAACTTATAGTTTAAGAATGAGAGATTACAAATAAAATGATAAATTCGATACATAAACATAGAGTAAAGTGTAAAAATCATATTTTTATTTTTCTAGAATAATCATAGAGATTTTTGTATAGAGATATTATCTTTTTAAGTTTTAACAAATCAAATTTCTAAGTTAACCATAAACAATTAGAGTTAGAAATAAAACATGAGAGTGAATGTGGTTTTACTTGCCTTGATGGGTAGGAAGATAAGCCTATTTTGATACTAAAAAACTTCTCCTTTTCTTCTTCTCTTTTCTTATTCTTCTTCTCTTTTCTTCTTCTTCTTCTCTTGAGTTGGAGTAAAAAAAAGTAAAAAAAAGAGAGGAATGAAAAATAAAAGAGAGAAAATAAATGAAAGGTAAGGAAGAATAAAAATATAAACAAAAGTGAGATATGGGGGTAATACGATGGTTTGTCATGCTTGGCTAAAGGGACAAGCATGGTGAAGGAGGTATGGGTGAATAAAAACAAAATAGGAATATGATAAATGATTAATAATAATATGTTATTAAAGTTGTTTAAAGCTAAATTTTAAATTAAACTAACCCAAATAAAGTCAAACTTCATCTTTACAAGTTAAAAAGAGAGAGACTAGTAAAAATATGTGTAGGATCCACCGGTGATTAAAATAATATTATTTTAAGTGACTATCTTAAAAATTTCAAGAAAATCACAAAAATATAGAAAAATGAGACAAACACAATACATTCATTTTGGGATTAATCTGCTATCAAGAATATAAGTTATGATAAAATTAGGTTGTTACATATATACTAAGTATCAATGTATTAATATGACATATCTAATAAGAATTCATATATAAGTAGTCATGTGAATATAAAATGGCACGTACGGCGATACTTGCAAGTACAAGAGTTATAAAATATATTCACGTATGTGAGGTATCATTTCTAAGCAAAAATACCATGCATAAGTAATAAGTATGTAAATAAATATGTATGCATGTATATTATATCTTTAGTCGTGTTATATGCACAAGCACGGTATGTATACCTAAACATGAGCTATGACATGTCTGAATTCACCAATGAACAGGTAATACTAAAAGTGATTTATCATTTGTACATGTGTATCATATTATGAGTTAAGCGGTATATGCATAGACATAGCCTATATGCTTATATTGCTACAATTTGGTGGACATATCAGACTTCTAGGTCATATTTGACTAGAGTAAAGATGGATTTAAAGACTAAAATTTGGAATAGTTGTAGAAAATTCAATTATCTTTCTAATGCATCTTAAATGAGCTTAATTGGAATTCTAGTACAAAAGTTTTAGTTATTTTTCTATGGGCATGTTGCTACTAAACTATGGAGCTGGTACAGCTAAAACTTTCAGATTATTTTTTACTAGGATAAAATTAAATTTAAAGCCTAATATCTTAGCAGTTCTAGATAATTCAATTATCTTTCTAATGAATTATCGATGAGATTAATTGGACTTCTACAGCAAAAGTTATAGTCATTTTATTAGGAACTTATTGCTATTGAACTGTTGCCTAGTACAATAGCAATGATGGGACTTTCAAGTTATTTTTTGGTAGGAAATGGCTAAATTAGTATCCGCTGTAATTGGAAGAATTGTATTTAGTAAATTATCTTTCTAATGGCACAGAAATGAGGTCAATCAGAGCTAAAATGCAAATGTTATATCAGTTATAAGATGGACTGCTTATTTCTGGACAACGATACGATATATACATATATAATATGCACAGTGTGATATATGCAATGAAACTCGAGATAAATGCAAATTTGAATATGTATAACCTTAAAATTAGGTTAATAATACATCTATCATCATATATGTGAATAGTGCATCAAGATATTATATGTTAAAGGGTTTGAGTGTGTATTCTTGCCTCTTGTTTAGCTTAAATAAGAAAAAACTGATATTAATGTGATTAATCTTTATAAGTTGAGAAATCTCCGAAGAATCACATTAGAGAACAAGGTCAGGTATTGGAGAAGAATTCCTCATATTGGTGTAGAATATTAGAATTTATATGAAGAGGTTAAACTGAAGAATAAGGCTCAAGTAGCCATATAGTGGATTTTCAGCTCGTTTTCAAGCTGATTATTTGGTGATTTATTTGAGGGAATTTGAGAATGAATTAGGGTTTGAGCTCTAATAGAAAATGAAGAGGAATATGAGAGGAATAAGCCTGATTTTTTTGAATTTATTTGATGTATTAAATAGCTACTGAAAAATATGTATACTACATTATAAAAAATTCTTGAACTTTATCTTAATTACAAAGTTGCCATTTGTCAAATTCAAGCAAAAATTGCTCAAGGAAGGCTGATGGGCAGTTGAAAATAAATATGAGGTAGGAAAATGGTTAAATTAGCAATTTAGATTTAATTTGATTATTTTAATTAAGTATTTGCTCAAAAATTGCTCGATTCGGAATAATTCAAGAAAAATATGAAAAATCCACAATAATAAGATAAGAGATCTCTACGCTGTGAAATTTGAAATTGAAGATTAGAAGTAAACATATAATTCAGTTTACTCAGTAGCTGCTTGTATCAGTGTCCGAGTTCTAAGACTGATACAGATGATAAAAATAAACTGATATAAGGGCTTAACAATTTGGGTCGTTACAGATATGATATGCCGACAATTTGCATTTCCTAGAATATACATAGAACATTGTTAAACTGACATGGGTGTCTAACACAACTTGATGGTAGAATGATCCGTATTACATAGAAATATACCATAGTTACCAGGTCATTGTAGATGTTTGATAAGAATATGACATCGGCATTGGATCAAGTTCGAAAAAATGCACACACAGAAAAAATATACATGTGCAGTATTCTAAAATCCAAATTATTCAAATGAGTACTTGGACTCGTTCAGAAATGAGTCAAGATGAGGAAAATCAGTTGGAAACCCTACAGAACGAGTACTCAGCCAACTCAGATGAGTATTTGACCGAATTAATTTTTGGACTCGAATCTGCTAAAAACTTGCTCTTTTTTCACTTCTGATGTTTGTCTTCATTTTTTTTCATCAATTTGGAATCATTTGTCAAATTATATCACATTCTTTCTGCAATCTTTTTTCCATCATTACATTAAGTTTTATAGTAAATTAGAAAAATTACAACATTGTTGCCTCCCATGTAAAAAAGATAATTAGAACTACAAATTTCTAAATACTTTATGAATTGTTAATTCATCATAAGGTACTAAGATATGATATGATGAGTAAATAACTCTAATATAATATTGGAATGATATGAAACTTGTTTTATAATATTTATAATATTTTAATTTTTAGTATTGAAATAAAATATTTTTATGAAATGTTTTTGTAGATATATATTACTATATTAATATTTTGAGTTCTAAGCGATTACTTGCCGAGTTCTTCGAGTACTCACTACTTGTTGTTGGACCAAACAAGTAATGAAACTAAGTTTTAAAACACTGCACAAGTGCACCTCAATAAAATTTAAATATGTTTATGATAGTTCTAGATAATGAAGTTGTACAATAAAAAATATTTTAAAAATTGGGCTAGGTGGATGCGCTTAGTGGGGCGGCCTTCTATGCGCTTTTAATCACTAGCTATGCAGCCTAGCGGATTCCTAGGCACTAGGTGCCACTTTGGATGCCCATAATTGCCTATCGATTTTTTGCACACCGTAATAAGTACCAGCTTTGTTATATGGAAGGAAAAACAATTTGTCAAATATAGAATATTTAGTTTTGACACATCGTACTTAATAGGAAATATTTTACACTTATGTTTGCTGAAGATATATATATATATATATATATATATATATATATATATATATATATATATATATATATATATATATATATCAATATGACATCCATATATTTCTATATATGGTGTTATTGTGTGTGTTGTGCATCCATTCATTTATATAAAATTTGCATACTTCATATTGATATAAACAGTTTCCTTTATAAAAAAAATATTTTATAAAATTTAGTATCTGCATAAAAGGTTTCTTTTATAAATGGTAATTGAATTTTTTTTAACTGTCTTTTAAGCCTGTCAAAAACATTATAAACATGCATGAATATTGGGCAACTATTATTTAAGTGCGAAAATTTATCACGATTTTATGAAAATTATCCCGATATTATGAATACTATGATGAGCATCATAAGAATTTTCTTCTTCTATAGAATGTATCGGAGAGCGCATTTTAGTGTTAGTGTCGAGCTAGTTTGCACTCCTAGACAATTTACTAGTTGACACACGAAAGTCAAAAAGTATGAACATGGTTTAGATTATGCTTATTGCAAATTTTATAAGTGTGGATAAACTTAAGTATGGATGTATGACGGGTTTATCAAAGTGTTTATGTCGAAAATAACATAGTTATCCCAAGAAGATATATTCATTAATGATTATCTTCTTGTTTTGAAGTGACTTACTAGAGAAGTTAGCCATCTAATGTCATTGAACAGAAATGTAAATTTACTAGTATCCAGAGAATAACTTGCTAAGGTGCACTTTCAGTTGTAGGATACCTAGAAATCTTAGGCACCTATACAATATCATACCAAAACAGCTACAATAAATGAACATTAAAGATTATGATTGATAAGAATAAGAGAATTAATTGTCTTGGATAAGTAAAAACAAAATCAGCTCCCATTTAACTTAAGATAATAATAATTCCAGATTTCACATGGCTGTTTTTAAGCCCCATGTGGTGGCTACTCTTTAGTGATGGTCATTTTTTTTTATGAAAACACCATTGATAGTGTTGTGCATCACAATTTGAAAAAAATTCCAGTTATTTTTTATTAAGTTAGAAATTAACTCTGTCTGTCTTTAAGTAAATGACAAAGTTTTGACATATGTAAGAGTCAAGAAATAAAAAAAAAAAGAACTACTAATTCTTAATTGATACATAAATGGCTTTAACTCTGTCAGTGCTGTGCTTAAAGATTTATCCTTTCACTGCCTGTCCCAAGTCAGGATAAAAGAGGAGGATTGTGGTAAATCAGTTACAGCCACCTTAAAATATTGTCACATATTATGATATGAACCAAAATATGAATTTTGTTTGGACATTTCCTACTGAACGACACACTATATCTAAGCCCGAGTTGTAGTGAAAAATGTGTGAGGATTGCTAGATCATCGTTCAGAAGCGACGCGCCATATTGGCACCCAGATGCGGTGTCAAATTTAAGAGTTATCTTAATAAGCAGGTGAGGGTAAAAAAGTTAGCTCATGAACATAGGATTCGATTGGTATCGTGGAATATAAATTCCCTTACAGGTAGATTAGTAGAGTTAGTTGATGTTATGATTAGAATGAGAGTTAATATTTTGTGCATGCAGAATACTAAGTGGGTATGTGAGAAAACTAAAATCATAGTTTTTTGGGATTGTAAACTTTGGTATACAAGTAGAGATAGAATTTGTAATGGAGTATGTGTGATCATAGATAAATAATTATTTAGGGATGTAATGGAGATTAGGAGGAAGGGTGATAGAATTTTATTAGTTAAACTTATTTTAAATAAAGAGATTCTTAATGTTATTAGTGACTATGAACCACAAGTAGGACTTGATAAATCCAGTAAATATCAATTTTGGGAAGATCTAAATGAAATAATATAAGAAATACCCAGTAGAGAAAAACTATTTATTGGTGGTGACTTTAATGGGCTTATAGGAACTAATCGTAATGGGTTTGAAAGTGTATATGGAGGATTTAGTTTTGGAGAAAGAAACAAAACATGTAACTTAATTCTACATTTTGTTTTGTCTTATAATTTGATTATAGTTAATACTTGGTTTAAAAAGAGATTTTCTCATTTAATTACTTTTAAAAGTGGATCGAATGCAAGCCAAATAGATTTCTTTTTATTTAGGAGGGTAGATAGAGATAGTTACATCGATTATAAGGTAGTGTTAGGTGAGAGTGTAGTTATCCAACATAGACTCTTAGTTTTAGATATTCGGATTAGAAATAGATTTAGAAAAATTAAGTATAAGTTTGATCTTAAAATTAAGTGGTTGCGATCAGAAAATAATCAAAATATTTTTATAGATAGAGTGGTACAAGAAGCAAATTGGAAGGATATGATGTTCCTAATGTAACATAGAACAAAATGGTTAGTTCCATTAAGAACGTAGCTAAAAATATATTTGGTGAGTTGATGGGCGGTGCTCCATCACGTAAGGGCACATCATGGTGGAACGAAATGGTAAAAAATGCTTTTAAGATCAAGTAAGGCCGCTAATAGAGATTTAAAGAAGAATAATGATGGAACAGCTTTTGAGAGGTGCAAGCTACTCAAGAATGAGATTAAGAAAGCTGTTCGGGATGTAAAATCTAAATTATATAAATAAGTGTACAAGAAGTTGGATAATAAAGAGGCAGAAAAAGATATATATAGAACTACTCGAATTAGAGAGATAAAGTTTAAAGACTTATGTAGTGTAAAATGTATTAAAAATGAGAATCAAAAGGTTCTAGTTCGAGATGAAGAGATTAAAGAAAAATAGAGAGATTATTTTGATAGATTGTATAATGGTAGTTTTAATCAAGATTTTGGAGATGTTACTGTTCAATCTGAGGATATGAATCGTAGTTTTATGTGTAAAATTAAAAAAATCTGAAGTAAAAGAGACTTTAAAGAGAATGAAATCACGAAAAACTATTGGTCTATATAAGATTCCTATTGAGGTATGGAGATATTTAGGAGAGATAAGTGTGAGGTGGTTGACAGATTTTTTTAATAAGATTTGGCAAAGTAAAAAAATATCAAATGAATAAAGAAAAAGTACTATAGTACCTCTATATAAGAACAAGTGTTCTAATTACCATGAAATAAAACTCATGTGTCACACTATGAAGTTTTGGAAAAAGGTAATTGAACATAGATTGAGACAGACTATTAAAATATCAGACAACCAGTTTTGATTCATGCCGAGACGATCGACGACAGAAACTATTCATTTACTTTATCAACTTATAAAGTGATTCTGAGAGAGAAATAATGATTTGCATATGATATTTATTAACCCAGAGAAAGTCTATGATAAAGTACCACGAGAGGTATTTTGGTGGACATTAATGAAGAAGAGTCCCTATCAAGTATATTGACATAATTATGAACATGTATGATGGAGTAGTGGTCAATATTAAAACATATGGTGGTCTAACAAGTGATTTTTTTACACAATTGGATTGCATCAAGGACCTGCATTGAGCCCGTTCTTATTTGCTATAGTGATGGATGAGTTTACTAGAGCAGGGGTATGCTAGATGGATTTGGTTTCTAATGATTTTAATTGTATGTCCATTCAACTAGATGGATTTAGAAGTTCTAAACCTAGATGCGCGAGCATGGAACTAGTTCTTTCAAAATATATTTTATACATTAATTTTGCTTTAATGTTTTTGTGTTGACTGTTCTAGAGATAAACTACATGCTAGGTTGCGTAACTATGGATTTTGGAATCAGTATATAACAAGCCCATAGATAAATGATGATTTCGAGAATTCATGATACAAGAGTTGTTGGAGGGTGGGGTTCGATTTTAAAAAAATTGTCATATGTATTCTTTGTTGGAAGTGGAGAAATTAAATATTTTTATTCAAATCAAATAGAATTTTAAACCCATTATTTGTGCATTATGTTTTTTATTTCTTAGTCTTAAAATTTTTTGATAGATGTGAGATTTATTTGTATATTTTATAGGATTATCTAAAATATCAGATACGAATTATTGATGTGTACTCTTTATCAGACTATGCATGTAATATAGGACCATTTATGACCAGCTCCTCCAGCAACAGTCATATTGGATGAAGAATTAGAATGCTTCATTTAGAAGAAGAAGATATAGAATTCCATCTACAAATCATCATGAGATATTGGAAATATTAATAACTATTTAATTGGTCAAATAAAACTTCTAGTTGACTATTAAGGTTAAGTTAATATAACCTGTCTATACTTTAACAAGTCATCAAATGACCTATAATTACTTTTCAATTCATCACATAACTAGGGTGAGGTGATACTTATTTAGCACCAACAGTACAACAACAACAACAAAGCCTTTTATCCCAAGTATTTGGGGTAGGCTATATGAACCAAAAAGAATCACGCCGGATCGATCACTTTGATATTCCTTCTCCATTCATTTCTATCAAGTAATATCTCCTTATTTAAACCTCTAGACTCCATATCTTTGCGTATCACCTCCATCCATATTTCCTTCGGTCTTCCCTTCGTTCTTTTAACTTGTCCTACATTGATAAACTCCCCTCTTCGAACTGGTGCACTTGTAGGCCTACGTTGCACATGACCAAACCATCGTAAGCGATTTTCTCGCATCTTCTCATCAATGGGAGCTACACCTACTTTAGCACGAATATCTTCATTTCTCACTCTATCTCTCCTAGTGTTGCCGCACATCCAACGGAGCATGCGCATCTCTGCTACACTTATCTTTTCCGAATGACGTTTCTTTATGGCCCAACATTCCGTGCCATATAATAAAGTTGGCCTAATAGCAGTCCTATAAGATTTTCCTTTCAATCTTAATGAAATGTTACGGTCACATAAAACTCCCGTTGCCCTCCTCCATTTCAACCAGCCAGCTTGTATCCTATGATTAACATCATTATCGATCTCTCCATCATTCTGAATAATAGAACCCAAATATCTAAACTGACTGCTCATTTGTATCTCTTGCCTATCTAGATTTACAGCATTATAGTTTATGGTCCGTCGTTTACTAAGTTTACACTCCATATACTCTGTTTTAGACCTACTCAATCTAAAACCTCTAGATTTTAATGTATACCTCCATAACTCTAACTTGGCATTTACCTCTTCTCTTGTCTCATCAACTAAGACAATATCATCAGCAAATAGCATACACCAAGGTATCTCATCCTGAATGGTTTTAGTAAGCGCATCCATCACTATAGCAAATAAGAATGGGCTCAATGCAGATCCTTGATGTAATCCAATTGTCATAGAAAAATCATTAGTCAAACCACCACATATTCTGATATTGGCCACTACTCCATCATACATGTCCTTAATTATGTCGATATACTTGATAGGAACTCTTTTCTTCATCAGTGTCCACCAAAGTATCTCTCGTGGAACTTTATCGTAGGCTTTGTTTAAGTCAATAAATACCATATGCAAATCTCTATTTCTCTCTCGGAATCGCTCTATAAGTTGAGAAGTAAATGAATAGTTTCTGTCGTTGATCGCCCCGACATAAATCCAAATTGGTTCTCCGATATTTTAACAGTTTGTCGCAATCTATGTTCAATTACCCTTTCCCAAAGCTTCATAGTGTGAAACATGAGTTTTATTCCCCGATAGTTAGAACAACTCTGAATGTCGCCCTTATTCTTATACAGAGGTACTAGGGTACTCTTTCTCCATTCATTTGACATTTTCTTAGTTTGCCAAATCTTGTTAAAAAGATCTGTTAGCCACCTCACACCAATCTCTCCTAGATATCTCCATACCTCTATAGGAATCTCATATGGACCAACAGTTTTTCTTGATTTCATTCTCTTCAAAACCTCTTTTATTTCAGACTCTTTGATTCTGCGCATAAAACTACGATTCATATCCTCACATTGAATTGTAAGATCTCCCAAATCTTGAGTAAAACTATCATTATATAATCTATCAAAATAATTTTTCCATCTTTCTTTAATCTCTTCGTCTCGAACTAGAACCGTCTGATTCTCATCTTTAATACACTTTACAGTACATAAGTCTTTAGACTTTCTCTCTCTTATTTGAGCAATTCTATATATATCATTTTCTGCCTCTTTATTATCTAGCTTCTCGTACACTTGTTTATATAATTTAGTTTTTGCATCCCGAACAGTTTTCTTAGCCTCCTTCTTTGCTAGTTTATACTTCTCGAAAATTATTCCATTATTATTATTATTATTCTTATTCAGATCTCTATAAAGGTCTCGCTTGATTTTAATAGCATTTTTTATCTCTTCATTCCAGCATGATATATCCTTACATGGTGGAACACCGCCCCTCGACTCACCGAATATATCTTTAGCTATCCTTTTAATGCAGCTAGCCATTTTGTTCCATGTTACATTAGTATCATCATGGTCCCTCCAATCTGCTTCTTGTACTACTCTATCTACAAAAACTTTTTGATTGCCTTCTAATCGCCACCACTTAATCTTAGAATCTAATTTACACTTAATTTTTCTAAGTTTCTTTCTAATCTGAATATCTAAAACTAAGAGTCTATGTTGGGTAACTACACTCTCACCTGACACTACCTTACAATCGATACAACTAGCTCTATGTACCCTCTTAGTTAAAAAGAAATCTATTTGGCTTGCATTCGATCCACTTTTAAAAGTAATTAAGTGAGAAACTCTCTTTTTAAACCAAATATTCGCTAAAATTAAATCATAAGACAAAGCAAAATCTAGAATTGAGTTACCTGCTTCATTTCTTTCTCCAAAACCAAATCCTCCATGTACACTATCAAACCCATTACGACTAGTTCCTACATGTCCATTGAGATCACCACCAATAAACAATTTTTCTCTAGTAGGTATTCCTTATACTATCTCATCTAGATCCTCTCAAAATTGATATTTACTGGTTTCATCAAGTCCTACTTGTGGTGCATAGACACTAATGACATTAAAAATCTCTCCATCTAAAATAAGTTTAACTAATAAAATTCTATCACCCTTCCTCCTAACCTCCACTACATCCCCAAGTAATTACTTATCTATGATCACACCTACCCCATTACGGTTTCTATCTCTACCCGTATACCAAAGTTTATAACCCCAAGGTTCTATGACTTTAACTTTCTCACCTACCCACTTAGTCTCCTGCACGCACAAAATATTAACCCTCCTTCTAATCATAGCATCAACTAACTCTGCTAATCTACCTGTAAGCGAATCTATATTCCATGATGCCAACCGAAATTTATGTTTATGAGCTAACTTCTTTACCCCCACCCGCTCATTAAGATGTGGGAACCCTCTTATATTTGACACCACATCCAGGCGCCGACGTGGCGCGTCGCTTCTGGGCGACGACCTAGAATCATCTTATATGCCTAATAATTCATTCATCATCTTATAGCACCAACAGTGTTAAAGTAAAAAAAAATTATACATATGCCCACCAATTATTAAAAAAATCATCTTATATGCCTAATAATTCATTCATCACTAACTCAAATGCTACTTAAAAATTTATAAACTAACACTAATTCATTAACTAATATTTTATTAAACAAGGATATTTTGGTCATTTAAACTAGTTAAAGTGTGATGAAAATGTGGATGTGGCACTAATGGAGTTAGCGTATGGAGCTAAAAATGATGATTTTGACCATTATGCGGGTCTTATGATTACTTGGAAAGAAGACATTGGCTATTTGATGAATAGTTATAGTATACACGAGTTAAGATGAAATTAACCCTGATTATTGATTTGCATTTGTATGGCATAACATGGGTAAAGCAAGAGATAGGCATAGTTCATAACTGTAAGTTTTTTCTCAGATCATCTACCTGTCCTATGCTTGGAAGATGCTTTTCATTCTCAAAATACCATGTCTAGGTTCTTATAAATAATAGAAACCTTCCTAACATGTCTTATATATATATTTATTCTACAATGTGTCCCATATATTATATCGGTTTTTTAGGTACTTGATATGCAATATAGTATAAAATGTCAAATTGACATTACCAATACGTGCCCTACCAGATATATGGTAAACGAGCACATACAGATATCAGCAACATATTCGGTTTGAATATGATTAAGCCTCTGGCAGGATAATAAGAATTAAAATAGTTTATAATTAGATACTGATTCTTCCCTCAAAAAGGCTAGCTGCTATTATTTAATAATTTTATTGAAATAATTGTAAACTGGTCTAGCTCTTGTCTCACATTCGATGTGGGACTATTGAACTATGGTATTATATTCTCTCCCATTTTAGGATCTGACATTTTCGTTAGAGGGGCATAGTAATATGTTAATACTTCACCAAACAATGTGGGATTCTAGAGGTGGCCTCTATGGATTTCTAGTTGTGGTGGATTCAAGAGTGTGGCCTCCACTTCTGTATGACACTTTGTTCTATGTATCACTTAGGTCCATGTGATACGTAGTTCCGCACACCTTCGCTTGTATTTGGCTCTGATACCACGTTTGCCGTGTGCAAGGTGGTTACTCCTCTAAATTGAGATAAAAGAAATTAAATGGAACATTCTCACATTCTCAAAATATATTTTGGAATCCGATTCTATAAGTTCAGCTTCAACTGTTTCCTAGAAGTAATTTCATTTTTGAGATCAAATATGTCTTAATACTTCTGCGTACATGATTACTACCCAAAATATTGACCTAAACCATATGAATTTCCACAGATATATGACTTTATATCTTGTATACCCCCATCCCCTGCCGCCCCGCCGCCCCCCCCCCCCCCCCCCCCCCCCCCCCCCCCCCACCCCCCCAACCCACCCTTCAACCAATTCACACAACCCCACCATCGCATGCACATTCTTGGACAGACACATGCATACTACCCCTCCCGGTTCCCTAAACAGATGGGGACTGATGAAGCTGACGTCGCTTGGTTTCCAGTTTCTAAATTTTTAAGCTTGCTATAATAATTGAGAGAGAGGGGTGGGGGCCGGGGGGAGGCGGGGTTGGTGGGGATAGACTAGTACTGGTCTTCATATAAAAATATTGTAAGAGCTTAATGAAGCTTCAGTTAAAAATTGGATTTATTTACTTTGTTGTCACCTTTAACTTTCTGCATAACCTAGTGTTGAGCTTCTTTTTTGTTGTAGCCATCTTTTGAAAACAACTACTCAGGGGCTATTAGTTTCATTAGTTCATTCTACATTTGTTGCATTGGAGAGAATCAAGGATGAAATTAATTCTCTCCGATACTTCAATACAAGAGTGTTTGCTTTGTTTGTCTCTATGCAAGTGTGTTCGCTGCAAATGAAATCAAAACCCCCAACTAGCATAAATAGCCTGAAATCTACCATCAGCTAAAGATTTTGAAGAGTTTAATTGGTCACTTCTGCTCAAAGCCAACTTATTTTGTCAAAAAATGAACATTTTGCAGCCATAGTATGGGTGTAATCATTAATACCCGTTTGTATATTCCACTGTATTACTCCACTGTATTGCTTGCAGAGATCATATTTGTTCTCCCGTCTTGTATATGTTCGCTGCTTAACTTACTTTTTACATACTCTTCTAGAGAATTTTATCTTGCGTAGAAAGCTCTATCAAGTTATCTTAGAAAGTCTTGTTGTTGTTATAGTTGTTAATTTGTTGTTTTTGTTATTTATGAGGGGTTAAGAAGCACGGATAAAACATTACATGGATACATGGACACATCTTACTATCCATTTTTTTCTACATGGGTTTATAGATTATACGCATCAAAGTCAATAACTATTACACCATGACTCATTAGAAATACAAAAGGACGGAAATATGAAAATTTAAATCACTGGTTATAATCAAGTAAAATATCAAAGAAACAAAAATGAATATCAAATCCAATACCTCGCATTACATAGTATGTTAAGTTTCCAACATGTTTGGAAAGCACTTTGAATCTATTAGAATAGTATTTTTTCTCATTTCATAAGAATTTGTAGGTTTTTTAGGCAATGCACTACTCCATGGTGCACAACACATGATCTTTTGGATTTAATGGAAATGAACACCACTCCTTTATGCAAGTTATTGGGTTATTAAAATCCGACATGGTTTGGGAGCATTTGGTACATGTCATGCATGTGTTGTGTAAGTGTCAGTACCCAATATATGTCCAACATGGATTATGGCATTCACTTTAAAGTGTCCATGCTTTCAGGATGAGACATTTGCCTTTCTGGTGTATGATTTCTTCTGAGATTGTTTTTCATCTTAAAAAAAAAATAAAAATATGTGAGGGGTTTCTTTGAGTATGTGAATTATGAAAAATCACTACTAATTTTGTTGCATATGGTGAATTATAAAAATGAAAAATTAAGAAGAAAATATTTTACTGGAAAAAGGATGTCACTTTGTTGGAAGAAGTGATTAACAAAGTGACTTAAAATGAAATTGAAAGGAAATTTTATGTTCCCCTATATGGGCAAATCACAATTTTGGTTTTGTGTTTTTCTTTTCGGAAAATGACGAACACAAATGAGTAATTTTGAAAACACTCTTTAACAATAAACCATCTTGATGGGAAAAACTTGTTTTTTTTTACCTACTTTTCCATTTTCTTTTTACCTTATACCAATATAGGTTGAATATTTCGGCGTAGAGTGGGGTCCTTTCTCTGTTTTTCATGAAAACAAGGCTACAAATATGAGCAATTACTAGCATAGGTCATTTCCTGCAACCTTGAAGTGCACATCATAGTGATCCAGCCAAATAGCTTATGTTACCTACTTACTATGCAACGGAATGTTCATGCCTATCGATCCAATCAGTGTGAAGTGCTGACTGACCATAACTCTGTATGTTTATGAACTAGATGAGATGCCAAATGCTTCTATCTTTATGTCCCTGAATTCACACAATTTGTTGACGCTTCAAGAAGAGTTCCAATGATTTTTTGTGTGCTTGCCATCTATAGCGTTGTCCATCATAATATCAAGTTCTCTCTTTTCGGAAGAGAGAACTTGATGTCCTGTCTTCTAAGATAATTGCCGACTGCTGAAGATATTATTGTTATGATCAAACTTTTGGCTTGCATGTAGTGCAAATATGAAAGCGTTTGAAGTATCAAATCATGTAAAGCAGTAGTTTATCTTTTCCTTTCATGGAACTTTGCAAAACAATGCTTTCTGCTGGTAGTAGAACCTTACTAATAGCATTCTAATATCCTTCTAGGTAATAAGTAGTACAGAAATACATGTATCTAGCATGGCAAATTTTCATGACAATTATTTTGTTACTTTTTGTGTAATGACAGCGAACTGGACAGAACAAGTATGTCCCAAATGGGCATCAGGACATTAATAATGGATCAGGCGTTATGGCACCTAGTGCTGCATCGAATTCACAAGGTGGCACCGAGATGCTCAGCAGTATGCTGGCGGCTGCTGCTCCTCCACAGCAGAAACAGATGCTTGGTGAGCGTCTCTTTCCCTTGGTACAGAACCTGAAGGTAAATTCTCTTAAACCTTAACATTCTAGTCTCTGGAATTTTTTATTTCTACATGAGGAGGCTTTATTCAATACAATTCCAGGGGGTTTTGTACTGAGATATCTTACGAATTTTTTGTAGCCTGATCTTGCTGCTAAAATCACTGGAATGCTGCTGGAGATGGATAACTGTGAATTGCTACTGTTGCTGGAGTCGCCTGAATCACTGGCTGCCAAAGTGGATGAAGCCGTTCATGTGCTGGAGGTCTCGAAAGCAAAAGCTGGCGGTGTTCAAGAGTCCCTCCACGCCAACTTCTTATCAGCAGGGCTTGCTGTCAATTGAAACAGGAATGAGAGTCTGTTTCCAAGTAAACATTCTTTTAGTCATGCATGAATCGTCAATAGTCTGCATTAGGGCATATTTTGTTGTTCTCATAGTATTTTGTTTCCCGATGACTTGAGTGGCATGTGCATCCTAGGACATCTGACTATTTTAGCACCGCCAGACCTTTTTCTTTTAACAGTACCTTACTGACCTTTTAGCGCATTTCCATTTTCACTTCCTTTTCTTCTAAAATATATATTACCAACTTTAAACTGTCGGGCCTCAAGGCGGCGGCTGTAAACGTTTTGGGAACTAGAGATAGAATTATGAAGAAACTAATTACTAATCCTACTGTGGAGTTTAATCCTGCTTTTTCTTATGTCATTATTCATTTTTCAATGCGATTTTCTTTCCATGTGATCTGATCTATGTGCGGCCTATCAACTTTTATGCTGTTTCCTTTTTCTTCAATCATTTTTCAGTGATTTTCCTGCTTTGTTGCCCGATCTTGTGCTCTGCTGATATGTGCGGCTTATTAACCCGTATGCAGGCTGATCAACTTGCCCAGATAGATACTAGTTTATTTTGAGGCCAGCTGAAGAAGCCAGATGGGTCTATAGGGCCATTCATCAAAAAACTTAAAAGAAAGTTGATACCAGTCTGCTAGTAAAGTTGAGTGACGGATTTTGTGTACCACCTCTCTCCGCATTTACCTTTTTCTTTTATACTAAATGGGGCAGCATAATCTCTTGTGCGCACTGCAGAATACAAACCTTTGCTTGGTGACTTCAATTTTCATATTGATCCAGAAAAATGATGATTTACACTCGGTATTTATAGAAATTAAAAACATGTGCCCGCCCTCCCACCTGTTTCCTTCCAGGTTCTAGTTTCTCTTCCTAAATTTACCCTCACTCACAAGAATTACAAATCTCCTTTATCTCATTCACCTCAACATTTGCCACTTCCTCCCTGTTTCTGTATCCAACATACAGATCCCTCTGTAGAAACCCCAAGTTCTCACACCAAAATCAGCATCACAAGTGCGCCAAATGCTGTAGCACTTGTTATGATGATGAAGGAAAGCCTGAAGCACTGCGCTCCGATGCAAGTCATCTCCCTAGAACTCGTGAATGAAGCCTGTTTCAGCATCTCTCGATCGTACAGGTGACCTGCAACCCTAACATTGAATATGTACGTCCCAACTGGACTCGCTGTGGCACCAAAGTTGTATAATGTGGCAAAACGTTTCAGACCCAACAGTTCGGATATGATGATGGAGAGCAGAGGATTCTGAGCACCATAGGAGAAGCCGATGATGATTGAAGCCAAGTATAGAGTTTGGGACCCCGAAGGCGATCAGAAGATAGCCAACACAGGACGGTTAGAGGACCAGAGTAAGCACGAGCGTGCGGGGGAACTTGTACTTGGTGATCAATACTTCAGAGGCAAATCCTGTAGAGACCCTCCCCAAAAAGTTCCATATGCTCATGAGGGAGACGAAGGTGGCAATGCTCATTCCCCAATCTGACTCAAGTTGTCGATTGCTGCCAAATGCACCCCAGTCCCGCAGATCGTAGCAATGAAGAGCACAACCATGTCAATGCTGACAATGGCTTGTAAGATAGAATAGTCCTCTCCTCTATCTGGTGATTCAAACAACCTGACCAAACACGAGATATGTGAAGGTCTTCTTGATCCCGAAGAAGATTTAGGTTCTCGAGCTATGGACATTGGTGGCAATTTCTGCTTCCGCATGATCTCTTCTCTAATGATGACGAGGAAGGGGAGAACGAGGAGAAGTAAAAGAACTCCGATAGCACTTGCAACGTGCCCCAAATGCAAGAATGCCACCCTCTTCTGCACAGTGATCAAGACCATGAGGTACCCAGCGAGCGCAAGTGAGATGCACAGAAAGGAGAAGAGCACTCTTACTTCCAACTTCCTCATCCCATCCGTGAGGATCCTCATCGTCCAACCGAAGACAATGCAGACAGCGCTCGGCAGCCAGGCAACAAGAAGCACCAACGATTTGGAGCCCTTGCCATAGAACGCCAGGTAGAGCTGCGTGAACACAGCTCCAATGATGCCAATGAAGCCTTTAAGTAGCCCGACCAACATCCCTCGGCTCTCAGGGAAGTTCTTGACGCAGGTCACAAGCGGTGCTGTATTCCCGAATGACTGCGAATTGGCCCCAACGGCGATGTAGAGGCACATCTGCCATAAATGAGGCCGTGAGATGCGGTTGGTCACAACGAAATAGATCATCAGGTATCCAAACAGGTTCATGGCTGCGCCGATGACAAGGAGGAGCGAAGGAGGGGCGATCTCATTGATGAGGCCGGAGACGATGCCGACGTTGGAGCCGAGGTCTTTGAAGAAGCTGGCGGTGTTGAGGGTTTGCTGGTTGTACTTGAGAGTGGACTTGTCTTTGGAGTAGAGTAGATTGCATAAATATAGCCGGAGCCGTTGGTGGACATTAAGACCAAGGATGCAAAGATCATGAACCAGTGGCCTCGGAGGATTTGGAGAGCCAGGGCAAGTGCATTATGGGCAGCAAAACCATTGTTGCGGTCCCCCCTTCTTTGCCATTGAAATGAGTTGAAGCATATATTGGGTTAACTACGGAACGTGTCAAATTTTTGGTGGCATGTGAAAAGAGTGAGCTTGTCTTTTAGCTTCTGAAAGGAGAGCCATTGTCTTTATCTGTATATTCCTTGCCAACTTGTTTCGCTACTGATACGTTATTCGCCACTAGAATTAATATAGAAAGACACTAATCCTAATTTATACAGGTGAGGACGTCACGCGTTATTTGTATTTGTCCCGCTCCTCTGATGATTATCTTTTGAGTTCGTCTATAGATTCTTTCCAGTATTTTTGTTTGTTAAAATATTGGTTTTGGCTGTGATTATTTAAAATCAAAAGTACAATGAGATGGAGACAATAAAAGTCCTGATTTAAATATGATTAGATTTAGAATTTTATAAGGTTTATTTAGATATAATTATATTTGATTAAAAATTTATCATTATTATTAGATTTTGTTTTATTTAAACATATTGTGCACATAGTTTTTTTTTTTTTTATAAATAATCATGTAAAAAAAGAAGAAAAATAATAAAATATTGAGAATTAAAATCCCTTCTAGGTTAGCATGGTGATTTACTAAATAATATAAAATCTTTTATTGTGGATTCATTGAGACTGGGTGAGATATCACCTAAGTGTTAAGCCCGACCCAATTCCTTAATCTCTTATTGTAGATTCATTGAAAGTAAATGAGAGATTACGTGGGTGTAGATGCCTAAACTAATATTTCTCATTTTTATTTTTGTTCCTAGTTTTTCCCAAATTCTCCAAAAAATCTGATTTTCTTTTATTCTTTATAAAATCCCTAATTTCCCTGGCATCAAGACCTCATTAAGCTTCCTTCCTGCATCACGATGTATATATATATATATATATATATATATATATATATATATATATATATATATATATATATATATATATATATATATATATATATATATATATATATATATATATATATATATAAAAGAAAGAATAATGGAAATGAGCTACCGCCTCATATAAGTTACCTAAACTGTGGTTTATTTATACTATTTTAATAATTATTTTTAAAATTTTTCTTTTGAACTATGATCTCGATCCCTAGGGTTCACTTATTCCCAATTTCTTAGATTTTAGTTTTGATTTGACCTTTCATCAAATGATACAAAATTAACGGTTTTTGTTGAAAACAACATTTTGTATCAACTTGATAAAGTAGCAAATAAATTCAAAAATTTATGAAATTTGTTCATTAGGGAGGATTAAGATGGAGATTATGATTCCTAAAAATTTTGATAAATAAAAATGGGATCATTAATTTTTTTACTGCTGAATCACTAGCGGCTCATTTATAGTAATCATATATATATATATATGTGTGTATATGTATGTATATATATATATATATAGACACACATGCACAAAGAGCAGCAGATTATGGTGTCTATAATAGTTTCTCGTGCATTCCAAGAGTGTTGAAATTAATTATTGAAGTTAATTAATCTTAATTTATTGTGTATCTCTTGAGTTTTTAAATGGTATTATAGTTAATAAGTATATTGCATGCTTCTTGAAACTCTTAAGAGTTTGGTGTTTCAATCAATAAGAGAGGATGTATCAGAAATAATTAGGGAGACTAAAGATCACTTATTACTATTATATATATGAATGATTTGTACTATGTTTAGGGTGTAACAAGAGTTCAATACAAGATATATTTTCTTATCCTCATATTTCTACACTTACACATTCTATTTTGGCCTACTATTATCAGATTGGTATCAGAATAAGAAGAAGATGAATGTCAACAGGATGATCTCTTAAATCGCTCCTCACATTATCAAAAAATTATGAAAATTGGTGCATCCAAATGAAAGGATGTTGGGAACAATATTATTGCAATATTATGGTGAAAGGCTATGAGAAGTCGGAGAATGAAGAAGCCCTGACGGTAATACAAAGATAATCACTTAGAAAGTCTAAAAAGAAAGTTAGTAGTCAAAGAGTTGGCATTTGAGAAGAATTCCAAAGCAGCAGCTAGTGGTAAGTGGGCTAGGCAGCCCGTCAACACATACGGCCCGACAAGACGATGAGTGATGGATTGTGCCCAAGCCTATCGGCACGACGGTGAGTGGCAGTTCGGGCCAGTCGGCACACATCGACATGGCATGTGCCATGCCATACCATGCGCCATGCCATATCATGCCAAACACGTGCTGGCTCAACCTGACAATGGCTCTAAGAGGCATTGCAACTCAAATTCCGGGGGTTTTTTACTTTTTTTTGCAAAAACCTCCCCAATGCTATTGCAGTCGTTGGGGGTCTTCTTTTTCAAAAAATTAATTGCAAAAGAACCCCCAATGGTTGAAATAGCCATTGTGGTTTCTTGCAATTTTTTGCAAAACTCCCCTCCTCCAACCCTAAAAATTCTCCACATCCCATTTTAATTTCAATTCTTTCTTAACTCAACTCTCATCTCTCTTACTGTCTATTCAAAAAACTCATACTACAAGAAAAAAATCAAGAACTAACATTCAAACTCTCAAGAAAAAAGCAAGTCTAAGAGTTCAAATCTTCAAGATCTTGATTCAAAAGCCAACTCTCAAGCAAATTTAAGAATCGGGATTAATTTTCTCTCTCTTTGCATCTCCAAATTTCTCTCTCTCTGCATCTCGATTCTCAACTCTTAAGCTCTCTTCTCGGTTTGCAAGGTTGAGGTACACATTTATTTTTTGTTAGAATTAATTTTTTTATTTTTTATAATTAAAAAAATGGGTCCCTACTCCTCCGGTGATTCTTCTAGCCAACCCACCACTCACAAGTTTAGTCTATTTTTAACTTTTGAAGAATATTATTTTTTTCATCAACCACTTGTCGATACACCACTAGTTCCAGTCTCACTTTCACAATCACAAATACATGAGCACACCTCACAATCTGCGGATAACATAGCTTCTTCAAATGCTTCTAATGAACTAGCTTTATCTCTACTTCTCAAGATGCACCAACATCATCTAATTAAGACTTCTAAATCCTATATTTGGAATTATTTTGAAAAATTTAGTAAAGATGATGTTAGGAATGTTAGATGAATTGTGAAAGAATTTATTCATTTCCTAAGGATAGCAGAACGGTCATCTAAAGTGACATTTGGAAAAAAAACATACCCATCTAATCAATCATAATAAACACAACTTAGCACATTTGGTGGTAATTTAGAAACATTTAATACAATCCTATAATAGGTAGAGAATATTTAGCAATATACATCATCTAGGACAAACAACCTTTTTCTGTGGCTAAAGACCCAATATATAAAAATTTTATTCGAACAACATATCTCGAACTTAGAAAAGTCCTTAGGAACATATGTAAGTCTGATATTGCTAAAATATATCAAGATTGAAAACAAATTCTAATTGCTATTCTTTCTTACTTACTTTATAAATTGCTATTACTTTTGATTTTTGAGAAAGTTTGAATGGCAATCATTATCTATGTATAACTTCCCATTACATAAATGATGATTGGTGTATTAGAAATAATAAATTTTAGAAAATTTAAATTTCTCATACCAATGTCAGAACATGTGGTGGTTTAACAAGTGATTTTTCTATCACAATTGGATTATATCAAGGATCTGCATTGAGCCCATTGTTATTTGTTATAGTGATGGATGAGCTTACTAGAGCTATTCAGGATTAGATACTTTGGTGTATACTATTTGCTGATGATATTGTCTTAGTTGATGAGACATGAACATGGGCAAATGCCAATTTAGAGTTATGAAGGCACACATTAGAATCTAGAGGTTTTACATTGAGTAGGTCTAAAACAGAGTATATGAAGTGTAAATTTAGCAAACGACGGACCATAAACTATAATGTTGTAAAACTGGATGGGTAAGAGATACAAATGAGCTGTCAGTTTAGGTACTTGGGTTCTATTATTTAGAATGATGGAGATATCGATAATGATGTTAACCATAAGATACAAGATGGCTGGTTGAAATAGAGGAGGATAATGGGAGTTTTATGCGACCGTAACATTCCGTTAAGATTGAAGGAAAAATTTTATAGGACTGCTATTAGGCCAGCTTTATTATATGGCACGGAATGTTGGGCTATAAAGAAACGTCATTCACAGAAGATAAGTGTAGCAGAGATGCGCATGCTCCACTAGATATGCGGCAACAGTAGGAGAGATAAAGTGAGAAATGAAGATATTTATGGTAAGGTAGGTGTAGATCCCATCGATGAGAAGATGCGAGAAAATCACTTACAATAGTTTGGTCATGCGCAACGTAGGCCTACAAATGCACCAGTTTGACGAGGAGAGTTTATCAATGTAGGACAAGTTAAAAGAACGAAAAGAAGACCGAAGAAAATATGGATGGAGGTGATACAAAAAGTTATGGATTCTAGAGGTTTAAATGAGGATATATTACATGATAGAAATGAATGGAGAAAGACTATTAAAGTGATCGATCCGGCGTGATTCTTTTTTTTGGTTCATGTAGCCTACCCCAAATACTTGGGATAAAAGTCTTAGTTTTTGTTGTTTGTTGTTGTTGTAAATTTTATCATACCACATAAAATCTTAGTCAAACACTTATAAATGTTCTTTCTACATTTGAAAATTGAAAGAAACTTTTTTCTATTTCTTTTGATAATATATCCGACAATATGATTATAATTAAAATTCTTAAAAATTATACAAGACCAATATTGGATAAAGAATTATTTCATATAAGATGTGTATATTACAAAATATACTTGTGTGTGCAAGATGGTTTTAGGGTTGGCGAATCTGTTCATAAGTTTAGAAATACAATTGTATTTATTAATATATAGTGGGCCTAGAAAAGAAAATTTCAAATGATATGCCAAAATTTTAAATTTAAACCTAACTTATTACCTCAAGATATTAGAGTGCATTGAAACTCAACGTATAAGATGATGACAAAGTCATTTTCATATAAAATTGCATTACAATTATTTTTTGAAATGAAATTGCTTGCGTGTGCTTTGACTTCTAATGAATGGGAGCAATTCTAATGCATTAAGAAATTGTTAGGTAGCTTTGAAAGTGCAACTAGAACACTTTCTGGAACCAACTACTTTGTCTTGCACTTTATCTTTTAGCTGAAATTAGTGAGGTTTTTGCAAAGTCTAGAGATAATCCCATTCTTATAGATATTGTAGCACCAATGGAATCTAAATTTAACAAATATTTTCAAAAATTTTGTTATTTATTTTATTTTGGCGCTTTGTGGATCCATGTGCAAAATTAGCACGATTGGAATTTTTAGTAACAGAACTTCATAAATTTGTGTTATAATACTGATATTCCAGATATAATGGCTGATATTAAAGGATATTAGATATTATGTATTCTATATTCAAAGATTTATATACGGTAACAAACCCCCCACTTCAGAAGCCCAATCAGCCTTTAATGTTGAAAATAAACTCTTTTCGGGTTTATTAACTGCATTTAAAAAAATTAAAACTTTTTCATATTTCATTTAATGAACTCCACTACTATCTTGATAGTGTTTTTCCCGTCATTGATGCCGAAGAGAGGTATGAATCTTTTGATATTTTGGCCTGGTAGAAATCACAAAAAAAAAAAAAACATATCTTGTGCTTTCCAATATGACCCATGATATAACACGTCTGATATCAATAGTAGTATCGGACTCTGTTTTTAATGTAGGTGGTAGAATGCTCACATAGTGGAATAGCTCTATGACAGCTAGCATATTGGAAATGTGCATATACTTAAAAGATTGGAAGAATATAGAAGATAGGAACTAAAGACGAGGAAATGATCCTGAAATGGAGAACTCTATAGATAATCATTTAAAACTTACGTAGAAGATTATTTCATTTTCAGTTTTCATGTTTTATGTATATGAATGTAGTAATTTTGTATTTTTTTTAATATTGATACCTCACTTAAGACTCATAATTAGGGATGGTAATGAACGCGTCCATGAGTCAATTTTCGACCTGCGCTATACAAAATTTTGAATTGACAATGAATTTTTTATTTTTCTAATTCAAAATTTTGTATAAAGAAGGCTAAAAATTGGCCATGGATGCGTCTATTACCATCCCTACTCATAATACTCTAGAAAGTAATACAGAGAATAAGGTGAGAGTGCCGGTTAAGATCCTCTCCCCTCTATTCAGAGTTTATATGATATCCAAAGAGTTTTTATGGAGTCAAATTGTATTATTTAAAAAATTAAGTGAAATAAAATTTTCTTTTTTTTTTACTTATAATTCATCTTATCCAAATTTTCCCATAATTAAATAATTTTGTACTCATGTTTGCTACATTATCATTGTTTATGGAATTTTTATCACACTTGAAAATTTCTATTTTTTCTAAATTTTATCATAACATTTTACTATTTTTTTCACCTTTTATTTCATCCATAATAATTCAATTTAACCTTAGAAATAGAAAAATACAAAAAAAAACTAATTTCTTTCTCGAAAAACAGCTAGAATAGGCCGATCCGACTCGGTGCAGATATGGCACGTGCTCGATGTGCCATTCCACCGAGCCAGTCCCGGGTCCATACCTAGGACGACCATGCCATGCCCATCACGGCCCGTCCTCCGCTTGGCCACCTTGTTGGTACGACCCACTTGCTAGGCCTAACAACAACTTTGAAGTAGGCTTGGGAGGTACTTCAAAGTTTCTATAATGGAGTGGAGAAGGTGAAAAAGATCTGGCTCAAAACACTTAGAAAGGAGTTGATTATTTAGAAATTAAGGAAAGTATTCTTTCAAACTATTTCACTAGAGTCTTAGTCATTGGTTATGAGCAAAATGTATAGTATTTTTAGTTTATTTTTATGTACTCATAATTCAATTTTGGTGATTAATATAAAAAATAATGATAATTATTTTTATCAACCAAAATCTCCACTATGATACTTTTCTAGTATTTTATAATATTTTTGCAGGGTTCTATTTGCAAAAAATTGAAAAATCAAAGTGTATCTTGAATATCAGTTCAGAACTATAAATTTATTAATCTAGCTATCGACAACTATCTTTTGGATATTGACAGCCAGCGACTGAGAAGCAACCCGAGAGCGGCTGTCGAAGTGGCTTTGGAAAGCCATGGCTACAGAGTTGATTATTGGGCCCTTTTTTGAGAGAAAAGAGAGTTTACTTGTAAATATAATTCTTATTAGAGTTTTGTGAGACTATAAATATACAATGTAGTTCAGAATTTTTTATGATATGAAGCAATAGAAGAAATTTAGAAGATAATAGAGACTTTAATTTTTGTACTCTTTCATAGAAATCAATAAAACAATTTATTTTCCTTTATTCATGGCTATGATGAGTATGAGTGGCTAAATTCTTGCGTTAGATCAGATGAGATACGAACCTTAGATAATTTACTGGTATGCGATTTATTTGCTTATTATACCTAATTGATTCATGTAAAGTTGATATTTTGGATTTCCTATTATCTTGTTAGCTTATAGATATAGTTTTGAGTCTTTGATGATTTATTATTTGACAATATATTTGTTTCATAGTTTTTGATATATTTTAGACTCGTTAAGTATGGTGTATGCTTAGACTTTGAATGTTTATTTTTATTTTTTATATCCACGCTTAGATAAACTAAAAATTCATATAGGTTTAATTGGGGGAAATTATTCAAAATGCCAAGTTTACAACTTTATTTGATTTATACTTTAAGATATATTTTCCGGTTATAGGAAGACCATGTGATCTATGTATCTAAGATAAACAAGCACAAACATTTCTAGTAAATTATTCTATGAGGGAGTGAACCCATCTGACCAACAGTTTAATTTCAAGTAATTTAAAAAAATTTCAGTCTTAAGTTTTAGTCAATAAAAAAATCCAATCTTTCTTTTTAGTTCTGTAATTTATTTTCCTTTACTATCTAACACAATCTTGAGGGAATGATTTTGGATTACCACTATTATACTACTTGTCGATCTCTTATACATGGAGTGTATGATTTAAATTACAGTCAAGTTTTTGGCACCGATACTGGGGATCAATATTATTGAGTGTTACACTTTAGTATATATTACGTTTTCTACATCATTAATTTACGCAATTTTGAATTTGCACGACCAATTGGAGGAGAACTTCTAACGGTAGATTCATTCAATTATACTTAAATCCGTAAATACTTCCAATACACCAATCATCTCCCAACATGTAATAATAAACAGATTTGGAGATAATAAAACAAACAATAATAACAGCCATCATGGAGGCAATAGAAGGTTTTTATGCGATTATCTACGACCTGATATGACAATACAAACTTCATGTATAGTATCTCTTTTGAATATGGGACACTTCAAGATTAAATTTGGAGTATTTCAACTTTTGCGTAAATTTCATAAGATAGATTCAGAGAGTTCTAAAAGGTTTGCTTTACTTTTAATCTTCAAAATATTACTATAGAGCAACTAAAACTTAAGCTCTTCTATTCTTCCTTAAAAATAAAGCAAAGATATTGCTACATTCATTACGTCTCAATTCAATGGGAAGATGAGATGAGATGCAAAAAAGAATTTTTAAAGCAATTCTTTTCTTCATATCGAACAAATTATATGCGCAAGCAAATTCTCAACTTTCGTTAGAAAGAAAATGAACCATTGTTCGAATATTGTGATAGATTTAAAGATTTGCTACTCTTATATCCACATCATGACTTTGAGATATGGAGGGTGTTTGCCCGAAAAATTGAATCTTCCTTTATATGCCAATTTAATTTTGAATTATAGCAATAAAAGAAAAATTACAAAATAGAAAATCGAGATTACAAGAATGGGGATCGATTGATTTCGATTCCCCTTTATCTTTGTGGGTCTGGCAGCGGTGGAGGTTTGTTTCTGTACTCCGTTGACGATCCAATCTCTCTGAATTGAGGAACTCCTCTCTGGATATTTGGACTCTGGAAAATTGGACTCTTCCCGAAAGGATCTCCCCCCAATCCAAAAGTCCAAAAGTCAAAAGTCCCCTCTCCCGTTAAATTCCTGTATTTTATAAACCGAAGAAGCTCGAAATCCGGCTCAATTCTCTCCTGAAAAAGCGGATCACGGATTATCAGGAAAATAAAATAGGAAATAAAACAACGGGAAAACAACGAAAAACAACCCGCGGGTGGCAACCCGCGGGATCGCCCCCGCGGGTTGCCACCCGCGGGAATCCTCCCGCGGGTTGCAACCCGCGGGTGCTCCCGCGGGTGGCATCCCGCGGGGGTCCCGCGGGATGCAACCCGTGGGTGCTCCCGCGGGTGGCAACCCGCGGGTGCTCCGCGGGCACCCGCGGATGCAACCCGCGGGTGCTCCCGCGGGTTACAACCCGCGGGTGCAACCCGCGGGTGTGCCCACTTAGCAAAAAAGAATTTTTATTTTTATTTATTTATTTTTTTTTTTTTTTTTTTGGTATCTACATAACCCCCTCCAAAGTTTTCGAAGTTCTATATTGAACCGTACTGAATTTCGAAATACTTTGGATTCTTTAATTTTGGTTATAGACCTTTTAAAAGATTTGGTCGATAGAGATAACTGTTAATATATTTATTTATTCCATAATAAGCAGAGGTATGATTTTAACGTACTCATTAGAGGACAAGCAGAGGTATAATGTTAACGTGCTTATTTTAGGTCAAGCAGAGGTATAATATTAACGTGCTTATTTTAATCCTAACCGTTCAGTGACATCTAGTATGACGAATCAGGAAAAGACAGAGGTGACATTAAACGTGTCTTGGAGCTTAACCTATTCAGAGGATCTGGTCGTGATAGGGACAAGCTGACTAAACAGAGGTGATGGTTAACGTGTTTAGTTTTGGAATCGGACTATCAGAGGTAACTGTTAACTTGATAGGGAGATGATTTTCGTTAGAGGTGATTTTCAACTTAACGATATCAAAAGCACGTTCATCAGAGGTTGTAATGTTCGACTTGATGAAGTGTGAATTTTCTTTTCTGTCAGAGGTGAAATCTTAACGTGACAGGGGATCGATTTAATTAGGATTTTATCTCTTTTGATTTTGAATTATGATGTCAGAGGTATGATTTTAACTTGACAAATATTTTGGAGTGTCGCTTGCTCTGTTAGAGCAAAATGACAAGAAAAGTTTTGCTGTCAGAGGTGAAATCTTAACGTGACAGGAGATTTATCTGATTAGGATTTTTAGCAAACCCCCAGCTATCAACGGGTTTGATTTGCCTTTACCAACTACCGTTTGAGTCGGGCTAGCCATGCTATTCCCCTCAGCATGGTGAGTTGTCAAGGATTTCGTTTGAGTTTAAATACCAAACTTTTCCTCTTCCCTTTGCCTTAGCAGCTTAGGGCAGTGATGTATTCTTATATTCGGATAAGAATACTGTTGTGACAGATTTGTCGTGGGATTTTTAGCAAACCCCCAGCTATCAACGGGTTTGATTTTACCTTTACCAACTACCGTTTGAGTTGGGCTAGCCATGCTATTATCCTCAGCATAGTGAGTTGTCGAGGATTTCATTTGGGCTTAAATGCCAAACTTTTCCTCTTCCCTTTGCCTTAGCGGCGTTGGGTGATTCATGCTTTTTACCCCTAGCATAGTGGGGTTGGCGAGAAATTTATTCTCTTCCCGTAGCCTAGTCGGCGTTGGGCGGTTCATACTTATTACCCCCAGTATGATGGGGTTGGCGAGAAATTTATTCTCTTCCCGTAGCCTTGTCGGCGTTGGGCAGTTCATACTTATTACCCCCAGTATGATGGGGTTGGCGAGAAATTTATTCTCTTCCCGTAGCCTTGTCGGCGTTGGGTAATTCATACTTTTTACCCCCAGTATGATGGGGTTGGCGAGAAATTTATTCTCTTCCCGTAGCTTTAGCGGCGTTGGGCAATTCATACTTTTTACCCCCAGTATGATGGGGTTGGCGAGAAATTTATTCTCTCCCCGTAGCCTTGTTGGCGTTGGGTAATTCATACTTATTACCCTCAATATGATGGGGTTGGCGAGAAATTTATTCTCTTCCCGTAGCCTTGTCGGCGTTGGGTAATTCATACTTTTTACCCCCAGTATGATGGGGTTGGCGAGAAATTTATTCTCTTCCCGTAGCCTTGTCAGCGTTGGGCAGTTCATACTTATTACCCCCAGTATGATGGGGTTGGCGAGAAATTTATTCTCTTTCCGTAGCCTTGTCGGCGTTGGGTAATTCATACTTTTTACCCCCAGTATGATGGGGTTGGCGAGAAATTTATTCTCTTCCCGTAGCTTTAGCGGCGTTGGGCAATTCATACTTTTTACCCCCAGTATGATGGGGTTGGCGAGAAATTTATTCTCTCCCCGTAGCCTTAGCGGCGTTGGGCGGTTCATCATTTTTTTTTTTTTTTTATTTTATATATACATTTTTATTTCTTTATCTTTCTTTTTTTTTTGTTTGCAATGATGTCTTTTTTTTTTTTTTTTAGGTGATGACGCCTAGCATTTTATTTTTTATTATTTATTTATTTATTTATTTTGGTAAGCGATGAGGCCTTGCAAATATATTTTTATTTATTATTATTTTTTTGTTTATTTTTATTTATTTACTTTTTTTTTGTTTATATTTTTATATATTTTTTAATTTTTTTTTATTTTTTTATTTTAATTAATTTTTTTTATTTTATTTATTTATTTTTTTGGCATCCGCGGGTGCATCCGTTGGATACAACCCATGGGTAGAGCACTCATACTGCATGTTTTTTTTTTTCCTTTTTTTTTAATATTTATTATTTTTTTTACTTTGTCAATTTTTTGTGGGCGATAACACCCTTTCCTTTTTTTTTTTTATTAATATTATTTTTATTCTTTAATTTTTTTTTTTGTGCGGGAGAGAGGGAGAAAAGTGCGGGTGACCCAGAGGGGTCCCACCCATCTGTGGGTTGCGTCCCGCGCCCGCGCTTCCATCTGCGGGTTGTATCCCGCGCTTCCATATGTGGGTTGCGTCCATGTGGGTCCCAAGATTCCATCTGCGGGTTGCATCCCGCGCTTCCATATGCGGGTTGCGTCCACGCGGGTCCCAAGATTCCATCTGCGGGTTGCATCCCGCGCTTCCATATGCGGGTTGCGTCCACGCGGGTCCCAAGATTCCATCTGCGGGTTGCATCCCGCGCTTCCATATGCGGGTTGCGTCCATGTGGGTCCCAAGATTCCATCTGCGGGTTGCATCCCGCGCTTCCATATGCGGGTTGCGTCCACGCGGGTCCCAAGATTCCATCTGCGGGTTGCATCCCACGCTTCCATATGCTGGTTGCGTCCACGCGGGTCCCAAGATTCTATCTGCGGGTTGCATCCCTTGCTTCCATATGCGGGTTGCGTCCACGCGGGTGCATCCTGGAGTTGTATCCAGTCTTGTTAATTTTTTTTTTTTTTTTTTTTGGGCAATAACGCCTCAAATTTTTTTTTTTTTTTTTTGACAGACGATGACGTCTTGTTATATTTTTTTGGGCGATGACGCCTCAAAAAAATTTTTTTTTTTTTTTGACAGACGATGACGTCTTGTCATTTTTTTTTTTTGGGCGATGACGCCTCAATTTTTTTTTTTATGGGCGATGACGCCTCATAATTTTTTTTTTTTTACAGACGATGACGTCTTGTCAATTTTGGTGGGCGATGATGCCTCACATTTATTTATCGTTACCCGGCGATGACGCCTAGGCTCCGAAAAAAAAAATTTAAAGATTGGATTGCGCCGCCCAAACTTCCATTGTGGTCGCCAATTCTTGTTTGCCCGAAAAATTGAATCTTCCTTTATATGCCAATTTAATTTTGAATTACAGCAATAAAAGAAAAATTACAAAATAGAAAATCGAGATTACAAGAATGGGGATCGATTGATTTCGATTCCCCTTTATCTTTGTGGGTCTGGCAGCGGTGGAGGTTTGTTTCTGTACTCCGTTGACGATCCAATCTCTCTGAATTGAGGAACTCCTCTCTGGATATTTGGACTCTGGAAAATTGGACTCTTCCCGAAAGGATCTCCCCCCAATCCAAAAGTCCAAAAGTCAAAAGTCCCCTCTCCCGTTAAATTCCTGTATTTTATAAACCGAAGAAGCTCGAAATCCGGCTCAATTCTCTCCTGAAAAAGCGGATCACGGATTATCAGGAAAATAAAATAGGAAATAAAACAACGGGAAAACAACGAAAAACAACCCGCGGGTGGCAACCCGCGGGATCGCCCCCGCGGGTTGCCACCCGCGGGAATCCTCCCGCGGGTTGCAACCCGCGGGTTCCCGCGGGGGTTCCCGCGGGAGCACCCGCGGGTGGCATCCCGCGGGGGTCCCGCGGGATGCAACCCGTGGGTGCTCCCGCGGGTGGCAACCCGCGGGTGCTCCGCGGGCACCCGCGGATGCAACACCCGCGGGTGTGCCCACTTAGCAAAAAAGAATTTTTATTTTTATTTTTATTTTTATTTTTTTTATTTTTTTGGTATCTACAGAGGGCTGTTAGTACTTTTCATCAAGAGCTAAATACTACAACTAGGCAATTTGTAGAAATCATGTGTAATAGTGAGATGCTGAGGAAACATGGAATTATCTTGATTCACTTGTTGAGAATTCACAAGCCTGGGAAACTTAGAATATTTCAAAAAGAAGCCAACTGGTATAAAAACCCCATAATAAAGGTGGAATTTTAAATTGGGAGAAACCGAAGACATAGTTGCATGATTAATCACTATCACAAAGAAATTTGAAGATTTGCTTAGAAAGAAAACATAAATTGTTAAGGCAATATTAGAAGTTCAGGAAGTATTTGATATTTGTGAACTACAAGGACATATAACTCACGATTGTCCAACACTTTTCGCTTTTAAGGAAGTATTAAATGAAGAGCTAATGTTTTCAACACCGCTACTCAACCAATAAACAATTTCATTCACAAACGTATAATCTTAGTTGGAGAAACCATCCAAATCTTCAATGGAAGCAAAATCTTCAGCAATAATTTAATCATTCGAATAAACCACCTACTAATCCAACACCACAATAATACGTTCAACCTTCTAATCAATCTTCGGTGTACCAACCACCACTAAAAAGGAATTTTGATGATAATATTTTGCAGATATAACAGAGAATGTATCAAATGATCCAAGCACAACAGAAGTTCATTCAGTCGCAAAAAAATCAACAGTCAGAATGTGACAACCTTTTGGTGATATACGACCACAGATAAACCACCTTAGTTTCGAGTTGTAAACAAAGGAAAAAGGTAAGCTACCATCACAACCGGAGGTTAGGACTTTAGGTAAAATCGAATGTATAAATACTATTACTTTTCAATTGATAATGATATACCTGATATATTGCTACAAGTGGAAAAGTACTTGATGAGCCTATTTCAAAAGAAGATACTGATGAGAAACAGGGCGATGATTCAGTACAACAATCTAAGTATGACAATTCAAAAGAATCCACTCCCGCAGCTTACAAACCACCTATACTGTGTCCCCAATGATTATATTTGTCCATTTTATGTTGATATTTTAGAAATTTTTAAACAGGTACAGATCAATATCCCTCTGCTGGAAGCAATCAAACAAGTCTTCTCATATGCTTGTGTACAATCAAAAGACGTTATAACATACAAAAGAAAGCATTTCTCATAGAGCAGATAAGTGCATTATTATGTTCTGAAATATCTCTTAAATATAAGGATATTGGATATCCAACTATTTCATGTGGGATAGGTCAACACATCATTGAAAAAGCTTTATAAAATTTGGGAGCTAGCGTATAACCTTTTACCATATTCAGTTTACAAACAATTAGGTCTAGGAGAAATTAAACCAAATTCTGTCACACTAAAATTGGCAGATAGATTAGAAATGTATCCTAAAGGTGTTGTGGAAGATGTTTTAGTACATATTGAAAAATTTTATTTTCTAGTAGATTTTATTGTGCGCATGTAAAGAATTCACGTCTTCATATTCCTATTATTTTTGGATGTCCATTTTTAGCCACGGCTAATATAGTTATGAATTGTAGGAATGGTGTGGTGAAGCTATCATTTGGAAATATGACCCTTGAACACAATATTTTTAATATTTGTAAACAATAGACTATCGATAATGATGAATTGTAGGACATTAATTACACTAAAGAAATTTGGGAAGAAGGAGACATTATATCATTGTACATCTCCGAGAGCTTGCAATGACAATGGACAATAGTTTCCTTGAGTAGCTAAAATCCAAACACACCGTTGACATCATAAAATATTTAATTGATGCACAATGTTTGAATGTCACATGATGGATTCTAGAAATGGAAGTATATGAAGAGTTAGCTCAAATTACAATGAAATTAATACCATATGATATTCAAGCACCAAAATTTGAGCTAAAATCGCTATCCGAGAGCCTTAAAAAAATCACTTGTTAAACCACCACATGTTCTGACATTGGCCACTACTCCATCATACATGTCCTTAATTATGTCGATATACTTGATGGAAACTCTTTTCTTCATCAGTGTCCACCAAAGTAACTCTCGTGGAACTTTATCATAGGTTTTCTCTAAGTCAATAAATACCATATGCAAATCTCTATTTCTCTCTCGGAATCCTCTATAAGTTAACGAAGTAAATGAATAGCTTCTGTCGTCGATAACCCCGGCATAAATCCAAACTGGTTCTCTGATATTTTAACGGTTTATCGCAATCTATATTCTATTACCCTTTCCCAAAGGTTCATAGTGTGACACATGAGTTTTATTTTCCGATAGTTAGAACAACTTTGAATGTCGCCCTTATTCTTATACAGAGGCACTAGGGTACTCTTCCTCTATTCATTTGATATTTTTTTAATTTGTCAAATCTTGTTAAAAATATATGTTAGCCACCTCACACCAATCCCTCCTAAGTATCTCCATACCTCTATAGAAATCTCATATGGACCAACAGCTTTTCTTGACCTTTTCAAAGCCTCTTTTACATCATACTCTTTGATTCTACGCATAGAACTACGATTCATATCCTCACATTGAATAGTAAGATCTCCCAAATCTTGAGTAAAACTACCATTATATAATCTATCAAAATAATTTTTCCATCTTTCTTTAATCTCTTCGTCTCAAACTACAATGGTCTGATCCTCATCTTTAATACACTTTACAGTACATAAGTCTTTAGACTTTCTCTCTCTTATTCGAGCAATTTTATATATATCCTTTTCTGCCTCTTTATTATCTAACTTCTCATACACTTGTTTATATAATTTAGTTTTTGCATTCCGAACAGCCTTCTTAGCCTCCTTCTTTGCTAGTTTATACTTCTCAAAACTTATTTCATTATTATTATTATTCTTGAAATCTCTATAAAGGTCTCGCTTAATCTTAATAGCATTTTTTTTACCTCTTCATTCTATCATGATGTATCCTTACATGGCGGAGCACCGCCCCTCGACTCACCGAATATATCTTTAGCTATCCTTTTAGTGCAACTAGCCATTTTGTTCCATGTTATATTAGGATCATCATGATCCCTCCAATCTGCTTTTTGTACTACTCTATTTACAAAAACTTTTTGATTACCTTCTAATCGTCACCACTTAATCTTAGGATCTAATTTACACTTAATTTTTCTAAATTTCTGTCTAATCTGAATATCTAAAACTAAGAGTTTATGTTAGGTAACTACACTCTCACCTGGCACTACTTTACAATTGATACAATTAGCTCTATCTACCCTCCTAGTTAAAAAGAAATCTATTTGGCTTGCATTCGATCCACCTTTAAAAGTAACTAAGTGAGAAACTCTCTTTTTAAATCAAGTATTCGCTAAAATTAAATCATAAAACAAAGCAAAATCTAGAATTGAGTTACCTGCTTTATTTCTTTCTTCAAAATCAAATCCTCCATGTACATTATCAAATACATTACAACTAGTTCCTACATGCCCATTGAGATCACCACCAATAAATGTTTTTTCCTAGTGGGTATTCCTTATACTATCTCATCTTGATCCTCCCAAAATTGATATTTACTGGATTCATCAAGTCCTACTTGTGGTGCATAGGCGCTAATGACATTAAAAATCCCTCCATATAAAATAAGTTTAACTAATAAAATTCTATTACCCTTCCTCCTAACCTCCACGACATCCCCAAGTAATTGCTTATCTATGATCATACCTACTCCATTACAATTTCTATCTCTACCCGTATACCAAAGTTTATAACCCCAAGGCTCTATGACTTTAGTTTTCTCACCTACCTACTTAGTCTCCTGCACACATAAAATATTAACCATCCTTCTAATCATAGCATCAACTAATTCTGCTAATCTACCTGTAATACACCCTTATTACATATGTCACATTAATACTTAGCACATACTATATTATGTATATAGGAAAAATGAATAGTGGAATGAAATATATATTGTGAGAGTTTCTTATCTTACTTGGAAGGCATCTACCGATCTATGCACTGGTACTATCGGTTTCCTAGTTATGCCTAGCGGCATTGACCGGCTTATTTAAAGACCGGTATTTAGGCCGTGATCTCGGGCATGCAAGGAATATCCAATGCACTTAGCAGCATGTCCAATTCATGGGAAGACTAGATTTTGGGCCGTGGTATCAAGTATACATGGTATACTCTTAGAATACGGGAATACTCCCACTATTCAGTACCAAACTAATAGGTTAGAATTTGCATCCATTTGCTTGATCATATCATACTATATATACCATTTTTTCATGATTCATGTTATATTAGCATACCTTGTACTTCAAAATTTATAAGTTAGATCATGTTATATTATATATATTATGTACTTATGATTCATGGTATATTATGGACACCATGTACTGTATAATTCCTATTATATTAGGCATATCTTGTTGATTGATCATGTTATATTATATATACCATGTGCGCCATGATTCATATTATATTTTGTATACTTTAAGATTCATACGCTTACATCTTTATATTGTTTCCTACTAGTATGCCCTATACACATTCTTTTGTTCCTGTAGAATTGTGCAAGCTTAGAATTGTATCTTGTTTTGACTCTGACCCTAAGACTATCAAACCTCAGATCCATCAGCTATATTGCAGTCCCCGAGGAGAACTCATCCCTCAGGGATCTATATTTTCAGGAACACGCTGAGTGTCAGTAGCCCATTTCTCATAAGTTTTTTATCTCTTTGTATATTTAGCATTTTGGCTTATAAATGCATATGTATTCTTATGACACCCCAAATCATGCTAGTGGGCCCGAATGTGTGTTCAAATAATAGGTAGGATATAACCGATGGGCACTCTCAATACTAGAGTGTACGAAGCCTTTTTTTCATATAAACAATCATAGAAAAGAGATATAGAAGCCTGCATATATGAGTTATATACTACAGGTCTGAATCTATCTATTACAATATTACAGACATAAATATAGCAATATCCAAAAATAAGTTTATGGAAATGGTAAGCAATATGTAAACCAAAGAGGTTGCTCACGTAGAGTCAAGTAAAATATCTGAAAAGAGCAATATAAGTAATGAATATATATAAGTGTCTGGATACTGCGGACAGAAGTAAAAAGTAGGATGTATATGCACATGCAAGCCAAAATATTAAATACACAAAAAAGATAAAAATCCTACAAGAAAGTGACTACTAGCACTCAGCCTACTCCTTGAAATGTGGATCCTCAAGGTGTGAGTCCACTTCGAGTACTGCTCTCTCGATTGGTCGACCTTGGGTGTGATAATCCTAGGGTTCAAAATCCAAACAAGAAAATAAACACAAACTCATGCAATTCTATAGGAACTATATAAGAATATGATAGGGCATGCTAGTAGGAAATAATATAAACAAAAGCACAAAGTATGCAAAATATAACATGAGTTATGACATATGGAACATATAGTATAATATGATCAAGCAACAAGATATGCCAAAATAACAAGGATCATATAGTACATGGTATACATAATACAACATGAATCATGGAGTATATGATATATAATATAACATGATCATGCATATGGGCTATGAAGTATAAGGTACGCATAAGAAAAATCTAAATCGTGAAGCAAAGGGTATATATAGCATAATATAATCAAGCAAAATGGATGAAAATTCTATCCGATTAGTTTGGAACTAAATGATTGGAGTAGTCATATGTTCTATGAGTGTACCATACATATCTAACACCACGGCTTCAGGTACCGATTCTCATATAGACCAAATGGTTGCTGCTAAGCACAGAATAGGCAGAATAAATAGAATAGGCAGAATAGACAGAACAAATAGAACTAAAATACTGGATATTCCGTGCATACCTGTGATCACAACCTTAGATACAAGTCTCTACATGAGCTAGATGGCTGCTGCTAAGCAAATTTAGAGCTGACTATACCAGTACACAAATCGACGAATGCATCCCAGACAGAACAAACAGAATAGGCAGAACAGACAGAATAAACAAAACTAAAACTCCTATAATACGTATTTCATTCCACCACTCACTTCCTCCATATCCACAATATAGTATATGTTAAGTATCAAGGTGTCATATATAGTAGAGTACATGTAACAATACCCATGTGAATATGAAACAGCACTACGGCAATTCAGGCAAGTACAAAAGTTATAGAATATGCATGCACGTGAGGTATCACTTCCAATAAAGAATAAAACGTACAAGTAATATTATGTGTAAATAAACATACGTGCATGTATATCGTATCTTAAATTAAGTTGTATATGCACAAATATGGTATGTATGCCACGACATGAGCTATGGCCTCACTACATACAGGTAATAACAAGTGAGATTAAACATGTGTATATTAGTATTATATCATAAATCAAGAGATATATGCATGGACATAGTTAAGGGTGAGCATCGATCGGTCAGTTTCGGTTTCGGCAAGAAAAATTGCCACCGACAACCGAACCGAACAATGAAAACTGAAACCGAACCGACCGAAGTCCCCAGTTAACCGACATCCGAACCGAAACTTCAGTTTCGGTCAGTTTTCGATCGGTTTTGGTTTTCATGGGCTTCGGCCAAAAGCATAATTAATTTAACAAAAAAATATTTCGGCCTAGTTAAAAAAAAAACAAAAAAAAAAACACAATTTGGCCTAGTTTAAAATTAATAAATACAATCTCTTTGGTGTACAGATTGCTTATTATTTCCATATACTTGTTTTTTGATATTGCTATATTCATCCCTGTGATATTATAAGAAATAGATTCAGACCTGTCGTATATAACTCTTATTTGCCCTCTTCTATATCTCTTGTCTGTGATTGTTTGTATGAAAAAAAAAGGTCTCGTGCACTCCGATATTGAGAGTGCCTGTTAGTGATATCCTACCTATTATTAGGACACACTCGAGCACACCAGTGTCATTTGGGGTGTCATAGAGTGATATCAGAGCAACCATTATTTTTATCATTTAACCCGTGACTTTAGAATTCTGCCGTATATATGCAAGCAATATCTATTAATATTTCCTTGTTTTCTTATCTTGTTCTATATCATATCCTTTGTTTTCGATTAGGATTCGATCATTATCCTCTATGAACAACATGTTCCTATTATTTTATTGTTAGGAGTTTTTGTAGATTATCAGATTTGCCTAATTACTGATGGCATTCTTATCAAATAGTTTATATAAAATAAATTCCCAAATGACAATATTTTAGATCACAAGGAGTATATTCCCGTAATAAGCAAATTTCTCCACTTATAAATTTCATCAAATGATAACATTGTACCACATGGGGATTGAATACTCTATGAGGATGATATAGCTATGTTATACTTAAATGTGACTTTCTCTTCGTACCCGAGTATTCAAAAGATAAGTGAACTATCTTATGATTTAAACTCATTATTAAACCATCAAAACTTCACCATCTAATTTATTGTTATCTTAGACTTTTTATTTAAATTTTGAGAACGATATTTTTTTTAGGTGGGTAGAATGTAATAACTCTAATCCTTTGATCCTTTTATCGGTTTATTCTGTGTTACCTATATCACCTCGGAAGCCTAAATACTAATATGGGCAAATACTCAGTAAGTTGAATTGTATCTTTCAATTTAATGTTTAGTTTTAAATTTTACAAAGTGGGGATCTCTTATCTTATTACTTTGTATTTTTTCATATTTTTTTTGAATTATTCTGGATCGACCGATGTTGGGGCAAATACCCAATTAAAATAATCAAATTGAATCAAGAATTCTACTTTTATCCTCCTACCAACTTTAAATTTTTCTCTGGGAGTTCAACAGTAATCCTTGACCAAATTTGAATAGGAATGACCCAATGATAAACTTGTAATTAAGATATAGTTTAAGGATTTTTTGACATAGCAGCATGCACACATTCTAGTAGTTGTTTAACCCCTGAAATAAATATTAAAAATTTAAAAAAAATCAACATTTTCCTCTTGTTTTTCTCTTTATTTTCTCTTCAGACCTCAAACCCTAATTTCCTTTGCAGTTCACTCAAATAAATTGGTAAATTTTCAGCCTGAAAGTGGGCTGAAAATCCACTAAATTGTGTTATGAGGTTTGTTCTTTGGATTTAGCCTCTTCAAATCTAGTCCAAACTTCTCCACCAACATAGAAGAATATTCTCCAACACTTGCCTTTATCACAAAAGTTACAACTCAACTTTACCAACAGATGAATCCCGGCTTCGCCAAATAGAGTAATATTTCTCACTAACTATGACCAGATTAAAGGCTTCAAGAGACAAATTCCACCCTATCAGTAAAGACATCCCATCCTCGCCAAACCAAAAGAAAAAAAATATGCCCAAGATAAAGTCATGACTAATGGCTAAAATCAACTACACAAAACAAGACAGTCCGACCTTGCCAACTAAAAGAGTTAGTTCCACCAACGAAGACATCTCATCCTCGTTGGTGGGTAGTTATTCAAACTGATCAAATCATGATACAACTCCACCATGATCTCTCGAATTAGATAATAGTGTGGTTCCACCATGAGCTTTCACAAATCAAGAGGCAGTTACAACCGTTCAAGTTATAAAAACACTCTGAGTACATGGATAAAGGGGATCAAAAAATTTAGTCCTGAAAATAAAACAGAGAGAGTTCTAATTCAACTAAAATTCTATACTAGATTGCCAACAAAAGTAAAGAGGATTGCATTGATCATACTTTCATCGTCACATTCTCAAAAATCTCAATTGTAACTCTCTTTATTAATGAAAAAGCATCTTGAGTGTTGCAATTTTAAATACCAATTAAATTTTTTATTTTGTTTTGCAATCGCTGTATTCTCTACTAATTTTGCTAAGAATGAAAACAAGCTGGCAACTCCACTAGGGAGTCAAACCTCTATTACAGAGGAATTCATGTCGCATTCTGGTAAGTTGGTTGTCAGCACCACCGTTGACACCTGGTGATCAAGTTCGACTAGGGAAAGTACAAAGAATTTCTTCGTACCCTCTCTCCCACGAATGCAAGAACACCTTCTGCATGGCAAGGAAAGTCACCTCGTCTCCCCTAAGGAAGACGACACACCCCGCCATTGTTGTGAACACCGTTCATTGCAGGATAGCATCCAAATCAATATATCTAAGAAGACTGATGTTGGGATCACATCCTCAACAATTCATTGATACACTTCCTTAGGTATGATCTCACCCATTACCGATGTGAGGTCGTCGATCTCTTCTGTCAGCTAGCCTGTCATCCCTCTCAGCAATAAATAATGAAAGGAAGCATTTTAGCAGGTTATCTTTGTAAGGTGAATGGAAACAAAACATAGTCACGGCAGCCCGGGTGACAATAAACTCCAAGGCAGCACAAAGAAATGTCTTGAGGCCAAATCTCGAGTACTAAGCAAAACCTCCACCTCTGTGCAATCCCCTAGAATTAGAGGATTTTTATTAACAATGAGTAAAGTTCCTAAATCAAACAAAGTTCAGAAATCTGGTGAGTGCAGATTAACAATTTGTTGCTCAACTGAAGACATTAAAAGAGATCACTCCAAAACCAATAAATGCAAGATTAGAATGATCTCTTCCAAAAAATCTTTTGCCCCATCATTAGATTTGAGAGAACGTCTCAGTCAGATTTGCCAGTTCCGACAAGCCTCATTTGTGGCAACTAACCCACTAGACAAACCTTGGGTGTTAAGCAGGTTGTTGTCTACGTCACAAACTCTCCACTCAAGTGGTGTCAATCCTAGAGAGGT
The DNA here is from genome assembly GCA_036321105.1 of Dracaena cambodiana. Classification (NCBI taxonomy): domain Eukaryota; kingdom Viridiplantae; phylum Streptophyta; class Magnoliopsida; order Asparagales; family Asparagaceae; genus Dracaena; species Dracaena cambodiana. The sequence continues at coordinate 17,652,448 of JAYEPQ010000005.1, read as the reverse complement.
TTCGATATAAATTGAAGAAATCTCGAAAGGAAACCAATCTAGCCCATGCTACGGTTTGCATGGTGGGACGTGGGGGTGGTGTCCCCAAGTTCACCCCCCGAAGACCAGTCCACTATCAAGACTAAAGGGGTCTACCATAATATGTAGCCAAGGACCAGATCAGTAATAACAAGTGGTCAAGTTCCCGTCCTCCTAGTAAATTGCAGGAAGGGGAAAGTGATCATGAGGAGCATTCAGCATATGCTCTATCAAAAACCTTCTCAGTCTCGAGGTGCCTTCATCAATGCAACCAGAGATGAGTTAAGTAGCCTACACCAAAGGCTAAAAACTCAAGAAGAGCTAGCCCAATGACAACAAGCAATGTTTGAACAACAGAAAATGATGATGGATGTTATACTAGCACAGTTGCAGTTGCTCAGAAAAATCCTTCTTAAGATGGACAAGATAATTCAGGCGAAGATTAATGTTGGTCTGGAAATAAGAATAAAGAATACGATGGGACCAAGGACAAGGAGGATGGTGCTGGCTTCCACTTGATAAAGAAATCATGAAGGACAAGGTGTTGGAGGATATCCAAAACAAATTGGATGCTCTCACACATAAAGATGCCTTGCAAAAGACAGGGATAGTATGCCCTTACCTGCTAGAGTGGGATCATCCCTTTCCCTAAAACTTATCAAGCACCCAATATCAACAAATATCAAGGGAAGGGCTCCCCCAATTGGCATGTTTACCACTTTAATTCTCTGATCAGAAATTCTATGGGCAACGATGCGTTGTTGACAAGGTTATGCATCGGATCCTTGAAAGGAACAACTTTTGATTAGTTTCACACTTTACCAGTGGGATCCATCAAGTCATGGGCAGATTTAGAAGCTCGATTTCTCATTCACTTTTATGAGGAAGATACCGAAGTATCTATGCCCACTCTTATTGAGGAAAAGCAAAAGAAATGTGAGTTTGTGAAGGGATTTGTCTAGAGATTTAGGAATCTCTCTCAGAAATCCTGAAGGCATACCTCTCTCCATGCTACTACAAACTTATAGATACAATCTCTACGCAGAGATTGAAGCTAATATGGGTGTAGTCTAGGCCCATATATGGAAAGAGCTACAAGAATAGACTGAAATTATTGAGAAATCAATCTCAAGGCTATCAGTCAATGATAAGGGCAAATAGCGGGCAAAGACTTCTACAATACGCACCCCACCATTTAAATTCAAAGGGAGGATTGTGCTAGTGGCAGATATACCTATGGAATCCAAGAACAATCCATTGTCCCGACAAAATACCACTCTGTCACAATGAGATCTGAAGAAGTACTCCTTTAAATATGAACAGGTACTTAAAATCTTCAATATGTTGGCTAATAAGAATAAGATTGACCAACATGAGCCCAAAAGGCCAGAGAAAGTAGGTCGTATAAAATACCCCAAGTGTTGCCACCATCATAGGATCATAAGACATCCTAACAAGAATTACTTCATCCTTAGTAACAAAATATAACATCTACTCGAGGTGAGAGTACTCTGTCTAAATGAAGAAAAGAAACAAGTGACCACAAACATGGTCTCTCTCTAGTTCAACCGGGAATTACCAAAAGTGGAGATACTAAACGGAGTCATGATCCCTAAGGTGATTACGAGAATAATCAATTCGGGTCCCCATCCTCTACAAACTCAAAACTTGGTACCCATTCCTAGGCCAAATGGAAAATGGTATGGGCACACACTGACCTTGTTGAAGGGGGACGATGACCACAGTCATCTCCAAGAAGATGAAAAGAATGAAGAAGAATTTAGGTTGTCATGTTATTTCTCTGAGTACAGAAGAATACTACACTTCAACTAGCTTGCACACTGACTTAGAAGAAGACAAGCTTGTCCTAATGGCAGATTCAGTCCCAGTCAAAGGTACTTGGTCAGGGAAAGCATATTTAAAACAATATGATTCGACTAACTCCACCGAGTTCCCATCACCTCCTTCTACGGATCCAGTACTTTCTTTGTTAACACCTGAGCCACCTCTTAATAAAAAACAAGTCAAAAAGGTCAGGTTTGACAAGTCGTTACATAAAAGAATAGCTGAAGACTTAACTACTCCTTTAAGTTTGACATCTTGGTTCAGCTAGCAAACATTCCAGTGCACATTACCAAGCATAAGTAGCTGCATCTTTTCAAAGAAATTAGGGAAGCCATAGCCAACATTGAGTCATTCATGACTAAGATCCTTCTACCAATGGGGATAGAGTGTTAACATTGCCAATGCTATTAGGTCTCAACATTATCGAGCATAACTTTCACTCCTGAGGATATGTTGGTTAAGAGTTCAAACCATGACCATCTATTCTACTATACGGGATTAATTGGGTTGACCAAAGTTGAAAGGATACTAATTGACGAGGGCTCTGCCCTCAGCATCACGCCGGTCCGCCTACTACAATTTCTTCGCATCCCGCTACGAAAGTTGACATCAACTGCAACAACCATCCATGGGTTTAATGCTCAGAGCAGCCGACCTATGGGGAAACCTCCTACAATCTCCTATTGGGATGACCATGGATTTATTCTACTCTAATCATTCCATCCACCTTACATCAATGTCTATGTGGATAAATAGGGAGTGATTAAAGTGGTATATGCAGAAAAACAACCATTTAAAAGGGTAGAAAATTACTTCACTGTTACAATCCTCTACCAAGAAGAACAAGAAGATGGTAGTGAAGTAGATTTAGAATCCGATGATGACTCGGATAAAGTTTCAGTTGAATTAAATCCTCTTGTAATCGGTCTGAATGATGTAAATATTGACCCAAACACTAATAATGAAGGCAAATGGGTTCTTAATAAAGTATTGCTTTTAAGTATGTCTTATCTAAGTATGATACTACATCTAAGATTAAAGATATGATAATTAAAAAACTTAACAAGATATCAGTCCAACATATACTTGTTTGCTCAAGCTCAATAAATCAAATCACTGAGGATGTAACTAGTGCTATGTTCTCGACGTCCTATCATTTTTGGGAAAGCCACCCTTAAACCCAAACCAATCCTCAGTAGCTCAAACAAGACTCGGATGCCCGGCAATTCAATTGCTAAGGACCAAATTCTCATAAAATGATGAGAGCGATGGGATATGATCTCGCAAAGGGCGAAGGATTATGCTTCAATTGAGGGTGAATACTTCCCCTGCAGCCCTACATACCAAAACGAAAAAACATCGATTATTGTAGAAAAACCAAGCATGGCTTAGGTTATACTTTTCTGAGCCAGAAATTAATATTCTACAAGAAGGTCCTTCTAAAAATACTCATGTACAATCACCCTTGACATCTAGTCATGACTCTAATTACGGCCTAAAAAGAATGTTTCACCGAATGTCAATCAATAAGGTATTTGCCTCTACTAACCTTGACCGAGATAGATCCGATTACAAGGATCCTCCTCAAGTTTGGGCACAGAGAATAGATGCACAATGGAAACTCCGATTTGAGCAGCATGAACCTCCCACACAAGATCAGGTCACCTAGATGAATATGGGAGACAACAAAAATCTCAAAAATCCAAAGCCCATATTTGTGAGTAAGAATCTAGATCAAAATAAATTGCAAAACCTAATCGAACTCACCCGAGAATACATGGATGTATTCATATGAAATTACGAAGATATGCCAGGATTAGACCCGAAGATAGCGCAACATCACCTTAACATCAAGCATGATCCTAAGTCAGAGTGAAAGTTAAAATTGGAAATGCAAGAGGCAATTGAAGCGAGGTAAAGAAACTAAAAGCATGTGGGTTTATTTACGAACAAAATCCTGACTGGTTAACCAATGTTGTACTAGTTATGAAGAAAAATGGAAAGATCAGAGTCTTTATAGATTTTAGAAATCTAAATTACTCTTGCCCAAAAGATGACTTCCCACTCCTAATTACTGATGTGATGATGATCAATAATATATGTGGTTTCGAAAAAATATCCTTTGTGGATGGCTTCTCTGGGTACAATCAAATTGAAATGTGCCCGAGGATAAAAGGTATACATCGTTCCAAACACCGTAGGGGTATACTGCTACACAATGATGCCTTCTAGCCTAAAGAATGATAGAGCCAAGTACCAACGAGCTATGATGGTAACTTTACATGATCACTTATAAAAGATTGTAGAGTGTTACGTCGATGATATTGCAGTCAAAAGCCGAGGTAAAGAAGACCACATCAAAGACTTGAGAACAATATTTGACTTAAAGAGGACTCATCAATTAAAGATGAATCAAACAAAGTCCTTCCTGGGGTGTCTAATGGATAATTCCTCGGCTTTGCAGTAACAACAAAAGGTATTCACTTAGTGTTCGCCATGAAAATCAAAATTTTTATTGAATTTCTCAATAAAAGAATACAATTATGAATGGTTGCACGTTTATAGAAGATAAGGTGTAACAACATAATTTCATCATAACTTACATTCCTGATGTCAAATTTATCCAAGAGTGAATCGTTGTGTTCGTCTCATTTTTCTATATTTTTTGTGATTTATTTTTGAAATTTTCTGGATAATCACTTAAAATAATATTAATTTAATCACCAGTGGGCCCTACATATATTTTAACTAGTCTATCTTCTTTGACTTATAAAGATAAAGTTTGACTTTATTTGGGTTAGTTTAATTTGAAATTATAGTTTTAAACAACTCTAATAACCTATTATTAATATTCAGTTGTCCTATACCTACTTTGTCTTTATTCACCCATACCTTATCTTAGCATACTTGACATTTGGCTAATCATGACAAGCCATCATCTTACTCCCATATCCCTCCTTTATCTATATTTTTTCTTCCATTCCTTTCATTTATTTTCTCTCTATCATTTTTCATTCCTCTCTTCCTTTTATTTTTTTTTTTTACTCCAACTGAAGAGAAGAAGAAAAGAGAAGAATAAGAAAAGAGAAGAAGAAGAAGAAAAAGAGAAGAATAAAAGTTCTATAGCCTCAAAATAGGCTTATCTTCCTACCCATCAAGGCAAGTAGAATCACATCCACTCTTATGATTTTATTTTGTAACTAAAATATTTTATAGCCAATTTAGAATCTTGATTTGTTTAAATTTAGAAATGTGATATCTTTATACAAAATTCTCGATGATTATTTTAAATATAAAAATATGATTCTTACACTCTACTCTATGTTTATGTATTAAATTTATGATTTTATTTATGGTCTCTTATGCTTAAACTATAAGTTACAAAATCAAACTATATGTTTTATTTTGAAATTACAAAGAAACTATCTTTATGAATGTTCATCATATTTGGATATACATTTGAATTTTCCATATAAGTTATTCATGTATAATGCAATGATTTTAAATCACTTTCCACTTGCCATTAGAACATAGGAATATATATATATATATATATATATATATATATATATATATATATATATATATATATATATATATATATATATATATATATATATATATATATATATAATCATGTTTTAAAGAGAAGTTTCAAATAAGTTCCTACATTAAATTATTAAAATATTTTTTTATACGAGATAATATGTTAGGTCATAATTCTTTTTATGCTTATCCAAGTTTATTTGAAATATATATACATTAGTAAGATTTAATAAATTTGTTATTTTCCATACTATGAAATCATGCTAGAATTTAAAAAATCAATATGTTGTTATAGTAATTGTTATAATAGTATTAAGCCTATTTAATTTTTTTCTTTACAATTTAGGACCCACTTACCTAATATGTGTTTATATGCATAATTGTATATACATGATTCGCATACATGATCATCCTAGGTATTTTTACATTCTAATATTCACTTACATACATGTTTATACGTATACTTATATTTATGTGTGATTTATATACATGATCATTTCCATAATATTCATTCTAACATTCTAGACTCCATGTTTGTCTTGACATATACATATCTATTACTTGTACAAGATACATGAAAATATACCGGATTTTCCTTATTAGTACATACACGTCTTGATAGTGTCATAGATCCTGACTTGCCTTTAACTTGATTTTGACATGGACCACATCTTACTTGTTACTAGACATGTGTATGTAGAAATATTGACATTATTGGTTCATCATATTTCGGATTGATTTTTATTTAATATAACTTGAAAACTTGAGTTATGGGAGAACTAAAGGGTGGACAAATATTATATCGTGAAAGTTTTAGAATAGGTTGCGCAACCGAAATAAAGGCCCATCAGCGGGGGCACCCGGATGGTACTAAGCCATTATCTCTTGTTTAGTCCATATTGATGGGACGACCAATTACTCAGTATCAGTATCTGCTTGAGTGCTTAGCGGCACGGCTGGTTCATCGCCAGCATCTTGGCCGGGTCCCGGGTATGCACGGGTACTTTCACGATACAGGTCTATTTCTTCATAAATTAGTTTAAGATAAAATAAAATATGATATTTAATTAGACTTGATATGCATGTATATCCCTACTTAATATTGTTACTTAATCATTACTGTTTTCCATGCATGCGCATATAATTTTTACATCAATTCATATTTTACTTGTTAGTCCATATTGCACACTCCCTACGATACAAGTCTATTTCTTCACTAGTTAGTTCAATATAAAATAAAATATGATATTAAGTCAAACTTGATATGCATGTATATTCCTACTTGATATTGTTACTTAATCATTACTATTTTTCATAAATGTGCATATGCTTTTAACATCAATTCATATTTTGCTTGTTAGTGCATATTGCACACTCCCTATGATACGAGTCTATTTCTTCACCAATTAGTTTAAGATAAAATAAAATATGATATTATCCCTACTTGATATTGTTACTTACTCATTACTGTTTTCCATACATGTGCATATGCTTTTTATATCAATTCATATTTTGCTTGTTAGTGCATATTGCACACTACCTACGATACGAGTCTATTTCTTCACCAATTAGTTTAAGATAAAATAAAATAAAATATTAAGTTAGACTTGATATGAATGTATATCTACTTGATATTGTTACTTGAACATTCCTTTTTTCCATACATGTGCATATGCTTTTTACATCAATTCATATTTTACTTGTTAGTGCATATTACATACTCCCTATGATACAAGTCTATTTCTTCACTAATTAGTTCAAGATAAACTAAAATAAGATATTAATTTAGACTTGATATGCATGTATATCCCTGTTTGATATTGTTACTTAATTGTTTAATATTTTCCACACATGCGCATATTTGCATATCCACACTCATAACTTACCTATTTGTTTATATTACACACTTCCTATTTCTTATTGTTTTACTTGCCAGATTTGACCCTGAGCTCCCCCACGCGCTCAGGTACTGAAGATGTGAGCAAGAATCTGTCATTGCACAACTCGTACTTTCTAGAACAGGCCAAGCAGCAGTAGATTTATAGGCCTCCGCTTTTGTATTTTTGGTTTGGCATGTATCATTCCTTTGAGACTTTATTTTTAACTTTTGTAGCAGTATTGTACTTGTTACTTCTTATCTTAGACATGTATATCTTCTCTTTTATATGGCAGTAGACTAACTTCCAAGATTCTGGTATATGACTAGTATTCAGTTCCATTCATTTCTTCTTTTACATACTTATAGGACTCATGCACGTCGACTTACACGTGTCTGCCGGTAACACACTCCGTTTTTGTATCCCTCCCAGAAATGGGGCGTTACATAAGGAAAGTCTAATTTCCTCTTTTTTTTAGTGTTGGGTTCTGTTGTAGCCATGGAGAACGATCATACTCTCCATTGACACTCCGAACAAGTTCTTTAGTTGGTATTTTTCATAAAACTTTTGGATGCAATGGCTCTTAATTTTTAGCACAAGTGCTCCAATGGAGATAATTCATCCAAGTAACCAAGTAACATCTTTAGCCTAGCTTTCGGCTATTTATAGAGGTTTAGAGACTTTTGAATTGGTGTAACTGTCCAATTAATGGCCTCCATAATTTGAGGATTAATTCTTTATCTTTTAATCTGTTTGATTTATCTTAAATCTCCAAGATTTGTAACTGGAATCTTTAATTCTCTAGATTTGTAATTGAAACACAGATCTCAGCTGTCAGATCCACATTTTAGCTCTTTATAGCTTGCGTGGCATATTCAGACCCGCGTTTGAGTGTCAATGAAGATGATTTTACTCTCTTGAGGCTTTGGAATGAAAACGCGACTCTCTGGGGCTCACGTGTTGGCTATATTTAGCTCCAAATATGAGCTTAAGATATAGGTCAAATGTGTATCTCTCTATGGTATCGACATTTTAGCTCCCAACAGCGTGTCTTGCTTCATTAGATCCACGTTTGGGTACAAACAAGGATAGTCTTTATCCTTTGAGATTTTCGAGTGAAAACGCAACACTTTGGGAGTCGCATTTTAATTATATTTAGCTCTAATCATGAACTCAACGATAGCTAAAAATGCAGATCTGCATTTAATTGATGATCCACATGTTAGCTTTTCAACTGGGCCTATGCTTGTACTAAAACGGGGTTCTCTTTGGTTTTATAAGCCTTTTATGGGGCATAACGCGACTTTACATTTGAGTTAGGGATTTGTTTGTATTGGAACACGGCCTTAATGGTCTGCACGAATCTCTTTGGACGAGGATCCGCGTTTAAGTATAAAAAGAAATAACCTTATATTTTTAAGGTTTTGAAGACAACACAAAAACTCGAGGGGTCCATAATAGTCATCCTTTAATTAGCCCAATACGCGGGTCTCTTTGGATGAGGATCCACATTTTGGCTATGGAAAATGAGTAACACGAATTTGTGAGGGTCATGTTTTAGCCTTCCTTGGCTTTAAAAGCAGATCTTTTTTTGTAGATGATCCGCGTATTAGCCGTTTTGGCTCGAATTATAAATCCTCCCTTTTCTCTACTTTTCTCAAAAATTTTGCCATTAAAACCCCCTCCAAAGTTTTCAAAATTTCATAGTTTTGAAGGTGTTTTAGAATATTTTGGATATATGAAATAGGATTTATTCAGTATCCAAAATAGTTTTGAGCATGACTTTGTATTAAATTTGATGCGACTCTGCGTTCGAAATTTTCAATCTGTGTTTTGGGTTTCTTTGTGAGTTGATAAAACTTGTCATTCCTTCAGAGATAATGTTAACTTGATGAATATACAGGCCTTAATCATCAGAGGTAACTATTAACTTAATGAATTTGTGACTCATTTTCATATTATTTAGAGGTGATTTTTAACGTGACAATATAGAGTTTGTATTCAAACATCCAAGTATACAACGAATGAATAATTTTCTTATGAAGGATAGAAGTAATTGTTAACTTTCCTAGATATGGTTAGTTTTAGTTGTTTAGTGACTTTTAATATAACAAATTTTGAATTGCCAAAGTTAATTTTTAATTTAGCAAATTTTTGAGGAATGAGGTGATTTTATCAGAGGTAATTTTTTAACTTGATAAATTTTGGAGGAATGAATTTGATTTTATTAGAGATAATTTTTAACTTCACAAATTTGGTGGTATGGAATTTGGTTTTTGTTAGAGATAATTATTAACTTGACAAATTTTAGAGAAATAAATTTAATTTTGTCAGAGATAATTTTTAACTTGACAGATTTTGGAGGAATGAATTATATTTTGTTAGAGGTTATTTTTAACTTAACAAATTTTAGAGTAATGAATTTGATTTTTGTCATCATTCATTCAGAGGTGATTGTCAACTTGATGAGTACACTTGTTGTTGATGATCAGAGGTAACTGTTTACATGATACATCATTGACTCTTTTGCATATTGTCCAGAGGTAATCATTAACTTGGCAATATAGAGATGGTATTCAAACGCCCAAGTAGATTTGTGATGAATGAATAATTTTTTGAATAGGATAGAAGTAATCATTAATTTTCCTGTTGTAATTTTAGCTGTTCAATGACTTATAGTATAACAACTTTTTGAGTTGCCAGAGGTAGTTTTTAACTTAACAAATTTTGGTGGAATGAAATTTGAATTGCCAGATATAATTTTTAACTTGGCAAATTTTAGAGGAATGTTTGAATAGCCAGAGATAATTTTTAACTTGGCAAATTTTTGGTGGAAATAAACTCAAAAGAGTTTGTTATAGTTTCTCATTTGATAAATTTCGTTCTTATATCCTTGGCTCACATGTTGTTTTTACAAATCACTCGGTGTTGAAATACCTGCTTTCTAAAGGATGCCAAGCTGCCCTTGATCTGGTAGATACTGCTCCTTTAGGAATTTGATTTGGAAATAAAGGATAAAAACGAAGTTGAGAATGTGGCCACTAACCACCTTTCTCAATTATTATTTGAAAAAGATAGATTACACATTATGAATTCTTTCCCTAATAAGCAATTATTTGCTTTAAACCAAACTCCTTAGTTTGTTGATATTATCAATTTTCTGGTCACATGCGAGCTGCTACATCATTGAGAGCTCTAGACAAGTGAAGATAGCATGAAGTACATGGCTCCTTCTAAGGTGACCCACATCTTTTTATGCTACATTATTAGAGAGCTCAAGACAAGAGAAGATTTCTACATGAAATACATGGCTCCTTCTAAGATGACCCATATCTTTTTAAATATTGCTAAGATAAAATTACTTGGCGCTATGTGCCTGATGATGAGATCAAGAGTATCATAGCATTCTATCGTACTGAAGCTTGTAGTGGTCATTTTTCATCCAAAAAGACAATTGCTAAAATTCTATAATGTGGTTTACATTGACCTTTTTTTTTTTCTAATCAAATAATCGTTATTTAGGTACTAATCTTTTTCATACAACAAATTACCCTGATCCTTTCTCAACAAATAAAAAAGTGGTAATGGTGATGCAGATGAAAATTGAAGGTTTTGACGTCTCCTTGCTATTTCATTAATACTCCAGTGTGCACATTTGTTAGCCTCACTCTAAGTGTGTCGAACCTCAACTGATAAGAAATTTAAAAATAGTTGAAAACACTCCATAATTAGACCACACCCAACTTTCTTCATCGAAGTAGCGAGTAGGGATATCAGTTCCTTACAATCCCCCTCCAAAATAAGATTTGATCCAAAAGGCTCCATTGAACATCTTTTGAGGCCAACTAAAGCCACTTTAATTTCAATATCAAAAGCCGACAAAACTTCCTGCCTGTTCACCTATGCAAATAGCAAACTCCCTTCCTAATCCCACATTACAAAACCTGCATTAGCTATCCTTGAGCAAAGATCAAAAGAACCGTCAAAATTGAGCTTGAACCATCCCATGGGGAGCTTTTTCTATGAGATAGTTTGAGTTCCACTAAACTCAACATCTCCAAGCCACACACCTAGTGACCTGTGATCACTGCAACTCTTTCTTCTGCAAGAGTCACACCCTTATAGGCAACTGCTTCAGCAGTAGGAACCTGAGAAGTATTTCTATCTTTCCAAATGAGCCATGCACAGTAAATTAAGCTAGCCTGTCGAACCTTATCTCTTCCACAGCTTTTAACTAACGACCACCATTCTCTCATAGACTCAACTTGCACATTACCACCAATCATTCCTTGTAGAGTTTTCCAAACATCTCTAGTCTTGAAACAATCCACGATGAGATGAAAGCAATCCTCACCAAACTCAAGACACAGTGGACAATGGAAAGATTCCACCAGACCATGTTTTCCTAAGAAATATTTAGTAGCTACCACATCTTTTGCTAGTCACCACAACCAAACACGAACTCTATATGAGACAGGCATCTGCCACACCCACTTTAAAGTAAATTTCTCCATATGCAAACCTTCATGACCTAATCTTCTTCATAAAGCTTTTAAGTAATAATTGCTTGAAGCGGTTGGCCATTCCAAAGTAACATGTCACCAAGATTATTTCTCCAAATTTAAATTCTCATAATCTTTTCCACTAAATCTTCATGAAAATCTTCCAAGAGGAGATTATGGTTCCAAAACCCAGAAGTATCAATAAAGAAAGAAATTGATTTGTCCTTTAAAAGCTCTTGATTACGCACAAGGTAGTGTGTATAATTTAAAGAAAAAGTATCCAACCACGGATCATCCATCACACTAACACGCTTGCAATCTCCAATCTCCCATCTCAGACCATATGAATAATGTCCAATCCCTTTTGAATTGCATTCCAGCTCTAAGAACAAGTACGCATGTGCTTCATCTTCCAAACATTACATTCATGTTTATATTTTGAATTTATGGCCACAACCCAAGCAGAATCTAGAGACTTCATAGACTTAATAATTTACTTATGCATTAATGCCTCATGAAAAGTAAATAATTGACGAAAACAAATCCCTCCATATTCTCTTGGCTTACACAGTTCCTCCCATTTAATCACGGACATACCCCAATTCTTACCATCCTTTGACCATAAGAACATTCAAAATAATCTCTCCATCCTTTCAGAAATAGAAATTGGCATCCAACTAGCAGACATAATAAATATAGGAATTGATTGAAGCAGTACTTTCAGTAATGTAATCCTTCCTGTAAAAGACAAGGATTGCACTTTCCATGTGCTAAGCTTCCCCTTACCTTGGCAATTAATGGCTCAAAATTTGCCAATCTAAGTTTATCAATTCCAGCTGTCGCCCCTAAATATCTGAAAGGCATACATTCATGCCGAAATTCGAGAATATTTTGAATCTTAGATCACATTCCGCATCTAACCCCTACCAAAAAACTGCCGATTTTTTAATATTAACCAGTTGGCCACTACATCTACAATACTGATCTAGAATTCTTTTCAATTGCTTACACTGATAGATAAATGTTCGATTGAAAATAAGACAGTCATCAAGATAACCAAGATAACACAATCCTGCTTCATTACCTTGTAACTGCAACCCATGAAGCAGGCCTTGATTCAGCTGCCTGTCAATGTTATGAGCAAAAAATTCAGCCCCAATGATAAAAAGATAAGGCAATAGTGGATCACCTTGCCAAATACCGACATTAGAAATAAACTACTCTGAAGGACTTCCATTTATCTGAATTGGAAATATGGAGTCTCAATACAACCCATTAGTAAATCAACAAAAGTCATATGGAACCCAAATCTCAATAATACCTCCCTCTCTTATCATAAGCTCTTTTCATATCACCTTTTAGCACTATCACCAATTGACCTTTTCCATGTTTCCTCATTGAATGAAAAGCCTCTTGAGCAAGCAAAATGTTATCTGAAATACATCTGCTTGGTACAAAAGCACTTTGTGATGGATGGATAATTTTTGGAAGGAGATGCTTCATCCGATTAATAAGTAGCTTGGAAATAATCTTATATGAATCATTACACAAGCTAATAGGCCTGTAATGCGATGGAGAGGTTGGATTTGATACTTTAGGAATCAACACCAAAAACGTGGCTTTCCACTGTTGAGATAGCTTTTTGGTTTTGTAAAAATGGTTAAGAGTATCCATAAAATCATTTTTAATTACATCCTAGCTGAATTTATATAATGCACTTGACAGTCCACAGGACCAGGAGACTTATCCAATGGCATGGTCTTAATCACAGTCTCAACTTCTTGTAGAGTAAATGGGCGAATAAGAGATTCATTGTCACCATCATTAATAATCCTTGGAATCACGTCAAGAAGTTCCATATCTAAAGCAGGAGCATCCAACTTCCATCTGTCAGCAAAGTAGTCATGCCAAAAAGGAGATAATGCCTCATCCCCTATAATAATCTCCCCACTATCCATCCGTACTTCATGCATGACATTTCAAGCACATCTACGAATAGTGGCTCGATGAAAAAACTTGTTGTTCTCATCTCCACCTTTCAACAATCCAATACAAGACTTCTACTTTCAGAATAACTCTTGACGCCTCAGATTATTATGAATTTTGGATTTGAGAATGGCTAACTTCGCTTAGAAGTTCAGGATCTCCACTATTTGAAGCTTCAAGTATCTGAAGCCCCTTTAACTCAACCGCCAACTCCTTATTCCTTGAAAAAAAATTTCCCACATGATCTCTATTTCAATTTCGCAATGACTGTTTTACATGTTTCAACTTACGAAACACCTTTAAAGAGAGTTACCCACAACTAACTTCATCCAAACTTCCACAATCACTTCTCTAGCCCCTTCCAATTCAAGTCAGAATCTTTAGAATCTAAAAGGCTTAGGTCCCCCTTTTGACAATCTATCAGAATGTAGAAGCAATGGATAGTGATCTGAAACAATCCGCAACTCATGGGAAACCACTGCTCTTGAATGAATTTTAAGCCAATTTGAATTGACTAAAATTCTATCCAAACGCTCCAGAATATGCCTTCTCCCATGTTGTTCATTACACCATGTAAAAGAGGGCCCCCCAAATTTCAATTCCATCAAACCACAATTTTGAATACATTCATGAAAATCTCACACTGCAACATCCTCCCTGAAACTACCCGACACTCCTCCATTGCCAAAAGAATAATATTAAAATCTCCCATAACTAGCATAAGGTAACCAAACTGCGAGACTCTGCCCATCGAGCCCCAAAGTGCTCTTCTCTGACAAACATCCACTGATGCATAAACCACCCCAAAAACCCACGATGGTGACACCTCAACTCTAACAATAGCAAGTAATCCTTGCCTTCCTACCTGCAGAAATATAAGATTATATACATGATCCTTCCACCAAAAAATAATACCACCGGAATGTCATCTTGCGGAGATGTACTTCATATCATACTCCCTAGTAATCTTTGAGTGAATATGATTAGCGCCATTTTCTTGAACCGGAGTTTCCAATAATACAACAAAATCCAGTTTGGAAGAGGTTAAAATTTTTCTGCAATAGGAGTGAGCCACCTCCTTAGCTGCACCCCTGCAATTCCAAGTCAAGAACTTCATGGACCTAGAGGCATACACGCCATAGGCTCTTCCTATTGCTCCAAAAGCTCATCTTCATACAACATGTCGCATGCTCCATCCATTGAAATATCATCATCACCGGTTCCAAAAATCTTGTGCTCTTTCTATACTTATTATGATCACTATGTGAAAAATCTCCTTTACTCTCTGATCTACTATACCTTACAGTCGAAGAAACACCAAAAGGAGCATTAACCCTCAGAGGACCGCAAGTTCTCGGGAGAGCTTGGGCAGCCGATGCGTTCACCATCTCTTCAGAAGTTCCCTATGTTTAAATATTATGCATGTTCCCTCCTGCCCCGCGGGAGTTGATATTCTCAGTGGGCCCCCCACCCTTAAAATCCTGAGACCACACGTCTCCTTGAAAGCCCCTCGATTGCATTGGAGAGACCATCACGTGGGGGGGACTTGGGTGAGCCCATGCACGTGAGTGCATGGGAGCAACGTGGTCCACACCCTCACTCGAAATTGGTGGGGAAGGCTTAATTGAATTCATGGGACCCCTCCGAAAGGACCCTGATGATACATTTGTTTGTTGAAGACTAGAATCCATTAACTCCTTTTGTGGATTTTTACTATAAGAAAATAGGAATTTCGTGATAACAAAAGTTGTCACTAAAAATATAATTGTTTTCACTAAAATTTTTTAGTGACGACTTTTAATTATTGCATATACGGCTGTTACGAATGCAAATCGTGATAATTTTATAATTTCGTCATGAAAAATCTTTTTTTAGTGACAAGATTTAATTATCATCATAAGGTGTCTACTGTAACAATATTTGTTGTCACTGAATCTTTACCTTTTGTGACAACGACAATTGTTACCATATTGTATATGTGACAAGTAAATCTTATCACTATAAAGTGTATACTGTGACAATATCCATTGTCACAAAAACTCTTCCTTTTGAGACAACAGTTGTTGTCACAATATATATTATGTGACGATATATTATTGTCACAAAAACATATATGTTGTTATGTAATATCCTCTTTTGTGACGAGATTTGTTATCACAAAAGATGTATAATAACATACGGTATATGTTATCACTAAAATCATATTTTGTGATAGTAATTATTGTCACTAACTATTCATTTTAGTGACAACGTTTGTTATCATAATATTTTTTATGTGACAACATTAGAAAATTGTCACTAAACAAGAGATTTACTCACAATAAATATTACTAAAATGCTGATTTAGTAACAACTTTGTCACTAAATTTGTTTTCAGTGACAACACAAGACATATGGCACTAACATACATTTTTTGTGACAATAAATATCACAAATACAAATATCATCACATATACAGTAATAAGAGTCTATTAAATATAATCAAAGCTAATCTAATAACAATCACATACAATTTAACAACATATTATCAACAAAATATTTGAATCAACAAGTTTAATAATAATAGTAAAATGCATATATAGTAACATATTTAAGTAACTTACAAATATTCAAAAGGTTTGTCCCAATACTAAATAAGTTCGTCATATGCAAAAACAGACTGTTTATGTCCAAATACTGAATAATACCAATT
Source organism: Dracaena cambodiana (assembly GCA_036321105.1). Classification (NCBI taxonomy): domain Eukaryota; kingdom Viridiplantae; phylum Streptophyta; class Magnoliopsida; order Asparagales; family Asparagaceae; genus Dracaena; species Dracaena cambodiana. The sequence continues at coordinate 17,635,982 of JAYEPQ010000005.1, read as the reverse complement.
AACCACACAAAAAAAATAAGATTTGGATGGTTGCATAGAATTAAAAAAAAACAGCCATAAGTTCTTGAAGCATTGAATCGAACTCAGCTTGTATTTCAACTTAAATATGTGTCTTCATTTCATATTATGTCTGAATTCAAACTTCAGTTTGTATCTCTAATTTTTTCTTCAAATTTATCCTCATTGCATTCTTGACTTATGCAAATTCTTCTCTTATTGAATCCTTGATTTCAATAACAACCCTCTGTACTTACTCTTCCACATCTTGAGGTTTTTTATCTGCTCTTTTTCCACCGACATAACCTGATTTCTTTCCCAGTACACGAATCAAAATCTTATCATTTGTCATTTGTGGTTGACCCTAATGTTTGATGCACAATAAGCTGTTATAGTTCGTCCTGAATTTAGATAGAAACAATTATAGTTTCTATAATGGGAAAACAAATGAACAATATCTCATAATATGCACATGTACAAAATCATAACATTCAACCACACGCTATGTACAACATGCACGACATAGACAATATGCAAATTGCAATTTGCACAACATGCACAATATTCAAAACATTCACAGAAGGCACAATATGTTAAAATGGATAACAAATCCTAGCAAGTAATATCAATCATTCAATTATTTCTAGTTTTTTTTTCCCAACAGTTGCAAGAACCTGTTAGATCCTGGAGACAAGTGGTAAAATTGACATTAATTAGCAACATTGGAAATATCAATATCCTATCCACAAAATCTTATACGATATTAGCGATAAACTATCTACTGATATTTGAACCTTGCTTTTAATAACTTGTACACTTGAAACCAGTATCCATTTCTAGGCAACCATAACTTAATCCAATTTCTCTTTTACCATTCTACGTCATAGAATTATATAATCTCTTTCTAATATTTGGAATTTCACTTGAAAAAAAGATGAAAGTTCCTCTTATTTTGACCTGATTCTGAAAAGTCTTCTATTCAAGCACTTCATTTGTCGCATAACATGTATCTGACAATAGGCTGGTCAGTTGAAATCAGTGTTGTACGCGTTAACAAAAGAAATTCGCTCCGTAACGGGGCAAAATAACGCCCCGCTGCAGAGCGCAGAGTTTTTTTTTAAAAAACGTATGTTACGTTACATTTTTTTGTAACGTAATGTAACGTACATTTTTTCCCAACTTCGGAATATATAAATTTGCGGGCGAAAAAAAAAACCCTAACCCTAAAATCGATCGTTCTCTCTCCCACCCAAGCAATTTCTCACCCGAGCGATCTCCCCCTCTCGACCCGTCCCCCTCTCCACCGTCGCTCCATCTTCAAAACGCCGGCGAGAGTCTCCAATCAACCTCCTAACCCATCAGCTTCCTCAGAATCTTCGACATGTATTTTGAGAACATTTTTAGGTTGTGCAGGCGAACTTAGAAACCTACCATGGAGGTTCCGGATGATTACTGGATCACCGTCATGCCATGATTATAGGGCTTTGGCCCGGAGCATATGCTCGTCTATATCTAGCGGTACATCCTGAAGCAGTACTAGGAGTCATGGGGTCGTGGTCCCGGGCATGTACGGGACCCTCTTAAAATATGTGGTCTTTCCTCCTTATAGTTCCAAACTAATTCGTATTAGATATCAATAAGATATAAGAAGTTTTATATGTATGTTTATCTCATCTTCTCTATATTTGCTATCATATCATTCAGAATATGTAGATGCTATATGTTGACCACTATTATATTCAAAACAAGTATATTAAATTCATAAATCAATCTATTAGACATTTTTTTATTATCATGTCATATATTTTCTATATCACTTATTTCATGCATATGTGTATATAGACCATACATGGCGTGTCTATGTGTTATTATCCATTTTTTTTTGTAGCACTTGCAAGGTCGTTCTAACGACCCTGATTTGGCAAGCCCAGATACTGATTTATAGATTAACAAAGAGAAAAACCCACCACAGTTGGAATCATATTTTAAGGAGTTTGTAGATTATCAATAAGTGCATTTGCTGTAGGAGGGACACGATAGAGACTCTTCTAGTTTGTTTTCTATTTTTTAAAGAAACTTTATTATTCATTTTTCTTTCATTTACTTAAACTTTTCGATGATGTAATAAAGACTGTTTGGCCCTCCTATAAACTCGTATTGATCCTTATTTATGAAAGAAACATATTCTTTTTTAAATCTATATTGTTATCTTATGGTATATGTGTATGTATTTGTGGCACTTGTACATATGTATTTATGTGTTTTAGGCTTGGCGTATTCATTTACGATACGTCGTCGAACGCTACCCGTATCTTGGGATGCTGAGCATTACAATTGATATCAGAGCCTAGGTTCGACATTAGCTTCTGGTTAGAAATCTCAAACTAGAATTACTGCCACATATGCATATGCATAAATTGCAATGACCTTTGATTCCTGTACTTGTCCTATTTCTTTGATTCCTTATATCATATCATTCCATTTATCCTTTGTTTCCCGATCTAATCCAAATCCTTCATCTTTCAGAAAAATGACTAGTCGTTGCATCACTTCTGCAAGTATCACTCTCCAAGCAGAAGATCCCAACATGTTGGAATTGCTTAGGAGGCTTATTGAGAACCAACTACAATAGACTGAGATGTTGCGACAGGAGTTGGTGGCTGGAAAACAGAAGACGGACAGTGTTTCGGACTTTAGAAAGTTGAACCCGTCACAGTTTTATGGAACTGAGAAACCTATAAAGGCAGAACAATGGTTGGTGGATACTGAGAACCTATTGGGTGCAGCACGAGTAGTGGATGAAGACCATGTAGAGGTGATCAAAATACAATTCATGGATATTGCTCGCACATGGTGGTTGGCCGAGGAGAATCGGTTGGCAAAACCGATAACATGGAAGGCCTTTAAGGAGAGCTTTTATACAAGGTTCTTCCCGCCGATGGCATAATGGGAACTGGAGCAGAAGTTCATCCACTTGAGGCAAGGAAATTGGACAGTAAATGATTATGCAGTAAAATTTGCTCGATTGAGCAAATTTGCCCCATTGTTGGTAGATCAAGAAGAAGATAGGGCACGAAGATTCCAGAATGGAATGGATTTTGAGATTCAGGAGCGCATAGCTACCCCACAGTTCAAAACGTATGCTCAGGTTTTAAATGCTGCCAGAATTTAAAAGAAAATAGCAACCAGGAGGAAAAAGGCTCAACTTGGATCCCATAAGAGAAAAATTACACAGGTAGCAGGAAATTTGGCTAAGAATGATGCCCCACTACCAGAGAAATGTCAGTTCACTCAACAAAATCGACTAGTGGTGTGTCGTTATTGTTCAAAACCAGGACATATTCAGAAGGAGTGTAGGCGAGCACACAATCTGTGTTTGATTTGTGGATCAGCAGAATATCAGATTGGATCATTTCCTTTCTGAAGTGAGACAAGAGACATGTGTCGGATGCCAGCATCACAATCCCAACGGGCAAGACTTTTAGCACTTCCACAACAATGCAGACTTTTGGCGCCACCACAACAGAGACCCTTGGAGCCTACTCAGAGGGGTCCTCCACTTGCAACTCAACGATAGGCTTTCCAGAGGGTACATGCAGGAGAGAACCAGAGACATAAATATGCACTCACACTGACAACAAAGCAAACCAGTGCGAACAGTAATGAAATAAAAGGTACTATTTAGTTTGAATTATACTAGATTATATTCTATCTGATTTCGTACTCTCTTATTTGCTTTATTCAATTGTCTATTTAACTTCTCACTAAATATAGATACCTTGTATTTTGTGAAAGTTGACTAACCTTCTCAGCCTTTTTCCTTTTAAATAAGAGTGCACAACTAAAATTGGGGGCTTTTTTCCATTTCATATCATTTCTTATTAATGTCAATATATATGTTCTGCCTTAAATTAAATTTCGAGGATGAAATTTTCTTTTAAGGTGGGTAGATTGTAATATCCCGTTTTCCTATACAATATTTTTTGTGTTTATTTTTTTTAAAATGCATTATCATAAATATTAAAGTGATTATTTATAATTACTAATTAATCAATATTATCTTTTATCTATCATATAATTTGAGTTTATCCAAAACACTGGTTAGTTTGATCATAACAGATTTAGCTGAATCTAGATTAGATTAGGAAGATCTATTTTATATCGAAACTTATCTTAAACAAACCAAAAATTGTAAACATTCATAAAAAAAATAAGATACGGGAACTAAGAAAAAAGACGTCTTTTTCTCTTCCGCCACCGAGCACAGAAGAGAACAAAAGAAAAATAGCAAAAAAAAAAAAAATAGAGAAGAAAAGCGAGAGAGAGAGAGAGAGAGAGAGGGGGGGGGGGGGGGGGAGAAAAGGGAAATAAAAAAAGGGAAAAATAAAATAACCTGATCCAAATCATTAGCAGCCAATTTTCAAGTGGAGCTTTTATTTTTTGAGGCAAGTACTTTCTTATCATTTTATGATTCTCCTATATTCTTTTTTTTACTCAAGAACTTAATATTTTTTTTCTGAATATATATGTTGGTGCAAGTGCTAACTCTATATCAAAAGTTATTTCATTTTAACATACAAATGGAGTGTTCTTTTATTCACAATATTTTGTTCCTTTCCTCTATTTTATGTTGTAGTTAATTTAAATCAAGATAAGTGTATTATTGTCACTTTTTCCTCTATTACTTTATTTGACTTAGATATTTTCAAAAAAAAAAAAAAAAAGAGAATCTGAGCCCTCTCTTCACAGAACAGAGAGGGGAACTCAAAATAAAATAAAATTAAGATTTTGGGCAAACCAAAAAAAAAACAATGTTCTGTTCAAATAAACAGAACATGTTCTGTTCATTTGAACAGAAATTGGAAATGAAAAAAAAAAAAGAAAAAGAAAAAAATCATTGAAGAAAAAATATTAATTTATTTATTTATCTAAGTATTTGTTTTAATGTTTTTCCTCATAGTGTCAAGATTCAATGTGTACAATTTTATTATTTGTTAATAGGTTTTTCATTCATTATTTTTATGTCTCAATATAAATTTTTCTTATTCCTTGCACCGGCCTGCTTATTAGTATTCTTTATAATAGATTATTACCTTCTGTAATCGTAAAAAGAAAAAAAAAGAGATTTAATGATTTTATTTTGTATATATATTGCTTGCGGATTATCTTAACTATTTTGGAGTTCTATTACTGATCATTAATTGTATCTAGAACGATTTTAAATATCATAAATGCACATGTACAGGGTACTAATTGTTTTTCTTATAAATTAAGTACAAACTCTTTTGTAGTCTAGGTTACTAATCTCAAAAAGTAAGAAGAGGAGGTATTGTTGCACTAGACAGAGTCTTGCGGTTGAAGCGGCTCACAGATCTACTATTGATAGTAAGCTTAAAAGTTTTTCTTACTAAGCTATCCAGAGCAACACTATCAACACAATCGTCGACAACAAATTCAAAAGAGCTCGTTGTAATATCCAGAGCACTATTGTCAAACCTACCGAAACCACTGTTGATAGTGGAGCATAGTAGCTCATATCTATAAATGAGATCGCGCCTCCTCTCTCTCAAACTCCTCGTCAAACCCTAAAAACTGTCTCCTCTGCCTTCGACAGCCGTCAATGCCCTCTCGGCAACCTTCTTAGTTCCACGTAATCGTCATAAGTTTTAAATCCGTCAATCAACTAAGTTTTTCACTCTCTTCTTAAAATACCCTAAGTGAAATTGAATTGATCAAATTGAAAATTTTTCACCCTCCAATCACTAGGGTTTTCACAAAAGCTAAGGGAGTAAGACAGAGATATCAAGCATACACCTTTAACGAAGGACTTACTTGGTTGCATCCATAGCGATTTATGCTATTTACCAAATTTTCTTGTGTCATGCAGTGTTATTAATTTATTAGAACTGTTCATGCAATTGGGGCAATTTGGGACTATGGTTTGTCAATTAACAACATCATGTTAAATAACTTTCCATGTAAAAACATCATTTACATAATTGTGATATCATATGCGTAAGGGTCCTGGGGTTATGACTAACGGGGATTTCTAAGGGATCATTAGTTCAAATATAGTTGATTACATATATTTTTTTTCCATTTCTACAGGAGTGTGACACCTAAAAAGCAGACAGCAAAGAGGGTCAGAGTTAATAGAAGTACATCACAGGCATTCCCAAAGGGAAGCACATCAGGAGTTCCCAAGCAGAGAGATAAGAAGGCATATACCCAACTCAAGAAATTTAAGTTGTGATCGGATTCCCAAAGGGAAGCACATCACGAGTTCCCAAGCAGAGAGATAAGAAGGCATATACCCAACTCAAGAAATTTAAGTTGTGATCGGATCGGATGGTCAAGTACGACATGCTCAACAGCATCGAGTTTTGATACATAATGAAATATATTAGTCTCGAGCATGCAGGGTGCATGACCAAGCCCGTGCATATATATATAATGAAATACTGTACGTGGGAATTCTACACCTGTCTAGAGCCACCTGCAGACAACATCCTATCAACATTACAAGTACGAGGGCAAACAGTTTAGTTCTCTAAGTAAGATATCCTAACAATCCAGCCAATCGAGGCTACTCCACCTGACGAGCCATCTCTTAACAATGTGGTAGCATGCACCCCTACAGTTTCCCAAGCTTTAAGGAAACGTGCATAAATCTCTTGGACTGCTGATTCTTCAAGGGGTGTTCATGAAGTTAGGGCTGATCCTCGTATTCCTGTTTTGCAAATACAGCACTGCTCCATCACCTTTGACAATCGAAGTATACGCAAGGATGCGGTCCTGCTCACTAATAATGAATGGGAGCCCATTTGACGCAGCGGAGATCATGTATTCGATGGTACTCTAGTATATGTGCCAAGGCAGAGGCAGTCTCAACAGTTCTAGAGTGATGAAGCCTGTGATGCTCTGTCCTTACTGTGTGGATAAGCTTTAAGTACAGAGCCGTAGTGGCACCATCAAACATTGTGGCTCGCAGCATGGAGCCATCGTCCGACATAAGATTCACGAGTGTTAGAGCACAGCCTAAGCATTGTACCACAATCAAATATAACCTTACGATATGACCAAACAACGATAACAGGACTATCGATGACCTAGTCAAACCCAGCACAAGAGCAAGGTCTGTTACCAAAAATAGCAGAATAATACTAATGCAACAACCAGCGGAATTAAACAGTTAACCGAAGAAAAAAAAAAAGCAGAGACAGAGAACACGCAGATTTAACGTGTTTCGGTAATATGCCTACGTCCACCGGGACACGATCGAAAAACTTCCACTATATCAAAAGTGATTACAGCACTCTAGTTCTCAACCATAAGAGAAATTAATAGAATCACACAAGAATTTGAGATCAAACTCTAAACTTTTGTTACAGTGATTTTCCTCTTTACTTCGGTCACCGAAAATACCAAAGGAAGCTGCCACCTTCCTTTATTTTCCGGCCAAGAATTGCAGCTACCCCGCAAAATAATTCTTTTGCTTCGGCAAAAAAGAAAGCACAGCAGCACTTTTACTTTCTTTGCCAAAAACAAACAATTAGCAGTAGCACCAAAGAAAATAGATCCCTTCAGCCAAAAATAATTTTTGTATTTTCTTTCCCTTATTGTTTGCTACAGCCGCCATGCAACAAAACAAAAAGAAACTCAGGCCAATCAAAACCCTAGCACACATCCTCATATATATATTTATCATAACGGGTTTGTGGGGGTTTTGGACCCGTTTCGGCGAACCGAAACCGCTGCGGCAATAGGGCTCCATTATCAACAATCTCCCACTTGAAAACCTATTGCACAAAATTATAATCTCCATAAATGATAATTCTAATGTTCAAAACTTTTATCTCGATCGTTTAAAGTTCCAATTTCAGCATTCAACACAAATACACCAAAATTGAGCAATAGCTCAACTTTTTTCCATCAACTGGCGTTATCAACATATCTGTAGGATTCTTACTATCCTCAATTTTCTCCAACTTTAATTGACCATCCTCCAATAAGAATCTAATGAAGTGATATCTCAAGTGAATATATTTAGTCCGTAAATGATACGCTGAGTTCTTAACAAGATGATTGCACTCTTACTGTCACTGAATAACCTGCAATCCACTCCATCAAAACCCAACTCATTCATCAATTGCTGCAACCAAATAAACTCCTTACTTGCTTCTGCAGCTGCAACATACTCAGTTTCTGTCGAAAAAAAGAAACAATTGATTGTAATCTTAAAACCCAGCTTACCGCTATCCCTCCTATAGTAAAAACATAACCTGTGGTGCTCCTGCCATTGTCTCTATCACCCGCATGGTCCGAATCCACAAAACCTTGTACATCAATGTTATCACCCCAAAACATAAACAATATTTTGAAGTACCTTTCAAATACCTTAAAATTCACTTCACTGCTTTCCAATATTCCTTTCCAGGGTTCTTTATGAATCTACTCACTACTCCTACTGCATGTGCAACATCTTGTTTTGTACTCACCATTGCATACATGAGACTCCCAATGGCCGATGAATAAGGCACATTCTCCATGTGTCTCGTCTTCTCATCTATTTTAACATCTTACTCTTTTGACAGTTTGAACTGACCACCAAGAGCTGTAGTTACCGGTTTTGCATTCTGCATGTTGAATCACTCCAACACCTTCTTGATGTACCCCTTGTGAGATAACCACAATTTCTTTTTCTTTTCATCTCGGGTAATTTGCATTCCAAGAAGTTGTTTAGCCTCACCCATGTCCTTCATAAAGAATCTCCCTGCCAACTTTCTTTTCAGATCATTGATTTTCTTCATGTATGTACCTGTCACAAGCATATCATCTACATATAAAGTAAGTATAATAAAGTTACAATCCTTAAACTTTTGTAGATATACACAATTATCTAAATTGCTTTTGGCAAAACCCGAATCCAATATAAACTTGTCGAACTTCAACTACCATTGCCTCGGCGCCTGTTTCAACCCATACAAGTTTCTTTTCAGTCGACATACCCAATTCTCCTTTCCTTTAACTTCATATCCCTCCGGCTGTTCCATGTATATTTTCTCCTCCAAATCACTATGAAGAAAAGCAGTCTTCATATTGAGCTGCTCTAAATACAATTATTTCACCGCCACAATACTCAGTATTGCTCTGATAGAAGTCATCTTGACAACAGGTGCAAATATTTCATTGAAATCAATCCCTTTCATTAAACCTTTGTGTCCCTCATGTCTCATATTTTACCATGTATACCCACTTGTTATGCAATATTTTCATCTTTTCCGGTCGCTTCACCAATTTTTATGTGTGATTCTTCTCTAAAGAAGACATCTTATCACGCATGACTTGCTCCCACTTAAGACGACATTTATCCTGCATAGCCTCTTGGTAACTCTCTGGTTCACATGCATCAATATACAAAATATGATATAAAGAAAGACAAAATTTTTGGGCTGGTTTCCTTATCCTCGTGCTCCTCCTCAAAGTGGGAACACTCTCTGATAAAGTACTGGAACCATCTATCTCAGTCAGTAGCTCTCTTTCTTGTTCAGTCTCATCTGAAACTTGTGTATTCTCAGGTGTAGTCATTTCTTCCCCTTCAGATATAGGTATTTGTTTCTTTCTTTTATCCATGGGATTCATCCCATCCTGTAGCTCATCCAGTTTCAAGTGCTCTTTCTCAACTGTTTTATCACTCTTACTCTCCATTCGGTCTTTATACATACAGCTCTCATTGAATACTACATCTCTGCTACGAATCACCTTGTCATGCTCATAATCCCACAAGCGATAACCATATTCATCACCACCGTATCCAATAAATGCACACTTCTGAGATTTAGAATCAAACTTCCTTCTCATCTCATGATCCACATGTGCATATGCTATACAACCAAATAATGTTAAGAATGAATAATTCATAGTATTACCAGACCACACCTCCTCTGGAATTCCTCCATCTAAAACACTAACTAGACTCCTATTGATCAGATAGACTGTCGTATCTGCAGTGGCTCCCCAAAGTTGCAAAGGCAAACCTGCATGTAGTCTCATACTTCGAGCTCGCTCCAAAACGGTTCTATTCATCCTCTCAACTACGCCATTCTGTGCGGTGTCCTTGGTACAGTCTTTACTTTCCTGATCTCATGGGTAGAGCAATAGTTATCGAACTCTCTATTGTAAAATTTCCCACCATTGTCTGACAACAGATATTTCACCTTCAAATCTGTTTCATTCTCAACAAGATTTTTCCATACCATGAATATCTTAAAGACATCAGATTTCTGCTTAAATGCAAACACCCATATTTTCCTACTTGCATCATCTATAAAAGTGACAAAATAAGAATTACCTCCAAGAGACTTCGCCGAAGAAGGCCCTCATGCATCTGTATGCACCAATTCCAATCTCTCGGTTTTCTTCTCCTTACCATCCTTCATAAAACTAACTCTTTTCTGCTTTCCAAACACACAGATCTCACAGAAATCAAATTTAGCATCTTTCATATCTGTTAACATACTTCTAGATTGCAACACCCTCATGCCGCTCTCGCTCAAGTGACCGAGCCTCTGATACCATCAGGTAGCCTTCTCATTCTTCACGGTGGCCAAAGAAATAACATGATCCACCGAGCTTGAGAGTAAATATAGAGTTCCCACTCTCTCACCCTTGACCACTACTATTGCTCATTTGCTGATCTTCTACTGTTTCCTCTCAAATGAGATTTGATAACCTTCGCCATCCAGCTTGTTAACAGATATCAAATTTTTCTTCAAATCTGGTATGTGCCTGACCTCTTGTAAAAGCAACTTTCTTCCGTTATGCAACTTCAACTGAATTGTCTCCTTACCAACAATCTTGCATTCCTATCCATTACTAACAGTCACATGCCCAAAATCACCTTGGACATAATTCTCAAACCATTCTCCGCGAGCAGTGCAATGGAATGAAGTCCATGAATCCACAAACCACATATCTGACCTCGATTCTGTATGAGCAGACAAGCACAAGTCATCATACTCCTTACTTGGATTCACCACATTCGCTCCTTCCTTGTCTTTGTTTGGACAATCCTTTCATATGAACATCTGTCTTACATTTCTAACACACTAACTTTTTCTTGAATTTCCCCTTAGATTTTGATCTCCCTCTTTGCTTCGACTCCCTACTTAAACTTCTATCTCTTTCCTTCCTTCTGTTATTATCAACAGACAGAGCAGTACTTGTAGAAACTGTGCTTTCACCCTCTTTTTTATCAATTCATCATTCATGATTGTACTCACAAAATCATTAAATTTAAGAGCAGTATTGGAAGTATTGCTGATAGCCATAACAACATTACTCCAACTATCTGGTAACGAACACATAAACATCAAAGCTTTAATGTCATCAGTAAAGACAAAATCTAAGTATTCAAGTTGTGCCCATTGTTGGCAGTGAAAATTTCTAAGTAAAAAGGATTTTCCACAACAGAACGCGGAGCTAATCCATAGCTCTGCGTCTGGCTACTTTTAGCCTCGCGTTTGAGTGAACGCGGAGATGTTCAATAGCTCCGCGTTAGCTCCGTGCACTGGTTATTTAGCGCCGCGTTTTGATGCGATTAAAACTCCGCGTGAGCAGATAACCAGAATCTCAAACTGATTGAGATTATGATTTGGGCTTATCCAAATACAAAATCAAATCCAATCAGAATTCTAAATCAGGAGATTTAAATCAATATTAAATATTTGATTGGAATCCTTGATGAGAGCAAATTCTATTCAGATAGAAACTCTCTCAAATCTTCCTGGGGCTATAAATACCTTCTTGGTGAAACCCTAGGGCAAGGTCGGACTTTTTTTGGGGGGATCTTTTTGAAGTTTTTAAAAGTTCGAGTTACGCGTGAGAGCCTTGAACGAATCAAAATCAGAGATCAGAGGTCTTCTTCTTCCTTCTTTCGATCCTTCGGCAATTCAAGTACGCGAGGGAGCCTTGAAGCCTTTTGTGATCGTCTTCCTCTTAGAGAATTCAAGTTACACATAGAGCCTTAGATTCGTGAAGAGCAAAGACCAAGAAGATCGTCTACAGTCGGCCGATATCTTCAAAAGAGAAGATTTCAACGTACCGATCATCCAAAGGAACTACTATAGATCCCATTGCCATTAATCCCACGTTTACATTGTAAAAGAGAGAGATTGAAGTATAAAATCCTCTCGTTTGTTCTCTTTATATATATATCTTGTTCACTTCTATTGTAATTTAAGTTAATTCAATGGAAGGAAGCAAAGTAACTTTTGCGGCGAACAAACTGGCGACCACAGTGGGAGCCATCTCTTTCACTGATGAAGAGATTGTGGCACAATCGGACGTTGATATGATCGGATCCGAAGTAGACACGCTGGTCGATGAAATCGACCAGCAGAATTACGAGGAGTTTCTCTCCTCTGGATCAGGTGACTTGGATGAGACACGGCACTATCGTCGCATGTACTCCAATGTCCGAGCGATGGGTAGAAAGGTATCCACCGAGAGACGGGGATCCTTGGAGACTGCGGCTATAGGGCCGGAGTTCACACAAGAAATCCTAGCCGAGGATGAGCTTCCGACTGTCGAAGAAGACCTGGGGACTGGATTGACCAGGACCCAACTCCGAAACAGGAACCGGAGAGCTAGGCGTAGAGCCCTCAAAGCCCGCCTTGGACGCGGAGCTAACACCAGAGGACGCGAGGCTATGGTCCCTCGCAAACTGGCAAGCGCTACCCGCGAGACCAGTCTCTACCGTGTTAAACGCGAAGTTACAACTTGCCTTAAAAGCAAGGAAAAGCCAGCTTGTGATATTCCGCACGAGGCTATTGCTGAGCCTAACGAGAGACGCGAAGCCAGTAAGATTTGCGCTACTCGCAAAATATCTAACACTCGCGAGAGACGCGAGTATAAATATTCTGTAAAGCCAGCGTGTGATATTCTGCGCGAGGCTATTGCTGAGCCTAGCGAGAGACGCGAAACCAGCAAGATTTGCGCTAGTCGAAAAATATCTGACACTCGCGAGAGACATGAGTATAAAAATTCTTTAAGGCCAGCGTGTGATTTTCCACGCGAGGCTGGTATTAAGCCAAGCAAGAAACGCGAGGCTACTTGCGAGAAACGCAAGACTTCGGACACTCGCGAGAGATGCGAGTATAAAAATTCTTTGGAGCCAGCGTGTGATATTCCACGCGAGGCTGATACTGAGCCAAGCGAGAAACGCGAGGCCAGTAATACTTGCAATAAACGCAAGACTTCTGATACCCGCGAGGAACGCGAGGACGATTGGCAAATAGTTGTCAGTCGTAAAAATCGTGCTAGGCGCGAAGCTATGATCTGCGTTACTCGCAAAGATAAGCCAGCGTGCAAGAACTTCCCTTCACGCAGGGCTATTATTCCAGAAGCTAAATTTCTGAAGACACGCTAAGCCAGCGAGAAACGCGAGGCTAATGTGGCAAGATGCGGAGCTATTCCTCAGCCCCGCGCTATGAGACGCGAAGCTACTTCTAAGTTTCGTGAGGATCAACCCGACTACAGAATCAGGGATGATCATTCAAAGAAGCTCTAGTGGACTTCCAGACCCTCTCAGAAGTTGAATGGACCTCCTGACTCCATGGCTAAAGGCGCTGATCTCAGGGGGTACCTCTCCAAGAAGAGAGGCATAGACCAATTTCAAGTTGAACCTGTCTGTCATTGCCAGCAACTTGTGATGGCAGTATCTGCCGTGATGGATAACTGCAGCTGCAACAAGAGCAGGGTATCAGTGTTTGACCGGTTATCTGAGACGGACAACAACCCTAACAACAAGAACCACTTCCCTAAAAGAATGGAGAGTTGTGCTTCCAATATGGTGGGGAAAGGGAAAAAAATTGTAGAGACGGATGATGATTCAGAATCGAGCGATGAAGAACCTCATTGTGTTACTCGACTAAGATCAGGAGCCGTCCCACCTCGAAATTATAAGAGGCTCGCAAGGGGTTCTTACGACAAGGACAGTGATAACTCAGCCATGGCCTCGCCTCGTTCCTCCGCGTCATCTCGACTACAGAAGTCAGCATCTCACATGGCAGATAAATCTGATGATATCAATCAAAGATTTGAAGCTCAAGAAAGAATGATTCGAGAGCAGCAAAAGACGATTGAAGGCCTTAAAGTCATGCTATCAAGATTTGTTGAAGATAATGCCAAAAAGGGCAACGAAACTCCAAATGAAGAAGAACAGGAGGAGAAAGCCCACTCGATGCACGAGGACGAGGATAGATTTTCTTTTCATGATCCGCATGAAGAAAAACTTGAAAAATTACAGAATCAACTCGAAGCTTTGTTGCGTAAAAAGGAGTTGAAAGAAGCACGGGTCTCAAGACCGTATCCTCCTGAATGGGATACGATACCATACCCACAGAAGTATAAGCCGCTCAAGTTAGAGCCATACGACGGGAAGGGATCGTCCAGTCAGCATATATATTACTTCTTGTCCCAAGCAGGACATTTAATGGGTAATGACCCCATCATGACCAAAGTATTCGCAAGTACTTTGCGAGGGCCTGCCTTTACTTGGTTTATGCAGTTGCCCCAAGGTACTATTAATACCTGGTTAGATGTAGAGAAATTATTTCTCTCACGTTTCTTCGAGGATGATACCGAGATTACGGTTCATTCCCTCCTTGCAACTAGACAAGGGGAACAAGAAACGGTAAAAGAATTTATAGAAAGGTTCCGGGAGAAGTCCGTGCATTGCAAACACGGAATGGTCCAGGAAACTCTTGTTGAAACTTGTCGACACAATTTTAAGACCAATGTGCTCCTAAAAATGGGGGCCGTAGAGTCTAAGACATGGAGGGATTTGCTCAAATAAGGAGAGCAAGCTGAGGACTTGATTCATCGAGTTGAAGAATCTCGTGGATCAAGAAGTGCTGGGGGTAGTAAGTCATATACCCAAAATAGCAGCAATAAGAATAAAGGAAAAGCAGTGATGGCATCAGAAACTGCTCCTCAAAGATCCAGCCCTCCACTGAAGCCGAAGCCCCAAAGTCAGCGGGGCCCAGGCAAAATAGAACACAGCAGGAAAGAAATTATACTTTCAAGGCGGAACAGACACCTATCCTCTTTCACTTGCTCCAGAAAAAGGGAATGCTAAAACTTCCGGAGAACAAGAAGCCAGAAGACGCTGGTAAGACTAAAGATCCTAACTACTGTCTCTATCACCGAAATGTTGGGCACCCTACCAGGGATTGTTTTCCCCTTAAGAACAGAATCCAAGCACTAATAGAAGCTGGAGTTCTGACGCTTAAGGAAGAGCAGAAGAAGGTCACTGCCAATATGGCAACCATAGTGGTTGGAACCCACGAGTTCCCCGCAGGAGTGACCCCAATCCCAAAGGGTAAGATGGTCACAAAGAACCTTGATCCTCACAACAAAGCCCAAGAAGGACTTGTTCCTGTGACGACCGAAAAGGGGGAAGTCATGTGGGTTCATCCCGATTTGCTAGAAGATGAGCAATGGACTACTACAAGAGGTCAAGGGAAGAAGCGGACTGTTAATGCTATTTCCGCAGATATAAAGGAAGAATACATAGCTTCGGGAACCTTCACAGATTCTGAAGAAGAACCCGAAACTATGGCCACTCATCAAGATGGGGCAGGCCCTTCCGGTACTCGATCCGGGAAGACATATCTTAAGGACTACTCTAGAGTAGATCCGAAAGACATTTATGCGGAACTCGCAAAGCCCGCAAAACAGAAAGGACTTCGCTTCCAGAAGAATCCTATTAGAGAGGAAGGAGCCAGCGAGACTACCTTCAAGTTTGACATAATTGCTCAGTTGGCGAATATCCCAGCACGAGTAACGCTTTACGAATTGTTGAGATTATCAAAATCAACACGTGAAGCTCTAAGAGAGGCCTTGGCAGATTCTGAGTCATTCCTAGCTCAGATTATCGAGCCGGCCAATGAAGAAGAAAAGGACTCTTTCCCCCGCTATCACCAAGTGAGGAAGCATGTCCCACAAATCATCTTCTCTCCAGAAGACATGCAGGTGAGGAATATAAAGCATAACAGGCATTTATATTTCACCGGATATGTCGGAGCTACAAAAGTGGACCGAATTCAGATTGATCCGGGTTCTGCACTAAGTATCGTACCCAGAAGGTTGATGCAGCTGTTAGGGATCTCCCTCCATCGTCTGACGCCAACCAATACAATGATATACAGGTTTAATGCCAATAATAGCCGTCCCCTCGGAAAAATCCGACTCCGATGTCGAATCGGGGATTTAAGGATGGAGGCTACATGCTATGTTATTGATGCAGATATCTCATACAACATTTTGTTGGGGCGGCCTTGGATCCACGCTCATATGATAGTCCCATCGACTCTTCACCAATGCATGAAATATTGCGATGAGGAAGGAGAGGTCCGGACACTAATCGCCGACAAGCAACCATTCAAAGGAGTGGAGAATTACTTCACGGATGCTGCACTGTATAAACCAGCCCATGAGATCTCCAATGACGAGCCTAGTAAACCCCACAAGCCCGATGACAGTGGCAATGAAGCCGACAGTGAGTACGAGCTTCCTGGAGAAGATGATGGGGGCGATTATGAAATCAACCCTCACCTAGATTTTAATGTAAGTCTTGATAATATAGTGGATGTAATAGAGAGTGAATGGGTTATTAATGAAGACATAAAGTTAGCCTACGAGCATGCTGTAGCTACTGAGTCTGAACCCTCTTGTACTTCCACTGAAGTAGATGGCCTATCCGAACTTGAAGTTCTAGCGGCATATCATTTGCCACTTAGGTCATCCCTCCTCTCTCGATCAAGAATAGCTGAGGAGAAAGGTCACTACTTCGAAGTGCCTCCTCGGAGAGTATCCCAAAGGCCGATTATGTTCGGTAGAGTAATTACGTCACCTCGGCGAAAACAAAGCAGTGAAAGTAATGAGCAAATATCACCCCAATTTCACATGTATGAACAAAAATCCCGCCAGATGATGGAGAAGATGGGTTATAATTTTACCCAGAAGCCGAGATTGAATTTTGGAAAAGGGCGATGGAATCTTATACCCTCGTTCAGACCAAGAGGAAAGAGCCCTGATTATTATCAGAAGACTGGCAGGGGGTTGGACTATGTATCTACTTCCCCCTCATCACCACTAAAAGATGAAGAGAGTTCTTCGGCCAAAGAAGATACATCTTCACCCGACCATGATTCGGATATAAGCACCGGTGCTTGGTTTTAGTTCTTGACGGCCAATATGGTTTCAGCCACATTAGAAAGCGACGAGGAACCAATCGATGTCCAAGATGATTCCTGGGCTAAGCATATGGACACTCTCTGGGACGTCCGCTTTGAGCAACGTGATCCGCCCACTGAAGACAAATTGATACAGGTCAACATGGGAACGGAAGAAAATCCGAAACCCATCTTCATAAGCGACACGCTAACTCCATTAGAAAAGGAGGAACTTATATCTCTTATTAAAGAGTATATAGACGTGTTTGCATAGAATTATGAAGACATGCCTGGGCTTGACCCTCAGATTGCCACACACCGGTTAAATATAAAAGAAGATGCCAAACCTGTTAAACAACAACAGAGACGTTTTTTACTGGAGTTGATGGAGGCAATAGTTGCTAAGGTCAACAAACTTATAAAATCCGGATTCATCCGTGAAGAACAGCATCCGGATTGGGTTGCCAACATAGTGCCAGTTCGTAAAAAGAACGGCAAAATCCGGATATGCATCGACTTTCGGGATCTCAATGCTGCATGTCCCAAGGATGAGTTTCCACTTCCCATCACCGACGTGATGATAGACAATACTTGTGGCTACGAGAAGATGTCCTTTATGGATGGCTTCTCAGGATATAACCAGATCAAAATGCACCCAGATGATAAAAAGCATACAGCTTTCAGAACGCCGCTGGGGGTATACTGTTATACGGTGATGTCATTTAGGCTGAAGAATGCCGGTGCCACTTATCAACGTGCGATGAGCACTATATTCAAAGAACATCTGCACAAGCCAGTAGAGCACTACGTGGATGACTTGGCGGTCAAAAGTAAATAAAAAGAGGACCACCTTCAGGACTTAAAAACGGTCTTCGATCTCATGAGGAGACATCATTTAAAGATGAATCCCACTAAGTCATTTATGGGGGTGTCGAGCGGGAAATTCCTTGGGTTCATAATAACTTCAAAAGGAATTTTCCTCGACCCTGAAAAGGTAAAAACAATTAGCGAGATGCCACCTCCCCGCAATCTTAAAGAATTGAGGGGGTTACAAGGGAAGCTTGCCTATATTCGGCTCTTCATTTCCAAATTATCGGGACGATGCCAGTCGTTCTCTCGACTTATGAAGAAGGGGGTTTCTTTTGTATGGGATGGGACATGTCAACAGGCATTTGACGACCTCAAAGAATATCTCACCAAACCTCCTGTTCTCATGGCGTCAGTCCCTGGGCAGCCCTTCCTTATATATGTAAGGGCTATGGATAATGCCTTAGGAGCATTACTTGCTCAATATAATGAGCACAGCCATGAACATGCCTTCTATTATCTAAGCAGGACAATGATTGGGGCTGAACAATGGTACACCCCGATTGAAAAGGAATGTTTAGCCCTAGTGTTCGCTATTCAGAAAATGCGACACTATCTTTCTGGGCAAACAATTCATGTCATATCACGGGTTAATCCCTTGAAAATTCTGATGACAAAACCAGGATCCTTAAATGGCCGGTTGGCGAAATGGGCATTATTGCTATCGCCATATGATATGCATTTCGTCCCTCAAAAAACTACAAAGGGACAGGTGATCGCCGATTTTCTTGCAGACCATCCAATCGGGTCTAATTCCAAATAGCCTTCAGAAGTCAACACAGTTAGCAAGGAACAACCATGGCAAATGTTCTTTGATGGTGCTGCCAGACGATCTGCTGCTGGAGTGGGGGTTGTGCTAATCTCCCCACATAAACATATATTGCCTAACGGTTACTCATTGACAGAACCGTGCACGAATAATGTGGCGGAATATAACGCACTCATTATCGGCCTGAAGATGGCTCTACAACTGGGGGTGAACTGTCTAGAGGCATATGGAGACTCTAAACTCATCGTCAATCAGATGACGGGCTAGTATGAAGTCAGACATGAAGCCCTCATTCCCTATTATCAGCTAGCCATTGAACTGGCAGGCTACTTTAAGCAATTTTACATCTCTCACATACCTCGGAATGAGAATGTATATGCGGATGCCCTTGCCGCATTAGCTGCAACATTGGCGATCCCGCTAGGCGAAGCTAAAAGCATCAGTATTGGAAGCAGAGAGCTCCTCCATCCAGATACTATTCTTCAAAATAAAGAAGTGTGCCAAGTAGGCCTAACTTTGGAACCCCGTGATTGGCGATTTCTATTTGTGGATTATGCTTTACATGGGATATTACCAGAAGATCCTATGGAAGCCACCTCTATAAAGAAGAAGGCCCAAAGATTTTATTATGACCATAAGCTTCAGAGTTTATATAGAAAGTCAAGAGATGGTCTACTGCTACGCTGCATATCAAAAGCAGAAGCAGATGAAGTGCTGAGAGAAACACACGATGGAGTATGTGGAGCTCATCAGCCCGGTCCCAAACTTGGAGACCGCATAAGAAGGCTAGGATACTACTGGCCGAACATGATTTCGGAAGTAATGGCATACGCTAAACGGTGCCATGCTTGCCAAATACATGCCAATTTTATTCATCAAGCCAAGAATACTTGCACAATACCGTTGCAAGTTGGCCATTTGAAGCATGGGGGATGGATATCATGGGGCCTATAACTCCCCCGTCATCCAGAGGACACCGGTTTATTCTTGCAATAACCGATTACTTTTCAAAATGGGCCGAAGCCGTGCCCATGAAAGAGGTGAAAACGACAGATGTGATCAAGTTCGTCAAGCATCATGTCATTTACCGCTTCGGCGTCCCCCGACGGATTATTCATGATAATGGTCCGCAATTCATCAGTCAGGGATTCTCCAGATTCTGCAATAAGTTCAGAATCAAAGATATTGCTTCAACGCCATATAACCCCGCAGCTAATGGTTTGGCCGAAACCTTCAACAAGACGATTATTAAACTCCTTCGGAAGTTCGTCTCCTCTAATAAACGAGATTGGGATGAAAAGCTAGGAGAGTGCATGTGGGCTTATCGCACCACTGTTCGCACCCCTACGAAAGCTACTCCATTCTTTTTGGTCTATGGAAGCGAGGCCGTCTTACCTCTCGAAGTCCAGATTCCTTCATTAAGAGTGACTTTAGCCACAAAGATGACGACAGAAGAGCATCATCAACAAAGATTGAGAGAACTAGAGGCGTTGAATAAAAAGCGTCTCAGGGCTCAACAACAAATTGAGTTGTATCAAGCCCGAATTTCTCAAACGTTCAATAAAAACGTTAAGCCAAGGACCTTTAAGAAAGGAGACTTGGCTTTGGCTGTTAAAAGGCCAATGGTGCTAACCCACAAGACTAAGGGTAAGTTTGAACCCAAGTGGGAAGGACCGTTTGTTGTGGAGACAGTATACTCTAGTGGATCCTATCGCTTGATGAATCAAAATGGCGACAGGATGATGATGCCGATCAATGGCAAATTTCTGAAGAAATACTATTCTTAGTATCCCTGGAGGTACACGTCTTCCTTTTCTTAGGCATGCGCAGTTTGGCGCCTCTGACCTAAACCTGGTGTGCTTGGTTCTCAAGTTTGAACCACCTCCAGTCTTTTCTTAGGCATGCGCAGTTTGGCGCCTCTGACCTAAACCTGGTATGCTTGATTCTCAAGTTTGAACCGCCTCCAGTCTTTTCTTAGGCATGCACAGTTTGGCGCCTCTGACCTAAACCTAGTGTGTTTGGTTCTCAAGTTTGAACCACCTCCAGTCTTTTCTTAGGCATGCGCAGTTTGGCACCTCTGACCTAAACCTGGTGTGTTTGGAGTGCCAAGTTCAAGTTACGCGAGAGAGCCTTGAACCGCCTCCTATTTGGTTCTCAAGTTTGAACCACCTCCAGTATTTTCTTAGGCATGCGCAGTTTGACTCCTCTGACCTAAACCTGGTGTGTTTAGTTCTCAAGTTTGAACAACCTCCAGTCTTTTCTTAGGCATGCGCAGTTTGGTGCCTCTGACCTAAAGAGTGCCCAGTTCAAGTTACGTGAGAGAGCCTTGAACCGCCTCCTGTTTGGTTCTCCAGTTTGAACCACCTGCAGTCTTTTCTTAGGCATGCGCAGTTTGGCGCCTCTGACCTAAACCTGGTGTGTTTAGTTCTCAAGTTTGAACAACCTCTAGTCTTTTCTTAGGCATACGCAGTTTGGCGCCTCTGACCTAAACCTGGTGTGTTTGGAGTGCCCAGTTCAAGTTACGCGAGAGAGCCTTGAACCGCCTCCTGTTTGGTTCTCAAGTTTGAACCACCTCCAGTCTTTTCTTAGGCATGAGCAGTTTGGCGCATCTGACCTAAACCTGGTGTGTTTAGTTCTCAAGTTTGAACAACCTCCAGTCTTTTCTTAGGCATGCGCAGTTTGGTGCCTATGACCTAAACCTGGTGTGTCTGGTTCTCAAGTTTGAACCACCTCCAGTCTTTTCTTAGGCATGCGCAGTTTGGCGTCTCTAACCTAAACCTGGTGCGTTTGGTGTGCCCAGTTCAAGTTACGCGAGAGAGCCATGAACCGCCTCCGGTTTGGTTCTGAAGTTTGAACCACCACCAGTCTTTTCTTAGGCATGCGCAGTTTGGCGCCTCTGACCTAAAACCTGGTGTGCCAATTCTCAAGTTTGAACAGCCGCCAATCTTTCTTTTAGGCATACACGATTGAACGCCTCTGACCTAAAACCTGGTGTGCCAGTTCTCAAGTTTGAACAGCCGCCAATCTTTCTTTTAGGCATGCACGATTGAGCGCCTCTGACCTAAAAGGTATAAATTACCCAGCGCCGATTAGGCAATGGCGAGAGAACCAGTTTCTCGCCAACCCTATCATACTGGGGGTAAAAGTATGAATTACCCAGCGCCGACTAGGCAATGGGGAGAGAACCAGTTTCTCGCCAACCCATCATACTGGGGTAAAAGTATGAATTGCCCAACGCCGACTAGGCAATGGGAAGAGAATCAGTTTCTTGCCAACCCATCATACTGGGGTAAAAGTATGAATTGCCCAACGCCGACTAGGCAATGGGAAGAGAACCAGTTTCTCACCAACCCATTATACTGGAGTAAAAGTATGAATTGCCCAACGCCGACTAGGCAATGGGAAGAGAACCAGTTTCTCGCCAACCCATCATACTGGGGTAAAAGTATGAATTACCTAACGCCGATAAGGCAAAGGGAAGAGGAAAAGTTTGGCATTTAAGCCCAAACGAAATCCTCGACAACTCACCATGTTGAGGGGAATAATATGGCTAGCCCAACTCAAACGGTAGTTGGTAAAGGCTAATCAAATCCGTTGATAGCTGGGGGTTTGCTAAAAATCCCATAAACCCTGTCATGTTAAATTCTTACCTCTGACAGTATGGTGCGGAAAATTGTGCACCAAATTTGCCCATTGGGACGCCATCTTGCTCTTGAGTTAGTCCCCACTTTAACTCCCGAGGCATCGCCAGCCTCTGAAGATAGACCAGGGGATAGCTACGATCCATTCTAGGCAGAAACATCAGCATTTCGCCTGAGTTATATAACCAAACTCACTCCTCTTCAAAGAGGATCTCATCTGATTGATCCATCTGGTCTCCAAAGAGGAAGGCCAGTTTCTCCATCGCCTCTCTATTCATAGTTTCGAAGGCTGCATCAGTTATAATTTCTCGCGCAGTAGTGGGGTGATACTTGATCAACTTCTCCTTGCGCTCCTTCGGGTCTGGCTTATATGAGGCCAGGATGGTGGTGAAACGAAATTGACCTGAAGGATCAGAACCCCCAACAAAACCGAAGTAGTTCTTGTGGGGAAGAGCCTCCATCGAATACCCTACTGCAAAAAGAAAGCAGAGTTAGAGAAGTTTCTATAAGACAGAAAATTTCTCTAAGTATAGATGCGCGAAGCTGAAAATTAGAACGCGCGAAGTTTAAAATAGCACCTCGCGAAGCTGAAAATTAGAACGCGCGAAGCTAAAAATAGCACAGCGCGAAGCTAAAAATTAGACCGCGCAGAAGTCAAAATAGCCTCGCGTTTCAGCGCGACTGCTACTTAAAATAGCATCGCGTTTCAGCTTGACTGCTACTTAAAATAGCCTCGCGTTTCAGCGCGACTGCTACTTAAAATAGCCTCGCGTTTCAACGCGACTGCTTCTTAAAATAGCCCCGCATTTTAAAACGCGAGGATGACGCGATAACTTCATGTGAGAAGAAAGCCAGAGGCTTTTCTTCTTCTCCAAACCTTACGGCCGGAGTACGGCGATCTCGCCGATGGAAGAGATGATTAACTGGTTAGAACTCAACCAAATCATTCTAAAATCTCCTAAAGAGTCTCGATAGAAAGATTCTTACCCCCGATGGGCGAAATGTGGGCTGGCGCCTCGCCGCCACGATCGTCGCCATAACTGCTAGCACCAATTGACGATGACGGAGCTGCGCGGGAGGTAGCACGAGTCTTGGGTGCTATTACTTGTGAAAATCGAGTGAAATCGACGGAAAATTTGGAGAAAACCGGTCGGAGAACGCTCGGGTCGCCTGAGCTCTAATCGCTTAAACCTCTGAGATCTCTGGAAAATTCTCAAGTGAAGTGAAAAAAAAAAATAGAGATTTCATTTAAATGAGGGAAACCGCTTCTTGGAATTCGGTGCGGATTTCGGAGAAAATGACTGGTGAGTTACTCTCCAAAATGCGGAGCTATTAGCCTCGCGTGATAAAGAAAAAAAGTGAAGATATTAACTCCGCGCTACTCTGCGCAACTCCGCGAAACGCGAAGATAACTTGGTATTTTAGCTTCGCGTTCTCATGAAAAACTTGGATTTTTGAGGATCCCTATCCGATCACTTCAGGTATTGATGATCTAAGTTACGCAGAAGAGCCTTAGATTATTTTACCAGAATTATTAACCATCTGTTTGTTGAGCAAGCAAAATGATTGAAGCCAACAGATAGAGAGGAAAATAATTTATCTTTATTTATGAAGCAAGAGATTATAAAGAGGGAGTTATAGCTCTCCCAAAAGTTTCTACATGATCATCAACTCATCAATAATCTAACGGTGAGATTTCTCTACAGGGTGTTGAAGCTCAGTTCCCTGGTTCACATGCAAAAGATCTCCTCTGCAAATGTCAATTTGGATCTGTCATCTGAAATGAAGCACGAGAGGAAAGAGAAGTGCCGCAAGCCCTTACTTGAGCTTGTAGCTCCTTCGAAAGTTTATCTCCAGGAGCTAGAGCTTGAAACCTGCAACTATGTTGTAAAGCATATGCTTCTGGCTTCCTTAGAGTTACTTTCGTGGATGAAGATCGATGGACTTGCATACGCTCCTCTTCAAAAAGGATCGGACTTACTGCAAAAGGAACAGAATTTCTAAAAGTGTGAAAGCGCGGAGCTAAACTAACTCCCCGTGCAGTTAAAGAAATAGCCTCGCGCTTCAAACGCAGAGGATGACGTGATAACTTCGCGTAAAAGAGGGACAGAGTTTCTCTCTGTTATTTCCTTCTCTTTCATAGCTTCGCAACATCAAGCGACTGCTAATTAAAGATAGCCTCGCAGATTCCTCGCTACTGCTAATCAAAGATAGCCTTGCAGATTCATCGCGACTGCTAATCAAAGATAGCCTCGCAGATTCATCGCGACTGCTAGTCAGATAAGCCCCGCGTTTCAAGCGCAGGGATGACGCAATAACTTCGCATAGAGAAAGATTAGAGTTCCTCTCAGACTTCTCCTTCTCCTTCAAGCCTTACGGCCGGAGAACGACGATCTCGCCGGTAAAGCAAACAATTGGCCGGATTAAACCGAGCCAAAATATCTCAGAATGGTTCGTAGAAGACCAAGAGTTAAGGTTTTTACCTTCGGAAGACGCTGTATATACTGGTTCGCCGTCGCGTCTACTTCCACGGCCGCTGCCATTAACGCCGGCCAACTTGTGTTTAGCCAAACTCTTCGGGAGCGACATCTTAATGATGAAAATCTATGGAGAATTGAACGAAGATCAGTTGGAGATCATTCGTCAACATAAGTCGCTTGATTGCCGGAGTTGCCTGAGCTTTGAGCTTTCAGAAATTCTTCGGGTGAAATGAAGATGAGCCGAGAAGCTCTATTTAAACAGGATTTCCCTCGCTTGGTATTCGGCGCAAAAATTCGAAGTAATTAATGAAGCAATTACTCATTTCACTAAAAATGAAGTGAAGCTGATTAGCTCCGCGTAGGCGAGCATAACGCGAAGGAGACTTGGTATTCTAACTCCGCGTTTTCAGTTTGAAGATCCAAAGTATTTCAAAATTTGCTAAACTTCAAAGCCATTTTGAAAACTTTGGAGGGGGTTCTGTTGGCAGTGAAAATTTCTAAGTAAAAAGGATTTTCCACAACAGAACGCGGAGCTAATCCATAGCTCCACGTCTGGCTACTTTTAGCCTCGCGTTTGAGTGAACGCGGAGATGTTCAATAGCTCCGCGTTAGCTCCGCGCACTGGTTATTTAGCGCCGCGTTTTGATGCGATTAAAACTCCACGTGAGCAGATAACCAGAATCTCAAACTGATCGAGATTATGATTTGGGCTTATCCAAATACCAAATCAAATCCAATCAGAATTCTAAATCAGGAGATTTAAATCAATATTAAATATTTGATTGGAATCCTTGATGAAAGCAAATTCTATTCAGATAGAAACTCTCTCAAATCTTCCTGGGGCTATAAATACCTTCTTGGGGAAACCCTAGGGCAGGGTCGGACTTTTTTTGGGGGGATCTTTTTGAAGTTTTGAAAAGTTTGAGTTACGCGTGAGAGCCTTGAACGAATCAAAACAGAGATCAGAGGTCTTCTTCTTCCTTCTTTCGATCCTTCGGCAATTCAAGTACGCGAGAGAGCCTTAAAGCCTTTTGTGATCGTCTTCCTCTTAGAGAATTCAAGTTACGCATAGAGCCTTAGATTCGTGAAGAGCAAAGACCAAGAAGATCGTCTACAGTCGACCGATATCTTCAAAAGAGAATATTTCAACGTACCGATCGTCCAAAGGAACTACTATAGATCCCATCGCCACTGATCCCACGTTTACATTGTAAAAGAGAGAGATTGAAGTATAAAATCCTCTCGTTTGTTCTCTTTATATATATATATCTTGTTCACTTCTATTGTAATTTAAGTTAATTCAATGGAAGGAAGCAAAGGAACTTTTGCGGCGAACACCCATAATGTGTTAAATTCATTCAAATGATTAACAACTAAACTATCAAAAGGTATCCTCAAGTTGAACAATTTTTTCATTAGAAACAGTCTATTTGAAGAAGACGGCTTCTCATAAAATTTAGCCAACGCTGACATCAAACTTGAAGTGGTTTTCTCCTTGGAGACGTTGAACACAATCTGCTTTGTCAGGCACAATCGAATCTGCGCCAAAACTCTCATGTCCAACAATTCTCACTCCTCATCAGTCATCTTTTCTGACTTTTCTCTAAACAGTGGTTGATGTAAATTCTTTTGATATAAATAATCTTCCATCTGCAATTTCCACCATTGAAAATCTGTCCCGTCAAATTTTTCAATTTTTACCTTCCTATCTTCCGCCATAACTCCCACACAAAATCTACACCGATCTGAGTGAAATCTGACCCAAACTAGGGCTCTGATACCAATTGTTAGCAAAAATAGCAGAATAATACTAATACAACAACCAGCGAAATCAAATAGTTAACCGAAGAGAAAAATAGCAGAGATAGAGAACACGTAGATTTTACGTGGTTTGGCAATATGCCTACGTCCACGGGGACACGATCGAAAAACTTCCACTATGTCAAAAGAGATTACGGCACTCTAGTTCTCAACCAAAAGAGAAATTAATAAAATCACACAAGAATTTGAGATCAAACCCTAAGTTCTTATTATAGTGATTTTCCTCTTTGCTTCGGTCATCGAAAATACCAAAGGAAGCCACCACCTTCCTTTATTTTCCGGCCAAGAATTGCAGCCGCCCCCGCAAAATAATTCTTTTGCTTCGGCTAAAAAGAAAACACAGCAGCACTTTTCCTTTCTTTGCCAAAAACAAACAAATAGCAGTAGCACCAAAGAAAATAGATCCCTTCGGCCAACAATGATTTTTGTATTTTCTTTCCCTTTTTGTATGTTGTAGCCGCCATGCAACAAAACAAAAAAGAAACTCAGGCCAATCAAAATCCTAGCACACACCCTCATATATATATTTATCATAACGGGTTTGGACCGGTTTTGTACCCGTTTCGGCGAACCGAAACCCGCTACGACAATAGGGCTCTATTAGCAACACGGTCAAGTGAGACCGTAAGCGCTACCATCTAAGCATTTAGAGATAATATTGGAGAGCCTGAATAAGTCTATGGATGATTTCTATCAGATATCGCACACTTGATTCATGTGGAGGAACATCAATAGTGAATGTGTTAATAATAATTTGAAATTTCTAAAATATGACACTTAAACTAGATCCATGTATGTGGTTAATTTAATGTATCTAGAATTAATATGGTTCATGTATTTGAAGTGTCTCTTAGTATATACCATTAATTAGGATAGTCTAAAAGATGTATCTAAAATTATCTTTTGTATCTATAAATACCCTTGTACTTGCAAGCAACAGTGTTATAGTGTTCTCTTCTCAAATGAAAGTTATATCCTCTTCCTCTCCAACAAAGTGGTATCCGAGTCTAATTCCTTATAATCGAGAGAAGAGTCCTAAGGAAAACAAATTGAGAGATGGCAAACAATGGAGTAGTTTCTTTTCAATTCCCTCAATTCACAAAGGATAATTATGAGAAATGGTGTCTACGAATGAAAGCCTTGTTTGGCTCTCAAGATGTGTGGGAGGTTATACAGAAAGGCTTTGAAAAGCCTCAAAATGAAGATAATTTATCTCAAGTTGAGAAGGATACTTTGTCTAAGACAAGGAAGAAGGATCAACAAGCCCTCACCCTTATCCATCAATGTTTGGATGATTCAATGTTCGAGAAGGTGGCCGATGCTACTACTTCAAAGGAAGCTTGGAAGATTTTGGCAAAGTCTCTCCAAGGTGTTGATAAAGCGAAGAAGGTGAGACTTCAACCACTAAGGAGTGATTTTGAAGTGTTAAAGATGAAGAAATCCGAATCAATTTCAGATTATTGTTCAAGGGTTAAGGCAATTGTGAATCAATTGAAGAGATATGGAGACAAGATGGAAGATATACATGTGGTGGAGAAGATTCTTCATTCTTTGACTCCCAAATTTGATTATATTGTTTGTGTCATTAAAGAGACAAAAGATCTAGACTCAATGACCATTGAAGAATCATGAAGAAAAGATCAAGAGAAGACAAGAAGAGCCATTGGAGCAAGTTCTTAAAGGTAAGGCTACTTTGAAGAATGATGAAGAAAAACAAGGGCACTTTAGAGGACATGGACGAGGAAAAGGACGTGGATGTGGCCAAAATGGATGAGGAAGAGGCAATGAAGACAACTCAAATAATAAAGAGAGAAAGCAATCATCACCAAAAGGCCGTGGAAGAACAAGAGTAAGAGGATGAGGCTATTATCCAAATTCAAATGAAAGGAGGTATGACAAGTCTAAAGTTGAATGTTATAATTGTTATAAACTTGGTCATTATGCTTGGAAATGTCATAGTGCTACTAATAATATTGAAGAAAAAGCTAATCTTATTTATGACAACCAAGAAGTTGAAGAGTCAATTTTGTTGCTAACAATCAAAGAAGAAGAGAAGGATGTTAACGGTTTGTGGTACTTGGATAATGGTGCAAGCAATCATTTGTGCGGATACAAGGACAAATTTGTAGAGCTCAATGAGAATGTGAAAGGCAATGTTTCTTTTGGAGACTCCTCGAAAATCCACATTGAAGGAAAATGTACAATTCTCATCTCTTCCAAAGATGCTAGCCATAAATTGATCCCGATGTTTACTATGTGCCTAAATTAAGAAGTAATACTTTAAGTCTAAGCTAACTTCTTGAAAAGAAGTATGAAATTCTTATGAAAAATAAATGTCTTTGGCTTAGAGATCAAAATGCTAATTTGATTGCTAAGGTGGCTGTCAAGAAATAGGATGTTCAAATTGATATTAAAACAATTGAAGCAAAGTGTTTGAAGGCTAGTTTGCAAGACGAAGCATGGTGTTGGCACATGAGATTTGGCCATATGAACTTTGAAACACTTAGGACTATGGGAGAAAAGAAGATAGTGAAAGGGATGCCTTCAATCAACCATTCGAATTATTTGCGTGAAGCATATCTTCTCGGCAAACATACTAGAAGGAGTTTTCCAAAAGAAGCAACATTAAGAGCAACCAAGCCACTTGAACTTGTGCATATGGATGTGTGGACCGATCAATCCACCTTCATTTAGTAAGAGTAAATATTTCCTATTCTTTATTGATGATTTAGCAGAAAAACTTGGATTTATTTTCTTAAGCAAAAATCAAAAGCTTTTGCTGATTTCAAAAATTTCAAGATACTTGTAAATAAGGAGAGTGGTTATAAAATCAAAGTTTTAAGATTTGATCGAGGAGGTGAATTCACTTCCAAGGAATTCAATGACTTAGTGTAACTCATGGAATTCATCGTTCTCTGATAGTTCCTAACTCACTATAACAGAATGGAGTAGCTGAGAGGGAGAATAGAACCATTCTTAATATGGAAAGATGCATGTTGAAAGCCAAAAATATGCCAAAGGAGTTTTGGGCCGAAACTATTTTTTATGCAGTTTATTTGTCCAACCGCTCTCCAACATTAAATGTCAAAGATCAACCTCCTCAAGAAGCATGGAATGGAAGAAAACCAAGTGTTAATCATTTGTGAGTTTTTGGAAGCATTGCATGTGTTCAAGTGCCGCACCAAGAGAGAACCAAGTTTGATGATCGAAGTGTTAAACATGTCTTTATTAGATATGATTCACATTCCAAAGGCTACAAATTGTACAACCCAAGTAATGGCAAAGTGGTGGTAAGCCGAGATGTTGAATTCGATGAAGAAGCCACGTGGAATTTGGAAACCCAAGAAGAAAAATCTTATGATTTTCTTCCATACTTGGGAGAAGAAGAGCAAGAAATCATAGCGCCTATACAAGACACAACTCCACCTCCTTCACCACTTCCATTACCTACTCCTCATGAAGAAAGTTCAAGTGAAAGGCTGAGAAAAATGAGAAATTTAGGTGATATTTATGCAAGTTCTAATGAAGTCACTCTTGATTATGATGAATTGTTTTGTCTTCTTATAGACAATGAGCCTTTAACTTTTGATGAAGCCATGCAAGACAAAAGGTGGAGACAAGCCATGGATGAGGAGATCAAGTCAATTGAGAAGAACAATACCTGGGAATTAACAACTCTTCCCAAGGGTCATGAAGCATTAGGAGTCAAATGGGTATATAAGGTGAAGAAGAATGCTAAAGGAGTGTTGGAAAGATGCAAAGTAAGATTTGTTGTCAAAGGCTACAAACAAAAGTATGAAGTTGACTATGAAGAAGTCTTTGCACCCGTTGCTCGAATGGTGACTATTCGTTTACTTATTTCATTAGTAGCTCAAATGAAATGGAGAATTTATCAACTTGATGTAAAGTCAGCCTTTCTAAATGGTTAACTTGAAGAAGATGTCTATGCTGAGCAATCTTTGGGCTATGGGGTTGATGGACATGAAGATAAAGTCTTGAGATTAATGAAAGCCTTGTATGGATTGAAACAAGCACCAAGAGCATGGAATAGCCGCATCGACAAATACTTTCAAGATAATGGGTTTGTTCGTTGCCTAATGAATATGCTCTTTATGTCAAAATTCATGGTAATGGTGATTTTTTGTTTATTTGTCTTTTTGTGGATGATATTATTTTCACCGGTAACAATCCAAGTTTATTTTAAGAATTTAAGAAGGCTATGTCACTGGAGTTTGAGATGACCGACATAGGGCTCATGTCATATTTCTTGGGCCTAGAGGTGAAGCAAATGGAGGAAGGCATATTCAGTTTTCAAGAAGGCTATGTAAAAGAGTTTTGAAGAAGTTCAAAATGTTTGATTGTAATCCTGTAAACACACCCATGGAAACTGGAGTAAAGTTATCAAAGTTTGGAGATGAAGAAAAGGAAAATCCCACTCTTTTCAAAAGTCTTGTCAGAAGCTTGAGATATTTAACATGTACAAGGCCTAATATCCTTTATGCAGTTGGAGTAGTGAGTCATTTCATGGAAATTCCTACTTCCACCCATATGAAGGCTGCTAAGAGCTTTCTTGGCTACCTAAAAGGTACACTTGATTTTGACTATTTTATTCTTCGTCTAATAATTTCAAGCTTATGGGATTTTGTAATAGTGATTTTGCAGGAGATATTGATAATAGAAAGAGTACTACTTGTTTTGTATTTTTCATGGGTGATTGTGCTATCTCAAGAGTTTAAAAAAGCAACTTATCATCACTTAACGTGTGAGTCTGAATATGTGGTGGCAATCTCTTGTACTTGTCATGCTATTTAGCTAAGAAGGTTGTTAAAGGAACTTTATTTATCATAAGAAGAAGCTACAGATTGACAACAAGTCTGCACAAGCACTTGCAAAGAATACAGTGTTCCATGATCGAAGCAAGCATATAGACACAAGGTATCATTTCATTAGAGAATGCATTGCTAATAAGGAAGTAGAGCTCAAGTATGTGAAAACTCAAGATCAAGTCACGGATATTTTCACAAAGCCATTAAAATTTGAAGATTTTCAAAGGTTGAGAGCAAGACTTGGTGTGAAGAAGAAAATTTCAAATTAATGGGGGATGTTGTTAATAATAATTTGAAATTTCTAGAATATAACTTTTAGACTAGATACATGTATGTGGTTTAATTAATGTATTTAAAATTAATATGATTCTTGTATTTAGAAGTGCCTCTTAGTATACACTATTAATTAGGATAGTTTAAAGGTGTATCTAAAATTATCTTTTGTATATATAAATACCCTTATACTTAGCATTTGCAAATAACAAACTTATAGAGTTCTCTTCTCAAAAGAAAGTTATATCCTTTTCCTCTCTAACAGAATGAAGAGGCACAATCAATGCATGGAGAAGCACCATGAATGCTACATCAAGTTAGTTACCCGCATACGGTGATACTTTCCGGGAAAGCTGATCATCCTATCGAACAAAGTCATCGAGCCTGGTGAGATATCATCTAATGAATCAAAAGACCCAGTTGCAGATAGGAGGGAGGACAAGGACGCAAACAAGGACGACAATAGTAACGAGGTAGACAATTGAGCCAGGTATACTCTACTCAACTCTTCCTTAATCGTATCATGTGCTTCTTTATGTACTTTCATGCTTGATACTTATTTATTTGTATTGAGAGGACATTGCAATAATTAAGTTGGGCATAGAGGACATGATTCATATGGGTTGTCATCGCTGACTGTGTTTAATATATCTACATAGTAGAGTATTTTTTTAAAAATAAACATAAACCCCTCTCCTTGTAAAAAGTAAAGCTAATGCAAGGACGAGGATAATCATAGGTGGATATGTTAGTGGATATCTTGGAGTAAAACAAATTTGATAAGTATCCTCTAATTATCTCTAACAGAAAATTAAGATCGGACAATAGAACACCTTGACATCCTTAGATTGGACAAAAATATGCATCCCATTTATATACACAATGATTCATGAAAGCTATGAGGATGTGGAGAAACCAGATGGAGATCCTTGTCACTTCTAAAAAAAATAAGAAGGTGAAACTATTTTTAAGGTAAGGATCGTTTTAATCAATAAATAAAGGTAATATATATTGAGTAGTTTTGTGTATGTATGTTCACAAAGAAAGTGTTTGTGGACTAAATGATGCAATTATGAACCTAGTAGTTGGGTATTTGTGTGTCAAGTAGCATAGATATTCACATGAACAGTAAATATAAAAAAGGGAAAAAAGAGAGAAAAATAAAAGGACAAGATAATTCATTAGTTCATTTCTGAATTTAAAGCTGAACTGAATCAAAACATGATCATGAGTGTGTATAAGAGTAGAAGATTAGGATTAAGGCCATTTACAATAGGATCAAAGTTATCATAAAGAGATGTTAGGAGTATCTAATTCGGAGTTGACTCAAACATTGAAAACTTAAGAAAGTTCACGAACTTTGCTAATTAGTGGAGCTTGATATAGAAGATATAGAAGGGGGGAAACAAAAAGATTTTATTTTGTATTCTTAAGATTTTTTTTTTTTTTTAGTTTTCTTTATTTTCCATTATCCTTATTTAACTTTTGTTTATCCCTAATCTCTATTTCTTGATGTTTATAGGTTACGTCACTAGAAACCTTCACCTTCGAAAGACACTACTCAATCATTAGGATAACATAAGAGTTTAAGGGCTTGTTCCATATACTAAATGCAACCATGATTCTAACAAAAGTGAGATAGGTTTTTCTTTTATTTCTAGTTAGATTTTCTTTTTCATTTCTAGGTTGGAAAATTTTGAGTATTTTTAGAATGGATTAGCGAAACTTTGGTTAGGGGTGTAATTATGAGTGCAAAATGTATTATTTCATATGTAATTTAAGCACTCGTAATCTATCTATATGCTTTAATGACATGGCATTAATGATATATTACACAACTTCATTAAATCTCCAATTTGATTATATACCCTATCTTAACAATTGTTTTAACATGTTTCTACAGTTTTGGAGTCAAATCGATAAGAACAAGTGTATAGAACAGGTGGCTATCGACAACTATCTAGTAACTATCAACAGCCATGTATATTTTTAAAGACTGAGCCAACCTGCACAATGATGTTGAAGCCAATGTCAAGCAGCTATCGACAGCGTGAATCCCTAAACTTTCATGCCACTTGATATCGAACAACTACTAAAGCTTCTATTAACAGCAGAATGCACTGATATGCAGATACAACTAATGATTTGACATATATGGTTCTAAATTAAGTTAATAATATATTTCCTTAGATGATTTTAAATATCCCTTGTAAATCTTATTTATAACATATAAATAAAATATTCATATATGGAATCCCAGCCTTGATGATTATAAATATCCCTTGTAAATCTTATTTATAATATATAAAGAGATCAGAATTCTTTCTGTGATTGATTTTCCTTCATCTTCTTCTTCTTTGTTCTTGAGAAAAATCTGATTTTTGACAAAAATAAAGAGTTTGATTAATAGAAGTGTTTCTTTTTTTATGTGAAGAACCCAATGGATATAAGCATATAGTCCCCTTTTGGCGATGAATGATGAGATGAATCCTAAGTCATTGAATTTGTAAGGTTTAAATTGTTTTCTAGACTTTTAGTGATTTAAAATCTTTATTTTGAGTTTTCCTATCTATCTTAATAAAAAAATATATAATTTTGGGCTCCTTGATAGTCTACATTTTGATAGTGTAATTGCTTCTTAGATTTTGATGTGTTATTCACAATTAAGATATGGTGCATAATTAGGTTTTGAGTAATTATTTCTTTTTATTAATAGATTACTCTTAGAATCACATTAAAGTATTCATAAAGTTATTAATTTTGGGATCAAATTCAAAAAAGATTACTGCTTGAAATTGTATGTTCAGAAGAACAATCTTCTACTAAATTTAACCATGTAATCTATTTAGTTGTGATAAAACTTGCATTTAACCTTCCAACAAAAAGGTTCAGAAAGAGTTCTCTCATGTATGTTGATACTCTCTATTACTTTTTCTACTCAAATCTCTGTACTTTCAACCCATTCTCTCTCTCACTCTCTCTCTCTCTAACTAAATTTGTCTTTAAAAGTCTTTCAATCCACTCTCTCTCTTTAACAATATCTTTCTTTGAAGCATTTATTGTTTTAGGTACAATGCCTCAAGAAGAATGACCTTGAG
The DNA here is from genome assembly GCA_036321105.1 of Dracaena cambodiana. Lineage (NCBI taxonomy): Eukaryota > Viridiplantae > Streptophyta > Magnoliopsida > Asparagales > Asparagaceae > Dracaena > Dracaena cambodiana. The sequence goes on along the minus strand of JAYEPQ010000005.1, from coordinate 17,600,973 downwards.
TTGACTTCTGAGCACTACTTTATAATCGTCTGCCCTTGAGAGTATACATATTAGATTGCATTAGTGATCGGTGTGTCACACACATCCTTCGTTTACTCATCCTCTCTCACATTGTTGACTATATAACAACTACAGATCCAAATTTTTGCATATGCATACAATTGCTTAGCATGATCAATGCCAAACTACGGTCCAGGCCCACTTTGCCTCTACCATATTTAGTCACTAGAACTTGTAGCACTCTATTATCCCAGTCAGAATTTGCAGCATATGAAGGGGATCGTGTTCTTATTAGGAGCAAGTGCACTTTCGTGTCATATAATGCAGTAGTCCCTTAGGATTGTACACCAGAAACCACTGACGAGGATGTGCCCACTTCTGACCCCACGAAGGTGGAGGAGAATGATGCCTTTTTTTTTTTTATCAAGACCCTTCGATGGATACACGGGACTACTTAGATATGATCTGTAGGAGAATGGGTAATATATTTAGAGGCACTTAAAGAGAAATGAGTATGGGGAGTGTTAGTTCTCAGACTCTTAGAGGGTGATTTGATGCTGGTCGGCAATAGAGGGTCACCATTACTGATTCGTATATTAAGATATATATGAGTTTAGGTGTGGAGAGAGTCTACTAGTTTTTCATTTTAGGACTTTTCTGTTTTACTTATAGGACTTTTTATTTCTAGGATTTTTACTTTTCCTTTTAGACTTTATTTTTCTTTTCTAATATTTTTGGGTTTTGCTAATTTTCACTTGGATAATTTTTAGGTCATTTTGTATTCTTTTCATTTGTATAAAATTTTCATTCTTTGTCATTTGATAAAAAAAAAAAAAAAAAAAGAGAAAAGATCAAATTCTACAAGAAATTAAACGAGTTTCAAATACTAAAGTAAATTTAGATTGGATAGTGTAATTGAAAATGTACTTGAGTTTTTGTAATTTATTTCTTCCTATATTATATTGTCCTTGTTTAAAGCTTTTAGATTTTTTTAATGGCCCATTCTTTTATTTAATTTTTTTCCATCCACTTTTTCCTCTGAAATTTTGAGGGCATATCACTGAAAATCCTCACAAGACACCTAGGGGTTTAGTGTATTATTGTACGTGCCAAATACAATTGCAATTTTTGCAAAGTGAGTTAGAAAATTTCTTTTCTTTTGGGTTTAAATTTCGCTCGAGAACTAGTAAAAGATATGAGTGGGAATATGATCAGTATCGTATTTTATATTTTTTTTATTGCATTTTTATCTATTTTTTGTACATAAATTATGTTACTCAAATATTTTTAGTTATTTTTCAAGTTTTAAGTTTTTGCTACAAGAAATACATCCAATCAGCGAAAGAGTCACAAAACTGTTTCAAAAGCACCAAATGAAGAGAATCCAATAGCCAAGGCGATTAAGAGCACACAAATGGCCATCAGACCACGTCAGAAGGAAGGCAAAAGCTCATAGACAAAGTGCCAAAACATCTAAAGCGTATCTCAAAGCTTTTGTTGCGACATAGAAAAAATTGTCGTTGGGTGGTGCAAAACTGTAGTAAACTAGAGCCAAACTTTATGGGATTATTCCTATGCGGTATTGGGGTCTACTAATGGGGCACTGACCACCACTATCTAGCAGCCAATACTATTACTTAGTGGAAAATATTATGAATCAGCAATTAGGATTTCTAAAGAAAAAATCGTGTATTTTTATAATTCCTCTAGGCTACTTGGATTAGGATTTGAGACTCTATATGCTTGTGTAAAAAAACATAACTTAACATTTTGATAATGAATAGAATTTTTGAGAATTTTGAAATTAAGATTGAGACCACCATGCCTTCATCTCTCTTGCTAGAGCTTCTTATTCCTTCAAACTTTTATTCTATAAGGTAATATTTTTTTATTGATTTTCTTGGGTAGTTTTTAATAATTTTTCTAGTATAGTTTGTATGGCTTCTTACTTGAACATCATTTTTGTTGTTTTCTAGTCATGGCTAAATAAATCTTAGTGATATAAAATTTTAAATAAAACTAGGTTTAGATTATTAACCATTATGAAGCATTTTTTTTATCTCTCATGTACTTAATTTTATGATAGATTAAGAGGTTAAAGTAAGATATTTAATTTGTAAATATAAGAGTTTGATAGGTTATACTTATTAACAATTAGATAGCCTATGCTTTCTTGCAGATTTGGAAATGGTACTTTGTTTAACTAATTAATAAATCTATTAATCTATTTCTAATTTGATTGATTAATATCTCCTTTGACATTTTATTCTTGAGGAATCTTCTTGATATCACATACTCAAAAATAGAAGTTAATTATTAGAATTAAAGTTTATATTTTTCCTATGTATTATGAAGTGTAGAAAATAATGCGTTTCGAAACGCGTTATAACGCGTTTCCTAACATAGTGCGGACCTGATGCTCCTTAACAATAGGAAAAAACACAATTCTGCGTAGCGGTGCATTTTTTCAAAATAACGTACGTTACGTAACGGAACGTTATAACTCACAATAACGCACGTTATTTCCTAGGGCTATTTTGTGTATAAATAATCGCGTACAGTAATGAAACCCTAAATCTCTCCTCCTTTTTCTTTCGCAACTGAAAAAATCCTTGCCTCGCTTCTCCGCTTCCCTCCCTCTCTAAAAATCCCGCCTCTTCTCCATCCTCTCCGGTTGCAGAAGGAGCAACTCCGGTGGTGAATCCAACTCCGGCAAACTTTCAGGTAAAATTTTAAACCCTAACAATTTTAATTTTTTGATTTTTGTATTACTTACTTGCTGATGTTAGGAAATCAAAGTTTTAATTTTTTTTAATTAATACATTAAATCTTGTTCGTTTGTGGTTTATGTTTGCTATGTTAGGCAATAAAAGTTTAATCAAGGCAGTCTTGTTCCATTTTCTTCAGTAATTTTTTTTTCCTGATTATGTACAAATTCTGCTGTACAGTCTTATTCCAATTTCTTCAACAATTTTTTTCCTAATTTTGTACAAATTCCGCTATATAGTCATGGGGCTAATACTTCCAAATTCCAATTTAGAGATTAATTTGGTTTGCTTCAAGATAACAACACAGATTAAATGGGAGAATTTTCTTGATAGCCTACTGCACTTTACTGTTGCAAATATAAAATTGATAGCCTTCTGCATTGTACTGTACTGATAGGCTAATTTGGTTTGGCTTGCTCATTACTGATAGCCTACTTTAAGAATTTTCTAAGATTAATTTGGTTTGGCTTGCTCATTACTATATTGTACTAATAGTCTACTTCAAGAATTTTTTGAGATTAATTTGGTTTGGCTTGCTCATTACTGTATTGTACTGATAGCCTATTGTACTTTACTGTTGCAAATATAAAATTGATAGCCTACTGTATTGTACTATTGCAAATATAAAATTGATAGCTATATACAACAGTACATCCATTTGGATAATTTTCTTGCTCATTTTACAACAAAATATACATCAAAAATATGAAATTGGATGATCCCACTTCGCTACAGAACCCATAATCCAATACATCCATTACTTAGTATAATTTTCTTGCTCATTTCTGTCCATGTTTGCTTGCATATTTTTTGGCGCAATTTCATAATTCATTTCCTGCAATTTATATTATGGCTTGTTAAAATTTGCGCCCTAAAACAAATTGTTAAAAGTATTATATCAAAACACAAAACATAAAGTTTAAAAAAATAATGCAATTAATTAAAATGTTGAAATTGAAATTGAAAGTCTGAAAGTTTTAAAATAGAAAACATAAAATTAATTACATATATTGTTTTTGTTATTGTTGAAACTGAAAGTTTTTTTTATTATTTTTTATTTCCATGAAATCTAAGAATCATGTCTGAACACTTGGATCCGGCAAGAGAATGGGGGATTCATAAATATGGTGAACCAAGAAATTATTTTTATTGCAAATTTTGCAATCACCACATCACTGCTGGAATTACAAGATTGAAATATCATTTGGCTGGTACAAGAAATTGTATTAAAATTTGTGAGCGAGTCCCAGTAAATGTGAAGAAAGTATGTCAAGAGACATTACGGATTACGGAGTTAGAGAAGAAGAAGAAGTTAGCATTGACTGGTGAAATTGGGAGAATAGGTGAACCACAGGCTGAGGTGATTAGCCAAGAACTTGAAAGTACAGCAGGAAGCAACTCCCAACCTCAGACTTTAGGTGCAATAGACAAATTTATTAATGTGGAAGCTCGTCAATCGAAACATGAAACTACTATAAAGAAGGAGGCAAGAGAGGATTGTATCAGAAAGATTGGCAGATGCATATATGCTAATGAATTATCATTTAATATATTGAATAGTCCGTATTGGAAAGAGATGATAGAAATAGTTGGTAACTTCGGATTCGGTTTGAAGTAATCATCCCTTTATGAGATAAGGACACGAGTCCTTAAGGCCAAGGTTAAGGATATTAATAAAATCAAGGAGAAACGCATATTGGCCTGGGAGAAATATAGATGTACAGTTATATCAGATGGATGGTCTGATAGGAAGAATAGAAACTTAATTAACTTTCTTGTAAATTCACTGGAGGACACTTTCTTTTATAAGCCCATTGATGCATCAGATCAGTTCAAGATTGGAACTTTTTTGTGGGAGTGTATTGACAAGATGATTGAGGAGGTTGGAGAAAAAAATATTGTTTAAGTGATTACCGACAGCCATGCCTCTTATGTGAATGCTCATACAAAGCTTATGGAATCAAGACAATATCTATATTGGACTCCTTATGCAGTTCATTGTATTGATGTGATACTTAAAAACATAGGCAAGATGAACATTCATAAGGAGACTCTTGATATGGCAAAAAGTATAATACAATTCATTTATAATCATTATTGGGTTCTCAGTTTGATGCAGGCATATACAAAGGGGAAAGAACTTCTAAAGCCTGCCATCACTCGATTTGCTACCTCATTCTTGACTTTACAAAGATTGTATAAATTAAGGCAACCTCCAAGAAAATGTATGCATCTGATGAATTTAATAAGAATGTTTGGGCCAAAAAACCTAATGCAATTAAGGCCAAGAAAGCAGTGTTGTCTAGCCAAAACTTCTGGGGTAGTGTTCTGTTTTGCTTCGGAACCACTCTTCCACTTGTCTATGTACTGCGAGAGGTAGATTCAGATGTTAGGCCTTCTATGCCTTTTCTTTATGAAATACTAAATAGTTGCAAAGAGAACATTGTTGATATTTGTGATGGAAATAAGAGAAAGTATATGCCTTATTGGAATATAATAGATAAGTGGTGTTTAGATATGTTATATAGGCCTCTCCATGCGGCGGTATATTTTCTTAATCCAAAATGTTTCTATAGCGATATCTTTTTCAATGTTCCAGAGGTGACAAGAGGCCTTCATGAATGCATGCAATATATGATACCTGATCTTAATGAGTATGCACAAGCTGATGTCGAGTTGGATCGGTGTAAATAGAAACTTGAAGAGTTTGAATCCCCACTAGCTCAAATGACTATGAATGCCCATAGTCCAGGTATAATTTTATTCATTTCTATGTTTCGATGCATAGCTATATGATTGATTTTATAGCAAATTTTTAACTCAACAATTATTTTAGCTATTTGGTGGGAAAGATTTGGAGAAGACGTTCCTACACTCCAAAAGTTTGCAATTTGGATTCTCTCTGTTGCTATTAGTTTTTCTGGATATGAACGCAATTGGAGCACTTTTGAGTAAGTATGAAAATTTAAAACTAAAATTTTTTGGTTGATATTTTATTTTATTGATATTTTTTGAATTTAGTTATACAAATTCACATTTCACAAATTTGTTGAAGGTTCATTTAAAGAAAAGATCTCGCTTGGAGCAAGAGAGAGGAATATATGGAGAAAACGAATGAATTTGGATCTGATTCTTATAGTTGAAGCAACTCCTAATAATGAATGGCTTGTAGAGAGTGAAGAACTGTATCTTGCCGATGATCTTGGATTGTTTGATGACCTAGATGAGAATATTGTTGATACGGGAATAAGAGATTTTCTAGATGTCACCGCGATTAATAGTAATCAAAATGTTATGGCCACTGCAGATAAAGATGACAAGCAAGATAAGAATGAAACTACAAGAAAAAAAGGGAGGGTCGATGATACTAATTATATTTTGGACGAGGATGATCTAGTTGTAGTAGAGTAGATGATGGCATGAGTACTTAACTTGTATATCTTGGAGGAGATTGCTTCGTATAATTTAAATACTTAATTTGTAATTTTGTATGATATGAAATTGTTAATGTGCTAACGATTAAGAGTTTTAAGACTTTTATGTATATTGTGATGTGAATTATGAATTCTAAACATAGTTTAAAAAATTATTGTGATATTTGCTATAAATTTTTTAAAAAAAAATTATGCCTTTAAATTGATTTTACACTTTTTTGTATGATTTTTTGGATTTATTTACTTATTTATGAAACTTATTAAATATAAATTTATATTTATTTTAATTAAATAAATAGAAATTTGCATAACCTACATTATGTGTTATGTTATTTGTTACATAACCTAACAAAAAAACAACGTTACGTTAACGTTATCGTTATTTTAAATATTGGTATCATGATTGATCATGATGAAAAGAGAGGAAAGAATTTATAGATTATGACTATACTTTCTTCCCTGGATTCTTTAATCTTAGATTTTGTTTTTCCCATTGATAATTTAGTCTTTTCCAATAACCATCTTTTTATTAACTCGTTTGAATTAGGTTAAAATTAAAATTTTTGAATACTAAATATCCTTATAGGATATTTATCTAAATGTATATTAATATTGTCAACTTGTGAGCCAATTTCATCTTCTTCTTGACGATGTGACATTTTCATAGTCATCACACCTTGGTTCATCTAGTTCATTCATTTGAAGCTTTGGGCCTGCATTATCTAAATGTATATTAACGACTTTCTGCATCCAATAAATTTTATGTTTGAGCTCTACAGGAGGGTAACATGTTTGATATGGAGACATGCCTAAGCATGTTTTATAAGCTGTATAGCATGCCCAAAGAACTACAGTCAATCGTACAGACCAATCTTTGTGGTTTGGGTGGTGTATTGTAATTAATTAATCATCTTCTCAAGGATTTGCTTAAGTTCCTTGTTAATAAGTTCCCTTCGTCCATGGGATTGTGGATGGTCAGGTGTACTGAGCTTGTGTGTGATATTTTATTTTCAAATTAATTTCTCAAAAACTTTATTGGAAAAGTGGAAGCCCCCATCACTAATGATAACTTTTGGAACCCCAAATCGTGACAGAATATGTTCTTTCAAAAAACTTTATTATGGTTTTATGATCATTGCTGCGACATTCGGTAGCGTCGACCCATTTAGAAACATATCAACCACAACCAGAATATAGAGGTACCCACATGAAGAATGAAGAGGACACAGGAAGTCGATGCCCTAGCAACTGAAAACCTCAATAATGAATATCGGTATTTAAGGGCATATATTCCTCTGAGTTAGTGCTCCCAACTTCAGATAATTCTCATAACTCTTGCAAAAGTGTGGGTGTCCTTAAACATACTCGTCCATTAGAAACCATATTAATGAATTTTGTCTAATGTTTTTTTAGACAAAAAGTGGTCGTCACAAGCTTCTGCATGGAAAAATAATAAGAGATTATAGATTGCATCATCAGGCACAACACCTCATGATTTGATCATAGCAGTATTTAAACAAATGTGGATCATCGTAAATTAACAGTGTATCTCACTGAGAAATTGTCGCTTATCTCAAGCGCTCCAATACTCTAGCATGTTACTTGCAACAAGAAAAATCATAATATTAAGAAACCAAGGAGTAATGAATATGGCAAATAATTACTCACTTAGGAAAGAATCCTAATGGGCCCAAATGGGCAGTCCATCATTTTCAAAGCAAAACCATGAAAGCTAGTTCAGTAGCCACATTCTCCACTTTCCTTTGTCTTTTATTTCAAGATCGTATTCTTGGAGAAGTGGTATCCATCAGATTAAACATGGTTTGGCATTTTTCTTGGACAACAAATATTTCTAAACCTCTTATGTTGTAGTGTAGTTTATTTATGTGTCATTTAGCATTTTGCATACTTAGTAAATGATATATGGCTTCTTATCGCTTCTTATCGCGGCACTGTCCATTACTGCTCCAATTGTGTAATTTTGGCATTACATATGATTTCGAATGGGAGGTGCCAACCTTGTATGCTTGGTGCTTATGTTAGCATCTCTTTTAGCATATCGAATGTAATCTAACATGTTTGTGTCTACTCAAACTGCACATCTTAAGTAAGAAGATTAAATAAAAGTCTAACTATGATATTGAAATTTTTTATGAACCTCTTATAAATTTCAGCATGCTCTAAGAATGAGCATATATCCTAAACAATTTTCACTTAACAATTTTCACTTAACAGTTTTCGCTTAACAATTTTCGGAGTTAGTATGTTTGAGATTGGCTTGATTTTCACTTTGTAACTCTTCATATCTTTAGATGATACAGTGTGTCCAAGACTATTCCCTTTTATCCATGAAGTAACATTTTCCCAATTATGAAGTAGGTTCTTTTATTCACGTTGTTCTAAAACTCCTTCTAAATGGACCAGGTAAGATGCAAAACTATCTCCGAAGACTAGAAAGTTATCCATAAAACCTCTAAAAAGTCCTCAACCATAATGCTGAATATACATACAAGCATTGTTGAAAAGTGGCGGACCATTACATGAACCAAATGGTATTCTTCTAAATGCAAAAATAATAAAAAAAAAAAAAACAAGTGAAAATAGTTTTTTCCCTATCCTCTAGAGCAATGTCGATTTTATAATCCCGATATAACAATCTAGAAGCAATAAAATTCCTAACCTACTACTCTCTCTAAGACAGTCAAGGAATGGCAGTGCAAATTGATCTTTCTTCGTTACCTAGTTTAATGTTACGTAGTTGATGCACACGCCACCTATAGCAGTACGAGTTGGCACTATTAGCAAAAATAATAATACTACCAATGCAACAACCAGCGGAATATAGTAGTTAACCGAAGAGAAAAATAGAAGAGACAATGAACACAAAGATTTAACGTGGTTCGGTAATATGCCTATATCTACGGAGATACGATCGAAACCATCCACTATATCAAAAGAGATTACAAGTCTCTTTCCCTCAACCACAAGAGAGAAATCAATAAAATCATACAAAATAAAAGATCAAACCCTCACCTCAAAAAGGAATACAATAATCTTTGTACTTGTGCTACAGCCACCGCCCTTCTCCTTTGCTTCAGCCGTAATTGCAGCAACATGAAAGAACAGCAGCAGTCGCACACAACTTCCACTTTTCTTGCTTCAGCCGCAACAAGAAAAGAAACACAGCTACCACCAATACTTTTGGCTTCAACCGCACTAATTATTTTGTGCTTCAGCCGCCACAACAACAACAAAAAAAACCTCTAGCCGCACACCCCCATATATATATATATATATATATATATATATATATATATATATATATATATATATATATATATATATATATATATATATATATATATATATATATATATATATATATATCATAATGGGTTTGGGTCGGTTTTGGACCCATTTGGGCGGACCTAACCCGCTGCGGTAATAGGGCACCATTAGCAATAATATCCCACTTGGAAACCTATTTCAAAATTTGTAATCTCTATACATGATAATCCTAACGTCCCAAGTTTTTACCTTGATCGTTTAAAGTCTCAATTTTAGCATTCAATACAAATGCACCAAAGTTGAGCAATAACTCAACTTTTTTCCATCAACCGGTTTTATCATCATATCTGTAGGACTCTTACTGCCCTCAATCTTTTCCAACTTCAATTGGACATTCTCCAATAAAGATCTAATGAAGTGATAGCTCAAGTAAATATGTTTAGTCCGTGAATGATACGTCGAGTTCTTAGCAAGATGAATTGCACTCTGACTATCACTGAACAACCTGAATCAACTCCTTCAAAACTCAATTCACTCATCAATCGCTGCACCCAAATAAACTCCTTATTTGCTTCTGCAACTGCTACATACTCAGTTTCTGTCGAAGATAAAATAACAATTGATTGTAATCTTGAAATCCAGCTTACCACTGTCCCTCATACAGTAAAGACATAAATTGTGGTGCTCCTGCCATTGTCTCTATCACCATCATTGTCCGAATCCATAAAACCTTTCACATCAATGTTATCACCCCCAAAACACAAACAATACTTTGAAATACTTTTCAAATACCTGAAAATCCACTTTACTGCTTGCCAATGTTCTTTCTCAGAGTTCTTCATGAATCTACTCACTACTCCCACTACATGTGCAATATCTAGTCTTATACTCACTATTGCATACATGCGACTCCCAATGGCTGATGAATAAGGCACATGTTCCATATATCTCATCTCCTCATTTATCTTAGTACCTTACTCTTTTAACAGTTTAAACTGACTACCAAGAGCTGTAGTTACCAGTTTTGCATTCTCCATTTTGAATCTCTCCAACACCTTCTTGATATACCACTCCTAAAATAACCACAATTTTTTACTTTTCTTATCTCGGGTAATTTGCATCCCACGAAGCTATTTCGCCTCACCCTTGTCTTTCATAGAGAATATTCCTACTAACTTCCTCTTTGGATCATTGATTTTCTTCATGCAGGAACCTGCCACAAGTATATCATCTACATACAAAGTAAGTATAATAAAGTTACCATTCTTAAATATTTATAGATATGCACAATGATCTGAATTACATCTTGTAAAACTCAAATCGAACATAAACTTGGCGAACTTCAAGTATCATTGCCTCGACGCATGTTTCAATCTATGCAAACTCATTTTCAGTCTTCATATCCAATTATTCTTTCCTTCAACTTCATATCCCTCTGCTTGTTCCATGTATATTTTCTCCTCCAAATCCCCATGAAGGAAAGCAGTTTTCACATCAAACTGCTCTAAATACAATCCTTTCACATCCACAATACTCAATATTGTTCTGATAGAAGTCATCTTCATAACTGGTGCAAATATCTCATTGAAGTCAATACATTTTTCCTCTGACCGAATCTCTTCACCACAAGTCTCGCCTTGTATCTTTGTGTCCCTCCTGCCTCATATTTCACTCTGTATACCCACTTATTATGCAATACTTTTATCTTTTCTGGTCGTTTCACCAATTTTCATGTGTGATTCTCCTCCAAAGAAGACATCTCATTATGCATGGCTTACTCCCACTTAAGACGAAACTTATCATGCATAGCCTCTTGGTAACTCTCTGGCTCACCTGCATCAATATACAAAACATGATATAAAGGAAGACAAAGTTTTTAAGTTGGCTTCTTTATCCTAGTGCTCCTCCTCAAATTTGGAACACTCTCTTCTTCGGATGAAGAACTGAAACCATCTACTTTAATTAGTGGATCTCTCTCCTATTTGCTCTCATATAAAACTTGTGTATTCTTAGGTGTAGTCATTTCTTCTCTTTCAAATGTAGCTATTTCTTCATTTCTTTCATCCCTGAGATTCATCCCATCCTATGGCTTATCCAGCTTTAAGTGGTCTTTCTCAACTGTTTTCTCACTCTTTCTCTCAATTCGGTCATTATACATACATCTCTCATTGAATACTACATCTCTGCTACAATTCACCTTGTTATGCTCATAATCCCACAAGTGATAACCATATTTGTCGCCACTGTATCTAATGAATGCACACTTTTGAGATTTAGAATCAAGTTTGTTTCTAATTTATGATCCACATGTGCATATGCTATACAACTAAATACTTTTAAGAATGAATAATTCACAGTCTTACCAGAGCACACCTCCTATGGAATTCCTCCATCTAAAACACTAGCTAGACTTATGTTGATCAGATAAATTGTCATATCTACAGCGACTCTTCAAAGTTGCAAAAACAAACCTGCATGTAGTCTCATACTCCGAGCTCGCTCCAAAATGATTCTATTCATCCTCTCAGCTATGTCATTCTGCTGTGGTGTTTTCAGTACAATCTTCACTCTCCTAATCTCATGGGTAGAGTAATAGTCATCGAACTCCTTATTGCAAAATTCCTCACCATTGTCTGACAACAGACATTTCACCTTCAAACCTATTTCATTCTCAACAAGAACTTTCCATATCTTGAAGATTTTTAAGACATCGAATTTCTGCTTAAGTGTAAACGCCCATGTTTTCTTACTTGCATCATCTATGAAAATTACAAAATAAGAATTACCTTTAAAAGACTTCACCGAAGAAGACCCCCATACATCTGTATGCACCAACTTCAATCTCTCGGTTTTCTTCTCCTTACCAACCTTCATACGTTTAATGTCCACCATGTTCCATCCTATAATGCCTTATGTACACAAAACACATTGAGTAGCCGCTCTTCTTGATTCTCAATAAGGTATGTCGAGATAACCACAGCAAAAGTTTTTTCTGGTTCCAAAAAAGCATATTTAAGATCCTCAGGAAGGGGTATAAGCTCTAGATTTGGGACTTCTACTCCAGAGGGAACCATTTTCTTCTATTAAGGGGTAACTCTTAGAATCTCTCTTTTCATAATCCATCTTACATAATTAAACGATAAACATTACCGTATAATTATTAAATTTACAAGCATCAAACAATCCAAAGCTTTCAAGAAATTGTGTATTTGTCACTAGAATCATCTCCGAAGGGGCGGAGGCATGATGATGTGATGTTATTTTACTTGCAAATTTCTTCAAACAAGTTGACTTCTTGAACTTATGTTTACGCATCCAGTTGATTGCATGCAATGAACATATTGAGCTCTAGAATCATTTTTCCAAATGATAACTTGACAACACCATTTCTGTAATTGATCACAACATGGCAGTCGCTAAAAAACGGTTGTCTAAGTATAATCAGAATCTCCTAATGCGAGTTAATATATAACAGGTGTAATATAGATAATCATAAAATCAATAGAGAAATAGAAATTGTCAATCTACACAAGTATATCCTCGGTTGCTCCCTTCGGAAGCCCAACTAATCAGTGTACTAATTGAAGAGTGACTGGTGTAGGCTTGAACTTCCCTAAACCTACTTGATTTTAAACAATGTATATATGGTAAATAATTCATGCTAGTGCCTAAATTAAAGAGTGCTTTACTAATTAATGTTGTATTAACCGATGACACTTGATATCGTAGGGCATCTAGGAACCTAATATTTCAAGGGATGGCATACTTGGTGGAATAGTGCAACTCACGTGTCCATCAGAAAGGTCTTCTTTGGATGTTGCAATGTCGCTTCATTGTGCACGTGTTCTTTAGAAATTTTATGTATGCAGGCAGGTACTTGTTTTATCACTTTCAGAAGTGGAATTCTAATATATACCTGTTTGAAAACATCAAATTTCAGCATATGAAATATTCTTTTTCAATTAATGGGGATAAAGCTTAACAGGCTTGTAATTGGTAGAATCTCATTGTTAGTGTCATTCTTAGTTTTTGTAGAGTCCTCACTGGACTTATATAGCATGCTTTTCAGTTATTTCCGAAAATGGTTCATCTGAAACTTTACCACTTTTTAGACTAATTGGAGCATTAAGGTTAGTATCATCATAAGTATTAGAAAAATTAAATTGGACCTTCAACCTTAACTTTGTTGCTTACTTCAGGTTGAGATGTTAGCTTTTCTTGAATATGCATAGCAGAATTAAGGTTACCGATTTGAGTCTGTATATTCAATCACATTCTAGCTATTAACTATTTGTTGTGACTGGATGGATTATTGCTATGCTGCATTCATGTCAAGTAATCCTCAAGGTTTCGATCCTGTGGCTGCTAATATACTGAAGCTATTGATGTGTCACGAGTTGAGCATATTGTTACAGCATTTGATTTACATGTTGATGGCTAGGCAAATTGTTGTGGATGTGCTTGCTTCCATTTGAGATTATGGTGATTCTTCCAATCTGGATTATATGTTACTGAGTAAGGGTTACTTACAGGTTCTGAAAACGTGTTGAAAGCAATGGCTTTTTCGTTAGAACTTCTTTGAATGCAGGTAGAATCGGACGGTCACGAGTGATATATCCTTGTAGCCCATCTCCTGTACTTCTTCCAATACGCTTGTCATTATGGTCTCTTGATAACCAAGGCTTCAACTTTCTTGGTGGGGGTTTACCGGTGTCATAGCTATATCTTCTATCTCACCAAGTTTTGGAGGTCCACCTCTAGCTATAGATGTAGTCGTTGATTGATCCCTTTCAGAAGTATCCTCCGTTTTCCAAGTTGGAGAGTTTTTGGCAAGAGAGTCTAGATACTCCCATGCAACATCGACTTCTTTATTTGAAAAATTCTTCATTACACATTGTCCTGGAAGAAATGATCAAGCATTGATAAAATGTACTCATTAATCTCCATATCACAATGTCTTGAGGTGGGAACAACAGTGGTAAATCCTTAAGTCAATCCCAACGATCAAAGAAAGTCTCATTTTCCCGATGATGGAAGGTAATGGTTTGCTACCGCAAGTAGTTCGTACAATGTGAGGGGAAAGCTTTCTGAGGAACTCTTTCTGCATCTCATCCCATCGGCTGAACAAATTTAGCCTTAAGGAGTGATGCCACGTATTTACTTTATCCTTCAAAGAGTAGGGAAGAAGCTTCAGTTTTAATAGTTTTAATTGTTCTGCACTGATGTTCTATATATTTATTGAGACGTGGACTCCTTCGCATTCTCTTAGATGTAAATACGAACTCTCCTTATCCATACTATGAAATTTCGAAAGTAACTGTACTACTCCAAATTTTATTTACAGATTGATTTTTATATTAAAGTTGAAGAGAATATGTTTCTTACAGAAATATACATAAAAGCTTAGATCTTACATGATTTTATAAATCAAGACTAGATTTTTATTGTTTGTGGATAGTTTAAATTATTGTACTCATGATAAAAGATATATCTTTATATTCATTGTTTTATGATTCATGTGACTTATAATTGTATCATGAGTTTCGAAGATAAAAGTATGATTTTATTGATAAGATGTATGAAAAGAGAAATCTTATAGTTTATTGCTCAAAAGAGAAATTTTATTTGTTCTAATTATTGATGTCATATTTATTTTGATATACCATGATTTTGATGCAAAGCGTATGGACCAAAATTAGATTTTTATCGAAGAGATTGGATCCAAAAGAGCATTTAACAGTCCTATTGAGCTGCTACCTGACCGCTGTTGATGGCTCCTTTAACAACGGCTGCGATAGCAATGCTCTATCCTGACTAGGATAACGGCTGCTGAGGGCCGCTGTCAATAGTGGACATGGCCTTGTCGACAGTGTATTCTTAGTCATTGAATGACATGTTGTTCTGACTGTTTTATTTTGAACCTTTGATTTATAATTAATGTAAGGAACAATTTAATGATAGAAATATTGAAATTAATAATTAAACATGTTATATTATTATGGTGCAATCTAATCTAATGAAACCATAATTGATATATAGTAAGATATTGACTGAATAATAAAATTGTTATATCATGTGATTGGTGATAAATCATTAAATATTCAATTGTTATAATAATTCATACAATTAATAATATCAAATTTTAATAATAATCACCAATTCACTCATAGAGCTGAATTTAGTGAGCAAATGATATTGAATTAAACAATATATCGAATTTGGAGGAAATTAGGAATTTACATGTTGATGGATGATACCACTATTTTACTTTTTGGGAAGATCGGGATAGACTCCGAACAACTGTCATTGTTTCCTATACAAAAGGAGTGAAATAGCCTTCGATGAAAATTGTTGTACTGTTTTCTCGAGAGTGAATGGGATTCATTCAAACCAGCCAAGTTCATATTATTCTAAATTTTCAAATACCATAATTAAAAGTTGCAACTAAAAAAATAATATTAAGACACATAAATTGATAATAACATGAGTTTTCCCATTTTTATTTACTTATGAGTTTACTTGTTAATAGAATATTATTTCACATAATTTTACTATATTTCATTGGATCTCTTTACTGACGACCATGTTTCTACATGACTAGACACAAATCTTTATTTAGATTTAGATTCACTTAAGACGAAGTAGGACTTATCATATTTTTAGGAGCAGATGGAATTGCAAAATTAATGGATTAATTATTTTCTTATTAGTTAAACTTTTCTAGTTTTATTTTAAAGAAGTACCCAGTTGTTCATAATGTTAGTGATCTAATACATTGATTTATTTACGATGGTATTTTTATGGCATAATGATATTTATTTAAATGCAAAATCATATTTCCACCATAATATGATTATGCTTAATGAGACTATTACCACCCCCATTTTTTAGCTGCTTCCCGAAACGGAGGACATTACGTATACTATACTATATTATCCAACAAGTACAGGATTTTGGATTAATCGTATCTACTATCATAATAGATAAACAAATAATATGTTTAGAATTAAAGTTTACATTTATAAAATATAAAATTGATTACATAAAATGGCACACTTTTCTATACATGTACAACAAAGAATCAAAAGAAGGAATAGGGCCCATCAAAAAGAAATATGAACATTATATATAAGATTATAAGACTGGATCCACCTCTTATTTTTCATTCTGCTAAATCAGTAAAGTAAGGATCTCTTATTGGTGTAGCCTCCTGCTTCTTTAAGACCTGAATTTAGAAATCAGGAGATTAAACACAACAAGTAAAGATTTAGAAACACTTAAAAGAAATAAAGAGGTATATTATCATAATACTGGAGTATCAGTGCATGTGAACATACTCATGTCATTATTGACCGTGAATACATAAATTAAGCAAGTAAACAAGTATGATTTATTAAGCATGACGATATAATTACTATGTATATTCTAGTGGTCTCAGTCATCATCCAAGTTAGTTATAGAAACGATATTAATGTATAAGATAATATTATTTTTTATTATCATATAAGTACTTATATATACCCCGTCCCAGCCTCAATCGCATGACACTAAATCATACACTATCACTAGGTATTACCATTTACATCTCATTCTGTATTACTGTAACTAACATACCACATTGGTACAAATCATCACTCGGTGATCCAAGATCACCTAGGTCTCCTTAGTAAGAGAATCTCGACCTTAGCATTAATTATCCTTATATTATTCATATAGTTTCTCCCCATTTCCGAGTTCATATTACATAATACACATGACTATAAAAGGCATCAAGGCATAATAATTTATTATGACATTCAATATTATCTATCTTTCAATCATTCAGTCATCAAATCATTCATTCATCGAAGATTAATATACACAATCATCATAATTTTCTCAATCATGTTTTTTCACCATGTCCTCTATGTCATGTCCACCTATCATGCATTTGGTTCACCATGTAAACTTGTCAAGTATCATGTAAATCATTCATATATTTTTATGTGTTATTGTGGTTTTGTGTCTCGCGTCATGTCATCCTCATGTATCATTTTTAATCATGTTTCAAATATATTAGGTTCTCTTTCATCTGTATTCAAGTACATGTGCATTACTTTAACAAAATAAAATATAGTGAAATTCGACCCTCTGGACTATATAATCACACCTAATTCCAATGATCTCTCAATCATGTTGCTTTCATATATTAGAGTAAAAGAATTATATGAATATTTAAATTGAATAAAATATCTCTACTTTATGACTAAGTATATTTCTTTTCATGTACCTAGGAATCCCAATAAACATCCATATTATGCAGAAGTTCAATTTATGCAAATTTACTGCCAAGTTCATGTCAGTGAACTTGCAATTGAAATGGGCAATGTACTAAATCCTTTTATATAGCAATAGTGATTAATTTTTATTTGCATATTTATCTAGAAAATTTAAAGAAAACACATACTATAGAACATGCTTCAATTGCAGCTCAGCATATGATTAAAACAAGAGCTGAATAAGTTGCTAAAACCCAAATGCAAAACAATATTAAAGAGATAATTAACCATATAAATCAATTACCTTTGTACTATTGCACCATAATCATCATCTAACATTAAAGGAGAGTAGAATTAGATTGTATACTTATACCCACTTGATTACTTGACTTTATTTTTTTTCTCAAAAGAAGCACTTAAATATTCATCTGTAGAGGAGTGTTGCCCTTAGCCTGAGAGTAGTGAGGTGAGTTAAAACAATTTTGGGGAGAAAAAGAAAAATGAAAATTGAAGAGAGAGATTATATATACATTGATGACAGTTTTGTAAATATCTGAATCTTACTTCACAAGCTTTTTTCCGAAAGAAGTCACACAAATAATTTCCCATGTCACCTTATCGAGGGAGCGACACCTCTGTACTGCCAAGGTATGGGGTGTGACCTTAGAGATTTAGTTTAGGATTGAGGTGGGTAATATGTATTTTTAAATTAACTAAATATTTTATTATTTACTGTTCTAATCAACAAATTTCAAATATTACCAAATTAAGACATAACATAGTGGTCATTGAGAAAAATACTAAAAAAATAGTTATATATTATTCTAATATCCAGAATGAGAGATATAATTGCCGAAGTTATTACAAAAATAATTTAATATTTTTTTAATTAGTAAAATATGGATTTTTTTTGGTAAATTTCAAGAGAAATTTTAAGAATCATAAATATTAGAAAAACATAATCACGAAAATGGAATATCATTTGGAATTATGAATTTCAAGTTATGCCAACCAAAAATTATTTCGGTATCCGATGATCTTGATAGCTCTAAATTGGGATAATTGGGTCCAAAAAAAAAAAGATACAGGCAGGAAGAAATTTAGAATATTGTAAGACTAGTCGAGCTATCACTTGTCATACAACTTTCTAGTTATATTGATACTGAAGCATTACAACTTAAATTGTTGGATCATGATGGATTCACTGGGAGCAAAGTTGGATCTGAGTATGACCGACTCAGCCCATTGTTGGAATCTCTTTGCCAACTAGTCATATAGAGTCAAATCTCCTAAATATTCAACATTTACCCCCAGTCTCTACCTAAGTGTAAAAACAAAATAATAAGACTTCTCAACAAGGACGTCAACAGCTTGATGCGATTTAATTGTGCACTCCAAAATGCAGGCAACCGTTTAGTAGTAATCGGGAGTCAACCAAAAATTGTTCTGTGCATAGACGTGGTACTTGAGCAGAAAACACTTTGAAAATATGTTACGTTTGAAAATGAAATTCGTTGAAAACAATTGATTATGAAAAAAGAGAATTAAGTAAAGTAATTATGGAATCAACATGGATGAGAGAACCCTCACTAATTTCTTGTACTTGGTTGGTTAAACTCTACATTTATCAAAACTAGATAGATCACACATTAAAAACTAGTCGGGAAGGCTTTAATATAAGCTCAACAATATCAAAAAGTTAATTTTTTTTAGTTTGATTATGTGACGCTCCAAATGTGAGCCTGAGTATGTGCTCCAATAATGGGTAGGATGTCACTAGCAGGCACTCTTAATATCGGAGTGTACGAAACTATTTTTTCATACAATTACAATCATAGATAAGAGATGTAGAAGCACGTAGATTTAGATATATACCATAGATCTAAATATATCTGCTACAACATCACAGGCATTAGCATAGCAATATCCAAAAACAGGTATATAGAAATAATAAGCAATATGTACATTAAGAGATTGCTCATGTAGAGTCAAATACAGTATTAGAATAGAGCAACAAAAGTACTTAACATGCACAAGAGTATTTGGATACCACAAGCCGAATTAGGAAGTAGGATATATATTCACATACAAGTCAAAATAATAAATATACAAAAGAAATGAAAACTACTAGTGCTCAGCCTAATCCTAAAAAATGGATCCTCCAGGGGTGGGTCCTCATTCTCGGGCACTGTTGTCTCAGCTGGCAGACCTAGAGTGTGACAATTTTAAGGGTTAGGACCCAAACAAGAATACAAACTCAAGCATATGCCATGTTATAGGAACCATATTAGTGCGGTATGCTAATAGAAATAATATAAAAGATGCATATGAATCATAAAATATATGATATGCATAGTATAATACGAATCATACAGTACATGATACATGAAGTATGATATGATCAAGTAATAAGATATACCAAATATAATAAAAAATTATGTTATTTATGATATATATAATATAACATGAATTATGGATATATAATATAATATAATATGATCATACATATGGACTATGAAGTACAAGATATGCATAAGAAAATATGAATCATGAAGCAAATTGTATATATAATATAATATGATTAAGTCAATAGATGCAAATTCTATCATATTAGTTTGGAACTGAATGGTGGGAATATTCACGTTTTCTAGGAGTATACCGTACATGCCCAGTACCACAGCCTAAGTACCGATTTCTACAAGAATTGGATAGCACACCACTAGAAGAACAGGATATTCCGTGAATGCCTGCCGGTCTCTACATGAACAGCATGGCATGCTGCTAGGTGATTACGCTTGAAGAGTGTAGTTATTTTAGTTTATTTTATACAAGTGTAATCCAATTTTGCTTATTAATACAAGAAACTAATGAAAAATTATTTTTATTAATTAAATTATCCACTATGATGTTTTTCTAGTATTTTTGCAGGGTTATATATGCAAAGAAATTGAAGAATTGAAGTATATCTCAAATATTAGCTCAGAACTGTGATTTTACAGGTCTGACTGTCGACATCAACCTATTGGCTATTGATAGCGTCGACTGTAATGCAACTCGTGAGCGGTTGTCGATAGAACTGTCAAAGGCCACGTCTACAGTTTGATTCTTTTGGAGATGTTTGAGACAAAATAGAGTTTCATTGTAAATAGAATTCTTATTATGGATTTGTAACACTATAAACATACGATGTAATTCTGAATAATTAATGCTTTTGCATGGTGAATAATTTTAAAAAGTTTTTTGAGATTCAAGATTTACTTTTTGTACTCTTTCATGAAATCAATAAATGAATCATTTTTTCTTTATTCATGACTATGATGAGTATAAGTAGCTAAATTCTCGCATTGGTTCAGATGGGATAACAAATTCTAGGCAATTCACTAGTATGTGATTTTTTATACTTATTATTTTTAATTGATTTATGTAAAGTTGATATCTTTAATTCCCTATTATTTTTAAAGGATTAAGATATGATTTTGAGTTTTTAATGTTTTACTATTTGATGATATATTCATTACTTAGTTTTTAATATGTCATAGACCTTTTAGGCACGGTGTATGCTTAGACTTTGAATTTTTATTTTTTGTTATTTATATTGTATACTTTAGATAAACTCAAAAATCATATAGGATTAATTGGTAAAGTTATTCAAAGTATCAAGTTTACAATTTTGTTAGATTTTGTGCTTCATTGATTTACTTTCCAGATGTAGAATGACCACGTGATTTATGCAAATGAGATATAAAAATTATAAACACATCCAGTAATTATTCTATGGGGAATTAAATTTATCTTACCAACAATTTTATTTCAAGTAAATTTACATCCTCTTTAGTTTAGTTTTAATTTTTAATTAATAAAAATCCAATCTCTATTTTCTTTTGTTCTGTAATTTATTCTTTTTAGTATTACACAATAATCAAAACGATTCTCAAGAGAATAATCTCGGATTACTATTCTTATACTACTTGTTGATCTCTTGCACATGGAAGTGTACGAATTAGATTGTAGTCAAGTTTTTAGCATTGCTATCGGGAATCAATATTATTGTGCTACACTTTAGTATAGATTATGGTTCCTATATCATTAATTTTTGTGATTCTGAATTTGCATGATCAGTAAGAGAAGAACTTTAAAGATAGACTTATTCGATCGTACTTAAATCCACAAATACTTTCAATCTGCCAAACACCTCACAACATATGCACTAATAATAATAACAATATGAATAATAATAATAACAGATTTGGAGATAATAATACAAATAACAGTAATAACCATCATGGAGGCAATAGAAGGTTTTTACGAGATTATCTACAACTTAATAGGACAATTCAACCTTCATATATAGTATTTTCTTTAAATATGAGACACTTCGAGATTAAATATGGAGTAGTTTAAATTTTGCCTAAATTCCAACTCCTTCCTTCACATCGAACAAATTATATGTGAAACCAAATTCTTAACTTTTATTAGAAAGAAGATGAACTATTATTCAAGTGTTGGGATAGATTCAAAGACTTGCTACTGTCATGCCCACATTACGATTTTGAGATATGGAGAATCATAAGTACGTTCTATTAAGGACTAAACACCGCAACTAGGTAATTTGTTAGTGAGTTTTTAAGCAAAGATGCTGAGTAAACATGGGATTAATAATAACAGATTTGGAGATAATAATTCATTTGCTGAAAATTCACAAGCCTGGAAACTGAGAATATTTAAGATAGACACCAATTAATATAGAAACCTCATAATATAGGTAGACTTATTAAATTGGAAGAAACTGAACATATAGCTGCACAATTAATATCTATTATAAAGAAATTCGAAGATTTGCTTACAAAGATAACTGAAATAGTTAATGCAATAGAAGAAGTTCTAGAAGTTTGTGATATTTGTAAATTATAAGGACATGTAAGTTGCAAATGTCCAATACTTCTTGCTTCTAAAGAAGTATTAAATGAACAAGTTAATACCTTTAACATTATTCCTCGACCAGCAAACATCCCCTATTCACAAACATATAACCCTGGTGTTGGCAAAATTTTTGAAGAAAAGAAAAGAAAAAAAGAGAAAATTTAATAATAGCTAATATGTGGATCATCTTTCATAATAGAGATCCGCGAATAGAAGCTTAAAAGAGCTAAAATGTGACTCTCACAAAGTCGCGTTTCATTTCTCAAAAAAGCCAAAATGCGGTTCTCCATCCATATAGATCTGCGAATAAGGCTAAGACACGGATCTCTGTCTATAGAGATCCGTGGGTTGAACTAACAGAAACAGACACCCGCAAGGTTGCGAGATTCGCATCTAATTTATTATTTTCTAAGCACAATCAACACGCGAACCACAGAGGATCACGTTTCTATTTCAAAATTTCAAGGAGTGAAAACCATCTTTCACCAGCACTCAAATGTGGGTCCGAGCATACCATGCAAGCCATGAGTATACCATCCAAGCCACCAAACACCAAAACACGAATCTAAAGGTTGAGATCTGTGTTTCGGTTACAATTTAGAGTATTAAAGAAGTCGGTTACACATTTTGGAGATTTAATACAAATCCTTCAGATCAAAATATGAAAAATTAATTCTCAAATTATGGAGGCCATTCGTTGGACAGTTACATCAACTCAAAATCCTCCAGACCCTATAAATAGTGAAAGTTTAGGTTGAATAAGGTATCGGGAGATCACTATTAAAAAAGAAATCATTTCTACTTGAGTGATGGTGTTATCAAGAGCTTTAGAAAAATCCTGCCAACTAAAGAAATTTATTCGGAGTGTCCACGGAGAGCAAGATCGTACTCCATGGCTAACATAGAACCCAGTTTAAACAAAGAGAAAATTAGACTTTCCTCATTTTCTGTAAATGAGAAACCGTTCCAATTGTAATCCTTTTATTGAGAAGTTTTTCAATAAAGAAATTTACAACTTTATGGCAAACACCTGGTTGGAGAAACCATCCACATCTTCAATAGAAGCAGAATCCTCAGCAATAATTTAATTATCAAATAAGCCACCACTAATCCATCACAATAATTTGTCCAACCTACTAATCAATCTTCGGTGTACCAACTGCCACTGAAGAGAAATTTTGAGGATAATTTTTTATAGATATAGCAGATAATCGATCAAATGATCCAAGAGCAAAAATAGTTTATTCAGTCCCAACAAACTAGTAATAGTCAGAATGCAATAACCTTCAGTGGTTTCCGACCACAGATAAGCCACCTTAGTTTTACGTTATAAGCAAAAGAAAAAGTAAGCTACCATCCCAACTAGAGACCAGTATTTCAGGTAAATTTCAAGGAATAAATGTTATTACTTCTTTCATTAATAAAGATATACTTGAGATAATTGTTGTAATAAGTTTGCAAAGTGGTAAAGTACTTGTTGAGCCCGTTTCAAAGAAAAGACTAAATAGAAATAGGGCAATGATTTATTACAAAAATCTAAAAATGATAATTCTAAATAGCCCACTTACACAAATTATAAACCACCTGTACTGTTTCCTCAAAGATTGTAAAAATATTAATACATCTTATATTGATATTTTAGAAATTTTCAAATAGGTACAGATCAATATATTTCTACTAGAAGCGATCAAACAAGTCCCCCATATGCAAGATTCTTGAAGGACTTGTGTATCAAAAGACGTCACAACGTATAGAAGAAAGTATTTCTCGCAGAACAGATAAGTGCATTATTCCATTCTGAAATGCTACTTAAATACAATGATCCTGGATGCCTCACTATTTCTTGTGTGATATGTCAATATAATATAGAAAAAGTTTTGCTAGATTTGAGGGCAAGTGTAAATCTCTTACCATATTCAGTTTACAAGCACCTAGGTCTAGGAAAACTTAAACATATACCGGTCACATTATAGACAGTTAGAAAGGTATCGTAAGGGTGTTGTGGATGATATTTTAGTGCAGATTGAAAAATTTTATTTTCCAGTGGATTTTGTCGTTATCAACACTGCAGGTATAAAGAATTCACGTATTCATATTCTTGTTATACTCGGACGTCCCTTTTTAGCTACGGCTAATGTAGTTATAAATTGCAAGAATGATGTGGTGAAGCTTTTATTTGAAAATATGACCCTTGAATTTAATGTTTTTAATATTGCAAACAACCGAATATTAATAATGATGAATTGCAAGATATTAATTTCATTGAACAAATCAATGAGGAAGGAAATATCATATCATTATGCACTCCAATCCTTTGGAGCTTGCATTAATAATGAACGATAATTTCCTTGATTATTTCAAATCAGAACATGCAAATGAAATATTAAAACATATAACTGATGCTTAATATTCAAATATCAGGGGATGGATCCCAAAAATAGAAGCGTATGAAGAGTTACCTCAAATTACAAAGAAATTAATATCATTTGATATCCAAGCACCAATATTTGAGCTAAAACCGCTACTTGAAAATCTCAAGTATGTTTTTTTGCGATATAAAGAAACTTTTTCTATAGTCATCTCAGTACATCTTGATTAGAATCAGAAAGAGCAACTACTATCGACACGACAAAAATATAAGGGAGCTTTAGGATGCAATATGGTGGACATTAAAGTCAGAGACTCCCATATTAGGCAAATACAACGAAAGCTTAACCCTATCATGAAGGAAGTGGTTAAAATTGAAGTGTTGAAACTTTTTGATACTGACATCATCTATCCAATTGCTGATAGTAAGTGGGTAAGTTCAACCCAAGTTATTCCAAAAAAGAGTGGGGTAACAGTCATTAAAAACAAGAATGGAGAGATAATACCCACTCGTACAACTACGAGTTGATGTATGTGCATTGATTATCAAAAATCAAATCAAATAATATGCAAGAATCACTTTCCATTACCATTTCTTAACCAAGTGCTTGAAAGAGTTTTTGGGCATACATTTTATTGTTTTCTTAATAGTTATTTTGACTATTATCAGATTGAAATTGTTTTAGAGGATCAGGAAAAGACAACTTTTACATGTTTTTTTGGTACTTTTGATTTTAGAAGAATACCATTTGGATTATGCAATGCACCCTAATATTTCAAAGGTGTATGATAAGTATTTTTAGTGACATGGTTGAACATTATTTAGAGATATTTATGGATGATTTTTCTGTATTTAGAAATAATTTCGAATCTTGTTTGACTAATTTAGGATTTGTTCTTGAAAGTGTGAACAGAAAAATCTACTACTAAATTGAAAGGAATGCCACTTTATAGTTACAAAAGGTATTATGTTAGGCCATATAGTTTCATCTAAAAGGATGGAGATAGATAAGGCTGAGATTGAGTCTATTTCCAAAATACCAATACCCAAAATCATGAAAGATATTCACTCGTTCTAGGACATGCAGGTTTTGTAGAAGGTTCATAAAGGATTTTAGTCCTATTGTTAGACCTTTTTCTCATCTTCTTAAGCAAGATATGCAGTTTGAATGGATATAGACATGCTAAATAACTTTCAAAACCCTCAAAGAGATGCTCATCATAGCACAATATGCAACTTTTGGATTAGTCACTTCCATTCGAGATTATGTGCGATACAAGCGACTATGCAATTGGAGCAATTCTGGAGCAACAAAGAGATAAAAAGCCCTACGTGGTCTACTATGCTAGCAAGACTCTCAATGACGCATAAACAAATTATACGACAATAGAAAATGAGCTTCTAGCTATAGTTTTTGCTCTTGATAAATTTCACTCATATACTTTGGGCCCATATGTAGTTGTTTTTACATATTATTCGGTACTCAAATATCTTTTATCAAAGAAAGATACAAAACAACGACTAATCCAATAGATACTGTTACTCCAACAATTTGATCTTGAAATTAAAGATAAAAAAGGATTAGAGAATGTGGTTGTTGACTACCTCTCACGACTAAATTTTGATGATGATAAACTACTAATTGGGAACTCGTTCCCTGATAAACAGCTATTTTCAATCAAAACAGCTCCCTGATATGCTGATACTATCAATTTTCTTGTTGCAAGTAATGCCAGATCAGTGGAGTGCGCAAGACAAATGACAATTCTTATATGAGGTACACACTTTCTTTTCGATACTCTTACTTATTCAAATATTGCTAAGATCAAGTCATTAGGTATTGTATACCTAATGATGAGATTCAAAACATAATTGTCTTCTGTCATATAGAAGCATGTGGGGCCACTTTTCGTCTAAGCAAAATACTCCAATGTAGATTCCATTGGCCTACTATATTTAAAAACACATATGAATTTTGTAAACGATGTGAGTCATGTCAGAAATTATGAGTGTTAATCAGGAAGAGTGATATGCCTTTAACACCCATACTTACAATTGAGATATTCAATTGTTGGGGCATAGATTTCATGGGAACGTTTCCCATTTGTAACGGATATGTTATATCCTTGTAACAGTCGATTATATCTCTAAATGGATAGAAACTGCAGCATGTAGAAATAATGATCAATAAACTTTTATCGAAATTCTAAAGGAACATATATTATCTAGATTTGAAGTTCCTAAAACCATAATAAGTGATAAGAATTATGCTACAAAGTCTTTGAAAATTTGATGAAGAAATATCACATCACGTATAAGATTTTTACACCTTATTACTCATAGTCGAGTGGACAAGTTAAACTGGCCAACGGAAAAATTAAGTGAATTCTACAGAAAATGGTTAATCTGTCTACAAAGATTGGTTGTTTATACTAATCAACACTTTATGGGCTTTCTGTATTGCATATAAAACACTCTTTGGCATGTCTCCATGCAGAATAGTTTATGGAAAAGCTTATCATTTGCCTATAGAGATAGAGCACAAGGTATATTGGACAATTAAATCAGTTAATTCCGATCTCAATTCAACTGGCCCATTATAAAAATTACAAATAAAGGAACTGGAAGAGATAAGACGTGATGCATATGACAACTCACGCATTTCAAAGGAAAAAATGAGCATATGGTATGATCACCATATCACACGCCGTGTTTTTCATCCTTCCAACAAAGTGCTTCTATATAATTCATGCCTTCATTTATTTTCCAAAAAAGTGTGCTCACAATAGACCAAATCGTTCATAGTTAAAAATATGTATCCACATGTTGCAATCGATATCAAAATTGCTAAAGATGGTCATATATTTAAAATAAATAGAAAACGATTGAAGCATTACTTAGAATTTCCGAAGAACACGGAAAAATCTCATGATCTAGTAGATCCTCCAACATCTCATTGATATAAGCTAAACAAAGACATAGTGTATATTATTGTATATTGTGTGCTAACAATTTTGTTTTGTAGTTGATACGTCATGAGTACCACACCGAAGTAATTTCTGAGCACTCTCTCTTAAATTTTATTTGTGCTTAATTGATTAAATAGTTATATCAATTATTGAAGATAATGAGCATTTAAAGTTGGGGGATTGCTTAAAAAGATAATTTAGTTTTGATACATATGATGTTTTCAACAATTTTGTTTTAAAAAATTCCATTTCTTTTCAAAATTTTCACATTTTCAAGACAAAAATCTTTAATAATTACTAATTTTAGAATTAGGAACTAAGTTTTAGTTTAGAACTAATTTTAGAATTAGGAATTAACAATTAGATTTTAGAAATAATATTAGTCTCGGAACTAACAATTAGAAAAAAAAAAAATTGACTTGACACAGCTCTTAAATAGGGAACGACTGTCGAAACCGCTGTCGAAGCAACTGTCGATAGCTGCTGACTGCAGAGCAAGTTTTGCTCTACTTGTGAGTAGCTGTCGAAGCCACCATTAAAGCGATTGTCGACAGTCGTTGACAGAGAGCCCTAATTATAAATAAATCTTTGAGTTTCTTTTTCTCTACAACCAAACCCTAGCCTCCTTCCTATAGCAACTTAGAGCAAAAATCCCCCCTTTCAAAGGCTAAAACCTAATCCCACACATTTTGTTTCAAATCTTCAAAGATCCCCAAGCAAATAAGTTTTCTTCTCTTTGGTTTTGCTTTGAATTATTCTTCGTAAAAGGTAGATTTTTATTTCAAAACCCTAGAGATACAATTTATATAAACAACTTTGAGTAAATTGAAAATAGATATTTACTTCTTAGTAAATTTGAAGTGGTTTAGCAAACTTTTGTGGATTTTTGACGAATTTCTTGAGATAATTGAAAATATAAGCTAATTCAAGGGTAAAACAAATAAAAATATCATCTTTTTAGCATAATAATTTATGAGTAGCTTGGATAATTAACATACATCAAATTCATGCATTAATAATAAAATTAAAGTCAAGTTTGATATATCTTTGAAAGAGGAATTGGGAATTATGGAATTACTACAAAAAAAGAAGAGGAAAGGAAAGAAGTTAAACAAAATAAAAAAGAGATATATAATATGTGTGTTGAATTCATGCATAATTTTGAGAAATAATGATATTATATTAAGATGTATTTTTGTGATTATTTTTCAGGATGGGACCAAGAAAGCAAACCATTTCCAAGAGGCCGAGAGCAGAATCTTCAGGCTCATATTCTCCTCAAAGACACAGGGTTGCAAAAGCTAATAAGAACCTCTTGGAGAAATTTGAGGAGTTTAAGTTTTGGCCCGAACAAACAGTTGATTACTCGAAGATACACGAGAATCTTACCTTGAGAGCAAAAATGCAAGTTGCAGAATTAGAAGCATATACAATGCATAGACACATGTTGGCATGCAACAAAATCATGCATGAATTTTATGCTAATCTGCAATCGGCACTTGGAGATCAACATGTATACTCAGTAGTAAAGGGCAAGGAAGTGTCATTCACAAGACAAGAGATCTTAAGAGCTATCCTTGTACTGGATGTGCCTGAAGAACACCCATCATTTACTGACACAATGAATGAAATATTAAGTAGCTCCTGCCATTCCAAAAAGCTCTGCACAAACCTCAACGATATTGCATTCAATGAGAGTCTCTTAAAAGTGGGCTTCGTGAGACAGGAGTACATTTTGGTAAGCTTATTTATCAAATATAACATCTTACCTTCCTCTATAACAACAGAATTATATTCAAGGAATGTGGTGTTATTAAATATGATTATGGAAAAATGCCCGTTCGATGTCGCCACCATCATGCACCTTGCGATAGTTCAATGCATGGGTCAAGCCCATGAATATATCCAATATCCGAGAGTGGCAAAGCAAGTTCTAGTTCTGTCATCTCTAATAACGAAAATTTATATGAACAATGGGATTGATTTGTCATCAATTGACACATTTAAGAAACCCATGTAACTATTTACGAATACGACTGTTCGAAGGAGCATGATCCCTCGACACGCCCAGCAGGAATAATAGGTATAATAAGAGCAACATCAAGTTGCTGCCCCATCGGCTGACCCAAGAGAGCAACAGTAAGAATAAGGTTGCAATAGCTATGGCGGGCCAACCAGAAGAGATTACACTCCAAACTTTGAATGAGTCGATAATAAGAATGACTAACACATTCAATGAAAGGCTGCAAGTCATCGAGAGTCGGCAAGCCTGAATTGAGCATCGTCAACAATGTCAATATCAACTTCTCACCAAAGTAGATAGATTGCTTGTGAGGATGCCACCATTTTTCCCTATGAAGATGACAAGATGAGCAAGAGGACTATAGGGTTTCGCCAGTGTCA
This sequence comes from Dracaena cambodiana, assembly GCA_036321105.1. Classification (NCBI taxonomy): domain Eukaryota; kingdom Viridiplantae; phylum Streptophyta; class Magnoliopsida; order Asparagales; family Asparagaceae; genus Dracaena; species Dracaena cambodiana. The sequence continues at coordinate 17,570,565 of JAYEPQ010000005.1, read as the reverse complement.
AAAATGCAAGTGACAAGAAGGTCTTTATTAGCAGCATCATTGATATTGACTACTTGAGGGAATGAATTTATCTTTTGAAGAACTGACAAAGCCAGGTATTTTCTAACCTTAACCTTTTACATAATGTCTTAGTGTATTGTTTGCATAGTTACATTCTTAATAAACTGAGGACACTGCATAATTTAAGTTGGGAGTGTGATAGATACACTATACTTTACTGTATCACAATTAACATATTTAAAAAAATTCAAAATTTTTGTTTTCATTGAAACAAAAAGTAAAATTAGCAATATTTTATATTGCGTATTTATAAAATTGATATCTTAATATCGATACTTATATGATAGTAGTTTTTTATGTAATCTTAATTGAGATTTTAAATCCGACAATAAGATAAATGGATACTTCATACTTGAATAAGTATGCATCTTGGACACTTACATAATGAGTCATGAAAAATTGATAATAAAGAAAAAACCTAAAAGTAAGGCCTATCTTTTACACACACATATAAAGGAAGTGACCTAGTTTTAGGGCAATATACTTCAAGAAAAAAATAAATATTATATATAATAAATAAGAGAAAGTAAGTGTTAAGTGGTTGGGTTCATGTATCTCGATAAGCGTGTGTATTCATAAGAACAATACTTATTGACTTTTATTATAAATATAACCTAAATAACTAGGCATTTGTGCCTCAGAAAGCATAAATGTTCACATGAAAGGCAAGTGTTAATTAATAAAAGAAATACATATATATATATATATATATATATATATATATATATATATATATATATATATATATATATATGGAATACTGTAGGTGAGTCGCCAGTTCAGAAAAAGTTACGTGAGCTAACTGCAAAACTATAATGATCCAATGATTTTTCTTCAAACGTTTTACAATTACTATCTCTATCTCCTTAACTTCTTTCAGATTAAATTTTATAAATTTTGGAGTTCATTTACTCTTTCATCAAGTGCATATAAAATGTTTTATTTATTAAAAATTGTTAATTTTGTGTTAACTTGATGGAGGACCAAATCAAAACTAAAACCCACGAAATTGGATGTGAGTGAACCCTGGGAGGTCAAGATCATAATCCAAAGAATTTTTTTAAAAAAAGATTATTGGAGATAGTAAAAATAAACTGCAACTCAGATAACTTACATGAGCTATCGGCTCATTTCCATTTTTCTCATATATATATATATGGGTTCCTATAAGTTTGGTTGGAGTTTGAGACTTGACAAGGCTTATATAAATTATCACAAAAGTATATAGAGAGGATAGTTAAAAATAGAAGCATATCTATGATATGATTTAAATGATCATTATAGATACATAAAGGTATTAGATTATAAGTGATTTATCAAGATTGACATCTTTATAAATATTTGTGTATGTATCTCTAATTTTACTTGATATAGAAAAGAAATGAAAAGCAAAATAATATATCGGCAATTAATAATAGGATACAAACATTTTTCTTTTTTTATTTTATAATTATCCTTAATTTTTATTTTATTTATTTCTTGAACCCAAACACTTCTTGATGTTTGTCGGTAATATCAATGGAAACTTTCACAAGACAACACTCGTCCATTAGGATAATAAAGGCTTGTTGCACATACTAAGTGTAATTGTAATTCCTACAAAAGTGAGTTAGATTTTATTTTCTTTTTAGTTAGATCTTCAGTTTATTTTATTAGTTTATAAATTTGTTAGGGACTAGTTAAACTCAAGTTTGGGGTGTGATTACACTTGAAAAGTGAAGTTATTTTAATATATTTTATACAAATGTAATATAATTTTATTGATTAATATAAAAAATTAATACAAAATTATTTTTATTAAACAAATTCTCCACTACGATGTTTTTCTAGTGTTTTGTAGGGCTTTATATGCAAACAAATCGAAAAATTGAAGTGTATCTCAATTATCAGCTCAGAACTATAATTTTACAGGTCTAGCTATCGACATCGACCTGGTGGCTATCAACAGTCGTCGATCGTAATGCAACTTGAGAGCGGTTGCCGATAGGACTGTCGAAGGCCACATCCGCAGTTTGATTCTTTAGAGATTTTTGAGAGAAAATAGAGTTTTCTTATAAATAGAATTCTTATTAGGATTTTATAAGGCTATAAATATACGATATAATTCAGAATTATGTAATGCTTTTGAGTGGTAGATAATTTTTAGAGAGTTTTTAGAAATTCAAGATTTAGTTTTTGTACTATTTCATAGAAATCAATAAAAGAATTCCCTTTTCTTTTCCATGGCTATAATGAGTATAAGTGGCTAAATTCTTGCGTTAGTTCAGATGGTATAACAAACCCTAAATAACTTTCTGGTGTGTAATCTTTTATACTTATTATTTTTAATTGATTTATGTAAAGTTGATGTCATTTATTTCCAATTATCTTTGAAAAGATTAAGATATGATTTTGGATCTTTGATCTTTTATTATTTGATGATATATTCATTACTTAGTTTATGATATGTCATGGACTCTTTAGACACAATATATATTTAGACTTTGAACGTTTATTTTTGTTATTCATATTGTATATTTAGATAAACTCAAAATTCATATAGGATTAATTGGGAAAAGTTATTTAAAGTATTAAGTTTACAACTTTGTTAATTTTGTATTTCATTGATTCACTTTCTAATCGGAGGAAGAACACGTGATCTCTGCAACTGAGATATTAATAGTATAAACACATCTAGTAAATTATTCTATGGAGAAATTAAATCCATTTGAGCAACAATTCTATTTTAAGTAAATTTATATTCTCTTTAGTTTAGTTTTAGTTTTAGTTAATAAAAATCCAATCTTTATTCTTTTTAGTTTCATAATTTATTCTTTTTAGTGTCACACAATAATCAAAATGATCATCGGGAGAACAATCTTGAGTTATACCCTTATACTACTTGTCGATATTTTGCACTTGAAAATGTACGATTTATATCGTAGTCACTAAGCGAAACAAGCAAGAAAATTGATAGTGCCTATACACCGTCGGCGGATGCATCCAAACAAGACAAGAGCTTCCAAAATACGTATTTCATTCCACCATTCATTTACCCCATACCCAAAATATAGCATCTACTAAGTATCACTGTATCAAGGTGTCATATGTAACAAGGGTACATGTATCAATGGCAATGTGAATATGAAAAGATACACACGGTAATACTAGTGGGTACAAGAGTTACAGAATATGTTCATGTGTGTGAAGTATCATTTCGAAGTAAAAATAATATGTACAAGTAGTAGCATGCATAATTAAACATGTATGCATGTACATCTCATCTTGTATCAAGTACTATATGTACGAATATGAAATGTATGCCAATATATGAACTATGATAGATCTAAAATCAATATATAAGAGTTAATGAACATGTGCATGTATATATTATATCATTAATCAAGCAGTATATGTACAAACATGATATATGTACTTGTGTTACTACAACTCAATGGACATGCCAAATTGTTAGGGCTCGTTGGACTAGCGCAAAATAGAATTAGAGGTTAATATTTTGTATAATTGTAGATAATTCAATAATCTTTTCAAAGAGTTTTGAATGAGTTTAATTGGAGTTCTAAAACAAAAATTATGATTATTTTACTATGAATATACTGCTACTATGGACCTGGTACAGTTATAACTTTCAAATTTGACTTGACCATACAACACTAACAACTAAGCCTTTTATCCCAAGTATTTGGGGTAGGCTACATGAACCAAAAAAGAATTACGCCGGATCGATCACTTTGATATTCCTTCTCCATTCATTTCTATCAAGCAATATCTCCTTATTTAAATCTCTAGACTCCATATCTTTGCGTATCACCTCCATCCATGTTTTCTTCGGTCTTCCCTTCATTCTTTTAACTTGTTCTACATTGATAAACTCTCCTCTTCGAACTAGTGCACTTGTAGACCTACGTTGCACATGACCAAACCATCGTAATCAATTTTCTCGCATCTTCTCATTGATGGGAGCTACACCTATCTTAGCACGAATATTTTCATTTCTCACTTTATCTCTCTTAGTGTTACCGCACATCCAACAGAGCATGTGCATCTTTCTACACTTATCTTTTGTGAATGACGTTTCTTTATAGCCCAACATTCTGTGCCATATAATAAAGCTGGCCTAATAGCAGTCCTATAAAAATTTTCCTTCAATCTTAACGAAATGTTACGGTCGCATAAAACTCCAATTGCCCTCCTCCATTTCAACCAGCCAATTTGTATCCTATAGTTAACATCATTATCGATATCTCCATCATTCTGAATAATAGAACCCAAATATATAAATTGACTGCTCATTTGTATCTCTTATCTATCCTGTTTTACAGCATTATAGTTTATAGTTCATCGTTTATTAAATTTACACTCCATAGACTATGTTTTAGACCTACTCAATCTAAAATCTCTAGATTCTAATGTAAGCTTCCATAACTCTAATTTGGCATTTACCCCTGCTCTTGTCTCATCAACTAAGACAATATCATCAGCAAATAGCATATACCAAGGTATCTCATCCTAAATGGTTTTAGTAAGCCCATCCATCAGTATAGCAAATAAGAATGGGCTCAATACAGATCCTTGATGCAATCCAATTGTGATAGAAAATCACTTGTTAAACCACCATATGTTCTGACATTGACCACTACTCCATATATATGTTCTTAATTATGTCGATATACTTCATGGGAACTCTTTTCTTCATCAGTATCCACCAAAGTATCTCTCGTGGAACCTTATCATAGGCTTTCTCTAAGTCAATAAATACCACATGCAAATCTTTATTTCTCCATCAAATTTAACTTGACCATGATAATAGAAAATATAGAGTATAATTCAGTTAGCTTTCTAATGAAATTGAATGAGCCTAATTGGAGTTCTAAATTAAAAATTATGGCCAATTTATCATGAGCTTTTTCTATTAAGCTGCTGACTTGGTACAACAGTAAGTAATAATCTTTTAGGTTATTTTAGCTATGGACATGGCTAAATTAGGATCTGTTGTAGTTGGATGAATCATAGACTGGTGAATCTTTTTTTTTAATGGCATTAGAATAAGATTAATTAGAGTTAAGATATAAAAATTATACTAGTTATAAGATAGATTGTTGTGTATACATGGACAATGATACATTTTGTGCATGTATAATATGCACGGGGTGACACATACAATGAAACTCAAGATAAATATAAATTTGAGCATTTATAATCCTTAAAAAGGCTTAATAATACCTCTATTACCATATATAAAGTGATTACATTAAGAAATCATAAATTTAAATGATTTAAGAGTATATTCTTATCTCTTATTAAACCAAAATCATAAGAGAACCAATATTTATGTGATTATCCTTTAAAAAATTTAGAAATCTCCTAAGAGTCTCAGTAGGGAAGATGTAAAGATGCTAGAGGAGATGCCCCCATATTGTATGAGAAGTTTAGAGATTATTTGAAGAAGTAAAACTCAAGAACAAAACTCATAAAGCAATATAGTGGATTTTCAGCCTGCTCTTAAGCTGAATATTTAGCAATTTATTTGGGGGATTTGGAGACAGAATTGTGGTTGGAGGACTGAAGAGAAAATAAAGAGAAACACAAGAAGAAGAAAATGATTTGTCTTGTATTTTGCTAAATTTATTTGATAGGTTAAATAGCTGGTGGAAGATAGATATGCTGCATATTAAAAACCCTTAAATTTAACATTGATTACAAGTTTTCTATTCGATCAAATTCAATCCAAAATTGATCAAAGATGGCTCTTGGGCTCATGGAGATAATGTTGAAGTTGGAAGGAGGTTAAAATTGAAATTGTTAATTTAATTTAATTATTTTAATTTTGCCTGAAAATTTTCCGATCTGGAATAATTTAAGAAAAATATAGAAAACCCAAAATAATAAGATAAGATGTCCTCTCTCAGTGGAATTTAAAATTGAAAACTAGATTGAAAAATATAATTAAATTTATTCAGTATCTACCTGTATCAGTATTCAAGCTCCTGAGCTGATACAGAATAAACTGATACAAGGATTATTAAGGATTAGCGTCGTTACATTCTACCTACATAACAAAAAAATTTTGTCCTCAAAATTTAAATCAAGAGGGCAAGATAACAATAAAGTAGATGGTGAAATTTTGATGGTTTAGTAATGAGTTTAAATTTTAAGGTGGTTCACTTGTCTCTTGAATACTTGGGTAAACAGAGAAAATTCACGTTAAGTATAGTGGCAATATCATCCTTGTAGTATATTCAATCCCCATATAGTACAATGTTATTGTTTGATGAAACTGATTGGTGGAAAAAATTGCTTATTACGGAAGTATCCGCCTTGCCTTGTGATCCCAAATATTGTCTGTTCGCAACGGAATTTCTTCGCCTTCCTTCCATTGAATAAACTTGAATTACAACGGAAGAGAACAAGAGAAAAAGAACAAACGAGAGGATTTTATAACTCAATCGCTCTCGCTTACAATGATTTGTGGGATCTGTGGCGATGGGATCTGTCAAGCAGCTCCTTTGGACGATCAGACGTCGAACTCTTCTCTCCTGAAGGTGACGGCCGATTGTAGACAATCTTCTCTGGTCTTTCACGAACTCAAGGCTCTATGCGTAACTTGAATTCTCCAAGATGCCGAAAAGAAGAAAAGAAGACCCCTAGGACTTCCCCATGAGGGTATTTATAGCTTTAGGATGATTTGAGCGTTTCTATCTAAATAGAATTTGTTCTCATCAAGGATTCCAATCAAATATCTTAGTCTTGATTTAAATCTCTTGATTTAGAGTTCTGATCGGACTTAATTTGGGTATTTGGATAAGCCCAAATCATAATCTCAATCAATTTGAGATTCTGGTTATCTGCTCAAGCGGAGTTAAATTCATCAAAACGCAGAGCTAAGAGACCAGAACGCGGAACTAACGCGGAGCTATTAAACATCTCCGCATTTTGTTCAAACGCGAGGCTAATATAGCCAAACGCGGAGCTACTGAGTTAGCTCTGCGTTCTGTTGTGGAAAATTCCTTTTAACTTAGAAATTTTCACTGCCAACAGAACCCCCTCCAAAGTTTTCAAAATGGCTTAGAATTTAGCAAATTTTGAAATACTTTGAATCTTTAAATGCAGAGTTAAAATACCAAGTTTATCTCGCGTTTTGCTCACTTGCACGGAGCTAAATAGCTTCGCGTTTCAGTGAGTAATTGCCTATTAATTGCTCAGTAATTACTCAGTAATAGCTCAGTAATTACTCTTGCTCTGACTTTCGCGCCGAATACCAAGAGGTGGATCATTTAAATAGAGCCTCAAGCTCTTCTTCTTCTTCATTTCATCCGAAGAATTTCAAAAGCTTAGAGCTCAGGCGACTCAGGCTAATCAGTTTGAAGAGATGATCTTCAACCGAACTTCCTTCGACTTTCCAAAGATTTTCCATTACTAGGATGTCATCTAAGAAGAGTACGACATCGTGCGCCTCTTTACCATCGGCGGTCCGCATTAGCAGTGGCGGCGCCCGAGGCAGTGGCCACAATGGCGAGCCAGTCCATACTGCACCAATTGGAGGTAGAAATCCTCAACTTTTAGACTCCTTAAATCAATTTTGGAGTGTTTTGGCTCGGTTTTAACCGACCAACCAATTTTGAACCGGCGAGATCGCCGTTCTCCGGCCATAAGGCTTGGGAAGAAAGGAGAAGACGGAGAAAAACTCTAGTCTTCCTCTTACGCGAAGTTATCGCGTCATCCTCGTATTTGAAACACGGGGTTATTTTAATTAGCAGTCGCATTTCAATCGCGTGGCTACTTTGACTAGCAGTCGCGTTTCAATCGCGAGGCTATTTTGACTAGCAGTCGCGTTTCAATCGCGAGGCTATTTTTGACTAGCAGTCGCGTCTCAATCGCGAGGCTATTTTTGACTAGCAGTCGCGTCTCAATCGCGAGGCTATTTTGACTAGCAGTCGCATTTCAATCGCGAGGCTATTTCCTCAGCTGCACGCGAAGTTATTTTTTTAACTCTGTGTTTTTATACTTAGAAGATTTTTCGAGTTTCCTCTAACTCTTAATTCTTCTTTTTGCAGTGGAGTATTCGGATCAGATCCTTTTTGAAGAGGAGTGCATTAATTCTTAATTAGAATTTTAAAGCAAAAATTATGATTATTTTATTATAGACATACTACTGCTATGGACTAGGAATAGCTTTGACTTTCATATTTAACTTAACCATGATAACCTTAAGTTTAGAGTCTAATATCTATTTTTAGATAATTCAGTTAGTTTTCTAATAAAACTTGAATAAACTCAATTGGAGTTTTAGAGCAAAAGTTATGGCCAATTTACCATGAATTTGCTTGCTAAGCTACTGACCTAGTATAACAGTAAGTAATAAACTTCTAGACTATTTTTGGTTAAGGAAATAGCTAGATTAGGATTGATGTGATAAATTTACTGCAAGCGCATAGTGTCGGTTATAGTGCTAACATGTCGTTTCCATAAGAATCTAAGGTGTTGTTGTGTTCTTACTAATTCTTTAGTCCAAACAAGTTAATAAGGGTTCTAAGTGGAAGTCGAGTTATTCTAATTAACCTAAGATATAGAATCCACTAGTTCACAAGCAAGTATTATTTTTATTATTTTCTTCCTATCATAAAAACTGATCTTTTAGTTTTAATCTTTTAATTAAATTATTCTAAGTATGATCTATCAAGTGGTGTGCAAGTATAACTAATCAAAGATACTAGTTTGCTTAAAAACAAACTAAATCATTAGATAATTCTAAGAAAAAGATGAAAATCAACAGCTCCAAATCCTAACTAAGTATAGGCTACAATAAACTTAACTCAAGTATAACCTATCAAAGTATTAATCTACGAATTGTTGTATTGTAATCTTTTCATAGAAAATCATATCTTTATTATTTTATTTTAGAAAGAAAACAATAATAAGTAATTACATGGTTGATTCCTAGTTTCATTTATATCCTAGAGCTAAACGAATTCAGCTACTTATGGTTCTAATTAAAAATCATATTTTTAATCATGAAAGCAAATAAGAATTCTATTTTTTCTAGAAAGAAATTAAAGATCTATACTAGAAAGCGATTAAATCTATCTAAAAAGTAATGAAGAGTAATGGAATTACCTCTGGAGCTCGGTATGGCGGTCGTCACTCCTTCAACAAAATCCTAATATTTAGTAATTAAAAGTATATCTAAAATTACATCTAAAAAGCTCTCTCAATTTACAAGGATTCGTGGGATATTTATAACTCAAACACAATCCTACTCCTACTCAAACTTAGTATAAAAGATGTAATCATTATCTACACAAACTAATCTTAAGATATATAATTTTAATCTAATTCATAGGTATTAGAAAGTAATGGTTGATATTAGATGGCATAAAATACTAATTTTCGGGTCCAAAACCCGAAATTAAGTTCACCAGACCGGTAACCCACTGGATCGGATTTCACTCTATAGCGCTTCAGTCAAATAGCCATAACTTTTGCATCCAAACTCAGATTGATCTATTCTTATACGTGTTTTGAAAATAATTTTGAGCTCTACAAATTTTCCCTACATGAATTTTTCCATTTCAAGATTATTCTTGGCCGAAAATACTCTTGAAGTTGCTACTATTGCACTTGAGTTTTTATCTTCATCAAAATTGACTTTTTTTGCTCGTATTCTTGACAAATTTGCATTTTCTTCTTCTCTTTCTTTCGAATCCTTTGTTACCTATAAAAACACACTAAATATACCTGAGTAACAATTATTTATATACAAAAAAAATAAAATATGGGAGGAAAAATGTAAAATATGAAACTAATGACACCTCCATACCTATCTTTTGCTAGTTCTCGAGCAAAATCTAGACTTAAAAAGAAAAATAAAAATCCTAACTCACTTCCGTAGGAATCGCAATTGCACTTAGCATGTGCAACAAACCGTTAAACCCCTAGGTTACCCTAGTGGATGAGTTGTGTCTTGTGAGGATTTGCAGTGAATATACCCAAAAAATTCGTCAATAAAATAGATTAAGGAATAAAGAAAAGAAAAATAAGGATAATCAAAAATCAAGAAAAATAAAATTTTTATAGGAAAGAAAGAAAAATGCTTTTTTTGGTGATATTTTATTCAATTAATCTCACTAATATATAAACTCAAGAACACATTTAAATTATCAATTTTCAAGTCAAACGTCATATCAAATACACTTATTATTTTAATCAAAAATTTAAATCATATCTTTCAATCCCCACTAATAGATAATTTATTAGCTCCTATACATTTACGTGCACGTGTGATAGTCTACTTCGGGCTTGGACTCCAACTCTAACTCATGATTCATCTCCTCTCTCATAACAAAAAAAAAATTTCTTTTTTTGCGAATATTTCACCTTTCATGTGAATATTCACGCTTACTTAAGCGCAAAGTACCCGATTACTCAGATCATACTCTTTTTTTTTCATTTCTGAGGCTATTGCCTTAATACTAGGCTCACCCTTTTTTTCCTTTTTTTTCTTTTTTCATTTCTAAGGCTATTGCCTTAAATACCAGGCTCACTTTCTTTTTTCTTTTTTTTAGAATTATTGCCTTAAATACCAGGCTCATCCCTTTTTTTTTCTTTTTTTAGGAAGAGAAGACTACTCAATCATTATTATTTTTGTTCTTAATCTAATAAACTATTGTGATGTGAAAATTATATGTATACTTACCCCCAAATTACTATTAGCAGTATTTATTTTTCGAATTTTAATTTTTTTTCATAAAATTCTTAGTGTATTATCCAATCTACTCTCATATCAAACTTCAAATCTAGATTTATTCTTTTATTTGTAATTAGGTTGATTTATTGAAGAATTTTTTATTTTTTTTACTTTTTCATATTTTTTAACCTTCTTTTAGATTTTTTTTAAATTTTTTTACTTTCTTTTTTTAGATTTTTTTTTAGTTACCCTAAAAAAACTAACCAAAGTGTAAAATAAAGAAACCCACAAAAAAAATCCTAGAAAAAACTAAAAATTTTAGAAAAACATAAAAATATTCTAACCCACTTCCCCACACCTAAACTCGTGTATGCCCTAATACACAAATCAAGAGTGGTAAAATAAATAAGAAAACTATTATATAAATATTATACATTTATTAGAAAATTCATACCGGTTACAACGTCTTAATCTCTTTCCACTCTAATAGTATGTCTGTTTATATTTTGATATGGATGAATTTAGCCTTTTTATCAATTTTGTATTTAATCTCTCCATCTTGTTTTTAGTTTTTCTTAATTTATTCCTATCTTTCTTTTTTTATTCAATAGTAAAATTTTGAAGTTAGAAATCGTACCTTTATCGTCCATATTTGACCCATGAGTATCTTTCATGTTAATAAATATTTTGGTTTTATCAATATGTAAAATAATATACTCACTTTGATATGGCTGAATCATGAGCTCGATTTTGGATCGCTCTTTCAAATTATTAGGTACCAAGACCTCTTTCTTTTACAGTTCCTTCCAATTTTCTAGTGTTCTGGGCTCGTCATGCAAATTTTCTTCAAATCAGTCATCAAAATTCTTAAAAGAAAATGTTATACTAGTGGACTTATCATTAATCAAGTTATTATAAAGAGTTAAAAATTCTTCTTCACAAATTTCTTCACAAATTTGAACAAAAGAATCAAAACATAATATGTCACTAGCAAGCTCATCATGAGGCAAATCACCAAGCAAAATTTTTTCTTTATTACAAGTTTTTTCATAATTATTTTTATAATGGTCCAAAGTAGTTTGATCGTAATGTCGATGTATGGACTCATCACACACAAACTTATTTAACTCATTTTGAATCATATCTATTTCAAATGATGACTGACGTGGTTGCTCGTTAGAATTAGATATGTTCAAATAATTAGATTGTTGATTTTAAAAAGTTTAGTATGAGAAATTATTTTGAGAAAATCTTTCATATATGATGTAGTTTGAGAGGATGATTTTAGTAATGTTTTCATACCTTCCTCTATTTTATGTGCTCGCTCCTTAGTCTCATGATTATAAGCTTTCTTGCCATCCTTGAATGATTTCATTTTGAGGTCATGAGTGAAATTTGATGGTAGATATGATTGATCTATGTACATATTTGATGACAGATATGAAGTTGTAGGTAAATTCTCATGACATGCATACCCCACTTCTAATCTTTTTAATTTTTCATCTAATATATTTAATTGAATATCTTGTTCATAATTGAATTTAAAATATGGAGATGATTGATCTATAAAGAAAGGATCAGATAGAGGGCTCTCTTGATATGACTCCTGATTAGAATAATTCATCCATTCACAATTGTAATTTTGTTTATAGGAAGCACTCATAGGTTCATGATATGTGGTGAAAATTTGATCATGACCTAGTCCTGGTGAACCTCCTATCCATGGACATTGATGATAATTATGATATGGATCATGACAATGATGACAACCAGCTTGATTTTGAAACATATGTTTTTTGATTTTTTTTTGAAAAAGGTGGAGAGGGAAAGAGATGGAAAAGAAAAAGAAAATGTCAAAAAAAATTGATATTTTTTTTTACAACCAGAGACCCAAAGAACAAAACAAGAAAAAAAGTGGGTCAGGTCTTTGAAAATTTTGCTGCTAAATGGAGGCATATACCGCTATTTGGCGGCAAAATCAGGGATTTAGACTCCCTTCACAGTAATTATAAAATATTCCTCTGATCCCTTTTAGCTTCATGAATTCGTAGTCTCAAGTCCCTGCACACTCAACACACACTGTTAACTCGTAAAACGTTAGAAAAAGCGAGAAAACACCGTCGATTCCTGACAACGGCGCCAAAAACTTAATGTGATAAATCTACTACAAATTTACAGTATTGGTTGTAGCGCTAACAGGTCGTTCCCATGATGATCTAAGATATTTTTTCGTTCTTTCTAATTATTTAGTCCAAACGAGTTAATAAGGGTTCTAAGTGGAATTTGAGTTATTCTAATTAGTTTAGGATATAGAATTTACTAGTTCGCAACTAAGTATTAATTTTATTATTTTCTTCCTATCATAAAAACTGATCTTTTAGTTTTAATCTTTTAATTTAAGTGTTCTAAGTATGAGCTATCAAGTGGTATGCAAGTATAACTCATCAAAAATACTACTTTGTATAAAAACAAACTAAATCATTAGATAATTCTATGAAAAAGATGAACATCAGCAACCCCAAACCCTAACTAAGTATAGACTATCAAGAAACTTAACTCAAGTATAACCTATCAAAATATTAATCTTTGAATTGTTGTATTGTAATATTTTCATAGAAAAATTATTTCTTTATTATTTTATTTTAGAAAGAAAACAATAATAAGCAATTACATGATTGATTCCTAATTTCATCTATATCCTAAAACTAAACTAATTTAGCTACTCATGGTTCTAATTATAAATCATATTTTTAATCATGAAAGTAAATAAAAATCCTATTTTTCCTAGAAAGCAATTAAAGATCTACACTAGAAACCGATTAAATCTATCTAAAAAGTAATGAAGAGCAATGGAATTACCTTTAGAGCTCGGTATGGCGGTCGTCACCCCTTCGACAAAATTCTAATATTTATTAATTAAAAGCACATCTAAAATTATATCTAAAAAGCTCTCTCAATTTACAAGAATTCATGGGGTATTTATAAACCAAACACAATTTTACTCCTACTCAAACTCAGTACAAAACATGTAATCATCATCTAACACAAACTAATCATAAGATATATAATTTTAATCAAATCTATAGGTATTAGAAATCAATGGTTGAGATTAGATAGCATAAAATACTAATTTTCGGATCCAAAATCCGAAATTAAGTTCAGCAGACTTGTAGCCCACTGGATTAGATTTTTCACTCTACAATGCTTTTGTAAAATAGCTATAACTTTTGTATCCAAACTCAAATTGATCTATTCTTAGATTTGTTTCGAAGATAATTCTAAACTCTACAAATTTTCCCTATATGAATTTTTCTAGTTTAGAATTTATCTTGTTTGAAAATGCTCTTAAAGTTGCTACTGCTGCACATGAGTTTGTCTTCACCAAAATTGACTTTTTTGCTCGTATTCTGGACAAATTTACATATTCTTCTTCTCTTCCTTTCGAATCCTTTTTTACCTATAAAAACACACTAAATATACCCGAGTACTAATTATTTATAAACAAAATAGATAAAATATGGGAGGAAAAATGCAAAATATGATACTAATCAAGGATCAACTATAGTTGAATGAATTATAGAGTAGTGAGCCATCTTTCTAATGGTACTAGAATGAGATCAAATCAGAGTTAAGATACAAAATTTTTACCAGTATAAGATAGATTGTTGTGTCTGTATGGATAAAATGATATGTTTTGTTCATGTATAATATGCACGGGGCGATACATATAATGAAACTTAAGAAAAATACAAATTTGAGTATCTATAATCCTGAGAAAGTCTTGATAATGCCTCTGATATCATATATGAGGTGATTGTATTAAGAAATTACAGATTTAAAGGATTTGATAGTGTATTATTAGCTCTTGTTGAACCAAAATTGAAAAAGAAACGATATTTATGCGATTACCCTTCAAAAGTTGAGAAATCTCCCAAGAGTCTCACTAGGGAAGAAGCAAAGATGCTAGAGGAGATGTTTCCATATTGTATGAGAAGTTCAGAGCTTATTTGAAAAAGAAAAACTCAAGAACAAAAATCATAAAGCAATATAGTGGATTTGTATACTACTCCCAAGTAGAATATTTGGCAATTTATTTAAGAGAATTGGATAAAGAATTAGGATTGGAAGTATGAAGAGAAAATAAAGAGAAATACGAGAGGAAGAAATTTGATTTTTTTAGATTTTTCTAAATTTACTTTATGGGTCAAACAATTACTGGAAGATAGGTATGCTATCATATTTAAAAACCCTTAAACTTCACATTAATTACAAATTTGCCATTAGATAAAAGTCAATCCAAAATTGATCAAAAATGGTTGTTAGGCTCCTAGAAATAATTCTGTAACTGGAAGGAGATTAAATTGAAATTCTTGATTTAATTTGATTATTTAATTGGATTTTTTGGGAAAATCGGCAGATTTAGAATAATTCAAAAAATATAAAAAATTAAAATAATAAGATAAGAGGTCCTCACTCTACGGAATTTGAAATTGAAGACTAGATTGAAAAATATAACTCAATTTACTCAGTATCCGAGCTCCAAAACTAATACGGATGATATATAATAAATCATTACAAGGGCTTAAAGACTAGGGCGTTGCAGATTCCAAAGTAAAACATTTATGAATTCTTGAATATGAGTCTAAGAATAATATATTAATAAAGATAAATAATCACTAAAAATCTAAATTTGCACATCAAATTCTAAATAGCAAATATATTCTCAAAATATAATACTATTAAATAGTCTAAGATCATATATTTATCACAGAAGATAGGAAAAACTCATGAAAGATAATGAATCAAATAAAAAATAAAATTGAATTTACACCAAATCGATTCGAAGATTCAAGGTTCGTCTCATCACCATCACCGAAAAGAGATTAGTTGTGCATCATTTTTAAGAGAATCATCATTAAATTTATTGGTAAATTCTATCTCAAGTGTCTTACAAAATAGATCTCTCAATCTCTAAAAAAACGGACAAATTTTTTTTTCACAGAAAAATCCCATCAATGATAATTCATGAGCTAAATACTATCTTTATTTATAATAAGTACAAAGTGTTTTTGATAATTTCAAATAGGATTCAATCCTACCCGTTGCTTCTTTAATTTAGAAATCAATTCGTATGCTAAATCAGTTCAGAAATTGCTACTACCGACCAGCTACCGATGGCCATACTAGTAGGGCTACTAGTAGATGCAACGAAAGTGAGCGTCGGGATGTTATAATTTTTCAGCTAACAATACTACTAGCTGATGATACCTATAGATATATAGCCCAACTATCAAAAGGGATACCTCAATTTAGAGGTCAGAGATGCTCCTTGGGCTATGTTTTTTTTTAATGATTTTTGGTTCTTTGAGTACTAGGACTCCTTGGTAAAAGTATTTATCATCAATAAACTGTAGATTAGTAGTTGTTTTAAGGTAACTCATTGTAAATTATTTTAACTCTAAATTTACATCTAAAAATATTCAATTTGATACGTGAACTAGCAAAAATAAGTGAGATAAGATCATAAAATATGCAAGATCTAATCTCATCAGTATCATTATGATTAGTTGTGATATGCAATATCAACATGATGTATATGTGATTTCAGTGTGATACTTAATGATATATATATATATATATATATATATATATATATATATATATATATATATATATATATATATATATATATATATATATATATATATATATATATATATATATATATATATATATATATATATATATATATATATATATATATATATATATATATATATATATATATATATATATTATTGCCATATTATCTTGTGATATATATGGTATTCGCCAGACATCCTGCTAAATATCTGATTCAGTGCAGTATATATGAAATCAGTGTGATATTTTTGTGACGTATGTGGTATCAATCAAATATCTTGTCATAATGTTATATTAATGTGATATCCTATAATATCGATGCAATATATGTGATAAATGTGATACCAGTGTAATATATATGATATCATTGTGTTGCGTGTATGCCTGGCAACTGGGCCATGCCCCGCATGGCACAGGCTCGGCACAGGCCGGGCATGACCCAGCCACCAAAGAGGGCATGTTGTGTGCGTTAGCTCTAGACTGGCCCGATGGTGCTAGCTTGCTGGGGCAACGTTTATTATTTTTTAATTTAAACTTATTTACTCCTATTTGATTGGTAAATAATGAAAAATAGGTGATTAACAAAAAAAAATAGTATAGAAAATAGAATTTTATTTCATTGAATATTATTAAATTTACAAATTTACTCTATAAATCTCTTTAGATATCATACAAAACCCAAAGAGAGGGGGAAGACCCTGACTATCAATCTCAACTTGTTTTTTGTATTACTTACTAGAGAATTATGAGTTATTAAAAATTACATGGAAAAGAATACAAGTGTAAAGAGGAACAAAAAAAATGAAGATTAATAGTGTAGGATTCTTCATTCTTTTTCGGGTGAGTTCTCCTACTCTAGTTTATCTACAAGTCCTTAGTTTCTTTCTTCTACATCAAGTCAATTCTTTAAGCATACATACATCTTTAATGTGTTTGCCGTTACTGAGCTCCTCCATTCCGCTAGCACTCTCCTACCTGCACTAAAAGCAGACTCTGATACTACTGTGGACACCGAAGGGGTTAATATGTACAGGTCATGTTAGAAAGTACATGATATATTTTCTTGTGTAATTTTCACCGGACCAAAATATTAAAAGGTTCATAACGGTCACATGGATTACTATCTACGGTGACCCTATCTAGATAGTAATAAAGTTCACTAAAAGAATATGAGTTGGTCTAAGTTTTTTGTGGTTGAATAAAATTGATAATATCGTGCTTGTACCGGGTTTGGTTTGTTGTATGTGAGAATTTGTTACCATACATATCTTCATATATAGAGTATATAATATATTAAACATGTTTTAATATTATTTATTAATTCTTAAACATTATTTCTATAATTCATATTTCTATAAAATAGTTCTATTAGATATTTCTTCCATCTAATTTTGTTTGTGGATTTATCACGGTGGCAAAATAAAGTAAGTATGAAATTTTTTAAAATATTTGCTAAATTTTATTTCCATTAGTCCAACAATATCTGCAAAAATGGATTTATTCCTATTTTGATAAAAAAAATAGAACTAATTTCGGTTAAATAATATAGTGCAACGTGTGCGGTTGAATAGTAAGTTCCAGAAAGTGCCTTAGTTGTATCTTCAAATTTTCTTAAAAATTTATAAATGCAATATAATTGATTCCATTCATTATGATCTAATATTCAAGGTGGTAATTCCATTTTGTTAAATAAATTTACTACATCTCTATATTTATTGCCTCATTGAATGTGGAATTCTACCTTACCTAACATCTTGGGTAAACTTTTAGTGAGATTTTAAATTTTTTACATATTTGTTTAAAAATTTGTCTAATTGGCCTACTACATTTTATGAATGTTATCGTATTTCTAAGATTAATTATTCATTTGTTTATAACTCTTAATCCATTTTGAACATACAAATTTATTATGCGGCGAAAACATCGAATGTGAAATAATTTTCCTTTTAAAATTGGTTTAATAATATTTTTTAAAATTTCAATTCTGGTCATATTTTCCGAAGCATTATCAAAAGAAAAAAATTCATTCTATTCCAAAAGCCGAAAAAAATAAGTAAAGATTGTGAAAGATTATGGGAGTTGTGAGTAAATTCAAATCTTCTACACCTTATTATTCTTTTTTGAATTCGCCAACCGTAATCTATGTAATGTTTACACACAAAAAATGACTAACATTTAATCCTTCCCAGCAATTAGAAGTTATGATAACTCTATAAATTAAAGAAGTTAAAATTGCAATTAATATTTATCTTCTATCATTATATATTTTAAATATGTCGGATTTACATGTTAATCTAAGGACTTTTTTTTGGATTCGGGGTTATGTGTCGTTCTTAGAATTTTTTTCATATTTAGGGTCTTCGGCCGTTGAGAATGGTTGTCCGCTATACACTATATAAGTAACTAATTGTTCTCTACCGATTATAGGATTGTATTTAAACATTCCTAAAATACCTCCATATGTTTAGTTGTATTTGTTGGGGCTCATTTAATGGGTGTGTTTTTACTAAATGTCTTTTTAGATTATCTGTTCCACTTCCCTTAGGGAAGAAGTATAGTCTTCGACAATATTTACATCTAGCTTTTCCAGCACCATTTTTAATAAATTTTTTTAAATGATTCCAAATATTGGATTTTGAAAATCTAGTGGAGGTCGTTACTCGAAAATTATAGATTGAGTGTGTTCTTCTTGTTGCAAATTAGAATATTTTATGTATTCGGATGATGCAACGAATGAAACTTGTGGTGGGTGTTCTAATGGTTCTCATTTTAAGAGCCGGACGAGTATGGATTCATAATAGAAAATCATGAAAATGCCAAATTAAATTTAGCTTAGAAATAAATGTGTATCTAAACGCTGCAAGCCCAAAAGAGAGTTTGAGAGCTTAGCTTTGTTTATAAAGAAAGAGGAGAGAGTGCTGAATAGGGATGGTAATAGACGTGTCCACGGGCCAAATTTTGACCATTTCTATATAAAATTTTGAATTAGAAAAATAAAACTTTGATTTTTAATTTAAAATTTTGTATAGGACGGACCAAAATTTAGCCTGTGGGAACGTCCATTACCATCCCTAGTGCCGAGTGCATTTCCTCTTTGAAGGAGAATGGAATCAAAGAGAGTTTTTTTTCCTTCTAATTCAAGAGATGAGATTTTGAATCTTAATGAATTTTGTTGCTTAAGTTTTGTATTTGGAGAGATTAGAGAGATGAAGAGAGTTGTAATTTGTTTGAGTATTCTAAAGAAAAATATGTTTGGATGAATAATGAGGTATTTATAGATGGGAGTAGAAGTGTTTTGCAAAATGACCATTTTGACCGTTGGGGTTTCAATTTGCAATTTTTTTTGCAGAAAACACCCAATGGCTAGTTTATAATTATTGGGGGATTTTTGCAAAAAAAGTTGCAGAAAGAACCTCCCATTTAAGTGGCAGCGGCTCTTAGAGCCGTGCCACTTTTGCCATGCCGGCTCGAGCACGCCTGAGGCATACCAACGTGCTGGGAACAACCTGGCATGCCACTGGTGAGCCATGTCAGGCATGTGCTCGGCACGTGCCGGGCCAGGCCTAATATCTTGTGATATGTGCAATGATGGCATAACATCTTATATGTGATATTAGAGTGATAATAGTAATATAATATCTTGAGATATGTGTAATATTGGTTTTATATTGGTGTAAACTTGCTTAAGAAATTATTGTTTAAAAAATAATTAAGATAAATTTGTATGTAAATTTGAATTCGAAGTTGCAAGTCCTGGTTTTGTAAGCCTCTTTAAGAAAATAAAAAACGGTGCTCGTTTGCTCAAAATAAAAAATAATATAGTACACTTTAAAAATTAAATGATTAATTACATTCAGACTCTCTCTATAGTATGAGGTACTAGAACTTAATATCTCTAAAGATTGAACTTTCACTTAGCTCATGGACTGTTGCCAAATTTAGTCAGCAGTGAGATATTCTCACTCTCTTTTAAACAAATTTGCACTCTTTTTATTTAATTCCAATTTTGTCCACGTCTCCCTTCTTAAGAATTTCACCCAAGACTTACTCTCATCTCCACTTCAGTGTAGCTCAGCATGTACTTTCTCGCTCACACTCTCTCCCTCCTGTCCCTCCCTCTCTCTCTCTCATGATCTCCACTTCAATACTACTGTGCATAGTTGCATGCTGCAGAAATTATCCTATAATTTTCTAAGGTCCAGAAGAGAGATTAATGTTTACCTGCAAGAGTATGTTAGCATCTCATATTCATTGACAAAATCATCACACATATAGATAAATTAAACACAAAAAAAAAACAGTAAATTATGCTTGATAACAAGAAATTGATGTACTTCAGCTTCTTTTATACTATAATAAATTAACTTGTATATCATTCAATATCATGCCAGGTGAAAGAGAGATTTATGGGGCGTTTTGGGGAGAGGCTGTGTGAGAATTTAACAAATTTCAATTAAAGTACATAAAGCACCCTCTGCTAGAAAATCTGATGAAATTATGGCTGCAGAAACATGCAAGAGACATATTCAAAAAGCATTTTATTACTTTTATAAATGAAATCATATTTTCTCTATTTTGCCATCTCTTTGCCGGTCTCCATGACACTTGAAAGCTCTTAAATCGTGCACGACGTGATCCTTCTCATGCTATCCGTGAGCACGCTTTCCCTCGTGAAACCCCAGTAGCAATATGGAGATTGGTTCACCCCTCAACCACACACAGGTACTAACATATGGAGATTGGTTCCATCCTTTTGCTTCCTACAACCACAGATGGAGAATGCCCTGCGAGGAGAGTGGCTCAGCCTCTAACCTGTACTACTCTTTCAACGTAGCTGGGGGTGCCATTCACGTGGTAATGTTGGGCTTGTACGCTGACTGCGGACCTGACTCTGATCAGTACAAGTGGTTTGTCGGTGATTTGGGCAAGGTTGACAGGAATTGAACGCCATGGATCATCGTCTTGCTGCATGCACCATGGTATAACACGAACTAAGCACATCAGGGGGAGGGAGAAAGCATGAGGAAGGCAATGGAGTCCATACTGTATGAGGCTCAGGTCGACATTGTTTTTGTTGGGCATGTCCATGCCTATGAATGCTTCGTAAGTCCTTTCTACTACTTTTATTTTTTTGCTATTTCAGCCCATGAACCTCCCTCATCTCCTTCAACCTCCTTCCCGCCTTCTCAACCTCTCCCCTGCACAGTGCAGTCAGCATAGCATTATAAGCCGTAACATCGACCCTGCACCCACCTCTCTCACGCATTCCATCGAACAGGTTGATTGCATCCTCTGACTTGCTTGCGGCGGCACACCCTCGCAATGAGAATGCTGTATGTTTTCTCGGTGATGTTGAGACGGGACTTCGCCGAGTGGAAGAAGCGCTGGGCTTCGGTGATGTGACCATAGTAATGTTACGTCGAGACGAGACTTCGGCCAATAGCCTTAAAGCCCCACTTCTAATAGCCCTCAGGCCTCCGCCGAAAACCCTAAAGCCCGCCACCGATTGCTGACAAAACCCGCTAAAGCCTGCGCAGATCCGATGAATGCATTGCCGTCGATCAACTCCGCACCGCTGATTGCCTCCGCACCGCCCATCTTTTCAGTTGCCTGTCCGAGATTTTATCCGCTTTAAATATAAGTCAAATTAAAACGCAACATCCAATCTCCCTCTATCTCCCCTCGATTTGGTCAGGAGCAAAAATATCCTTTGATATCACGTGCGCCTCGTATGTCTTAATCCCAAACGATCTCTAAACCCTTTTTATCTCATATGTCAGGCTAATAAGTTATAACTGAGTGTAATTAACCCAAAATTAAACTTTAAAATTGAATTTTCTTTTTTAACAAAATTATCCCTACAAAAAGGTGTAAAAGAACCAGAAAGAGGGAAAAAGAAGGAAAAAAAAAAAAATCCACTGTCCTACTTGATTTGGTTAATCATCATCGTCCTCATCCCCTTCACCGCTTATCCTCCTCTCCTTGATGTTCCTTCATCCACCTCTCCCGGCGTTCTACGCCTCAAACCCTAATCCTAATTACTCCCCTCCCTCCTCCAAACCTAATCATAATAAGTCCAATTCCAATCTCGAGGATCAAGATTGAAGATCTTGGGTTTCGTCGGCCATCTAATCTAATAGTATCAATCGAAAATGCTGAACAAGATCATGAAGCGGGGCAGTCGCAAGGTCCCCAAATCCGATGCCAACGAGCCTGCCGTCTTCTTCTCCTCCTCCTCCTCCGCCCCCGCCGCCACCGTCAACCACGCCGCCTACTCCTCCAGCGGCGTCCATTCCTACTCCTCCTCCTCCTCCTCATCCCAGCAGCCCTTCACCAGCGGAGGCGGCGACGGAGGGATTCCGACCATCGAGGCCCTCCCCCTCTTCCGGGACGTCCCAGCCTCCGAGCGCCAGGCCCTCTTCTACCGCAAGCTCCAGATCTGCTCCCTCCTTTTCGACTTCTCCGACTCCCTCAAGTTCGCCCGCGAGAAGGAGGCCAAGCGCCAGACATTGCTGGAGCTTGTCGAGTTCGTTCAGTCCGGATCTGCCCGCATCACTGAGCAGCTCCAGGAAGAGCTCATCCGCTCCATCTCCATCAACATATTCCGCTGCCTCCCTCCGGCCTCCCACGAGAACACTGGCTCCGACCCCGCCGACCCGGAGGAGGAGGAACCCTACCTCGACCCTGCCTGGCCTCACCTCCAGATCGTCTACGAGTTACTCCTTCGCTACATGGTCTCCTCCGACACGGACACCAAGATAGCCAAGCGCTACATCGATCACTCCTTTGTTCTCCGCCTCCTCGACCTCTTCGATACTGAGGACCCTCGTGAAAGAGAATACTTGAAAACCATCCTGCATCGCATCTATGGCAAGTTCATGGTGCACCGCCCCTTCATCCGGAAGGCCATCAATAACATCTTCTACCGTTTCATCTTCGAGACAGAGCGACATTCGGGGATAGGGGAGCTGCTGGAGATCCTGGGGAGTATAATCAATGGGTTCGCCGTCCCCATGAAGGAGGAGCACAAGTTGTTCCTTGTGAGGGCTCTGATCCCACTGCACAAGCCGAAATCCGTTGGGATTTACCACCAGCAGCTGTCTTATTGCATCGCACAGTTTGTGGAGAAGGATTATAAGCTTGCGGACACAGTCATCAGGGGCTTGCTCAAGTACTGGCCCGTTACAAATTGTCAGAAGGAGGTGTTCTTCTTGGGGGAGCTGGAGGAGGTTCTAGAGGCTACACAGCAGGCCGAATTTCAAAAGTGCATGGTCCCGCTCTTTAAGCAGATTGGACGTTGCCTTAATAGCTCTCATTTTCAGGTATGGAGTTCACTTTAACTTTTTATCTGCTGTGCTTTGTTGTTATACATGCAACGTTATCAATTTTTTTTTTTTTAATTACAGAATTCACTTAGATTTAGATTTGCCCTCATATAATGAAAAGACATTGATGTTAATAATATAATTTTGGGCTACCCAACACGTGCAAGTACGAACAAATCGCTAGATGTTAGTATTCACTAGTTAACAGTTTCTGTAGTGGGCTACTATTATTGTTCTTTAGAGAGGAAATGGAACTTTTTATAGAGGTTTGCATCATTTATTTGTCATTAGTTTCAACGACCTTTATCCGTGGATAACAATGCATTATGTTGGTAGATATAGGTTTGTTTGTTGGATAGTTGGGGCATGCTTTGGTGTCTCCTATATATTTAGGTACAAGGAAAGAACCAGATCATACTGGTATGTGTGAATTTCTGTTGCATATTTAGTTATTGCCATATGCGGTTCCCAACGCGTGTTGATATGAACAAAACAACAGATGTTAGCATTGTCCGTATAATAGACTAATTGGCAGGTTTTTAGTATTGGCTATTTAGGAATAAACTTTGGATAATTCATGTTCTATTTTATTATTATTCGTTATTAGTTTTAGTGAGTGTTTTGGATAAATCGATTATTGCATCAGTTATTCTGTAGATATTTTCTTTTCCGTCGAATAATTAAGCTATTTCTTAAGGCTAGTGACTTGTGTTGGTACAAAACAAAAGAATAGATGTTTGTATTGCCTGTTTAGGCTGTTGGATGGATGCTATTTTCCTTTCCAAAGTGAAAATCTTATCATGTTGGTGTTATTGGATATTGTGTGGAGCATTTATTTTTGTTCTGAAATTAATACTTAATACTGCATGCATTTGATGTAAAGCTTTTTAGTGTGTGTATGTATTGATTTTCTTCTATTTCTTCTATCCCCATCTAATAGAAGGCTTCTAGAGGAAGTATTGATTTTCTTCTATTCTTGTGCCTCTGCCTCTGCCTCTTTCTCCTCTATTCTTCTGGAAGCCTTCTATTTATAGGAGAGATTCCTTCCTATCTAATTCTCAGACTCCTAGACTCCTTCTTTTAGAAGCTTTGGATTTCTTTCTGAAGTTTTTTAATCATGCAGTTTTGGTTGTCTCAGACTTTCTTTATCATGGAGATACTTTAATCATGTCATTTTTTTTTCTTTTGGCTATATTAGGCTTCTTTTGATTGTATCAGGCTCTTTCTCTTTGATAGAGAAATAATGAAAGTGCTATCTTTTTCTTTTGCCATTTCTTTTTTAATTATGAGGACTACCTTTAGTTATATTAGGCTCTCTTTTGCAGGGAATCTTTCTGTTAATGTAGGACTTTTATTTTTGTGAAGAATCTTACTGTTGCTGTCTTGTTGATGTGAAGAGAGACATCAATCATCTTTTTTTTTTGTTGATTGTCGGGAATCTCCACTGTTGATGTTTTGGACTGCGGATGTCAAGTCTTATGGGATTTTTAGCAAATCTCCAGTTATCAACGGATTTGATTTGTTTTTATCAACTACCGTTTGAATTGAGCTAGCCATGCTATTTTCCTTAGCATGATGAGCTTGACAAGAATTTTTAGTAAATTCCCAATTATAAACGAATTTGACTTGTCTTTACCAACTATCGTTTGAGTTGGTTTAGCCATGCTATTTTCCTCAGCATGATGAGATTGACTATCTTGTCAGACTTCTCTTTTTTTTTTATAGACTATAAGATATTTACAGAAAATTATCAAAGAGCAAGTTTTATATATTTTCACTGTTGATGTTTGACTGGTCGCTTAATCTTTCATCATGTTGTCAAGATTCTGTATGCCTTCTCCCATGTGTTCTAGTAGATCTGGTAGTATATATTCTTTTATCCATTCTATCATGTCCTGTTGAAATACTGTCTTCTACCATTTTCTTTTGTCTGTAGTATTGAATTAATACTTCATGAGCTGATATGACATTCTTAGGGACCTTACAAATAATTTATTTATCTACAGACTCTGTAGTTTTTTGTTTCTGTGGCTAATCTCAATCTATTTGTACTGTATCTTTGCCAATTGAATTCATTTGCTATGGTTTTTGCTCTCCAGTTCCTGATCTGTCTTGAAATCTTTCTGTCACAAATTACTCCTCTTGCCACTGTTTCTGGATATAGAGCGTGGGCTAATCTGTGTGTAATTCATGCACTGTGCTTTGTAGGATGCCATACTCCTTTAATGTATTATGTTATTATGGAGTTAAATTCTATCTTGAGCTGTGACTCTATAAAAGTTTTTGAGACTGGAAATGCTAAAAAAGCTGGAAGTAATTCTGCATGATCTGGATCAATGTTTAAAATAACAATATCGTTAATGTAATGTTTTTTTTTGTTAGGTTATGTAGCAATTAACGTAAAGCTTAACGTAGGTTACGTAATTTTCTATTTATTTAATTAAAATAAATAGTAAACTATATTTAATAATTTTCATAAATAAGTAAATAAATCTAAAAAGTCATATAAAATACTGTAAAATCAATATAAAGGTATCGAAAAATTATAAAATTTCATAGCAAATATCACAATAATTTTTTTATTGTTTTTCTTTATAACATGAAGATAATCTCGTGTGATTATCTAATCTTCAATAACAAGATCATTCTCCTCCAGAATGTAGTTTGCATCTTCCGGATCAATATCATCTCCCGTCTCATCAAAACTATCATCAATTGCTTTTCTTTTGTCCGAAGAAGATGTTACACAAGAGATATACAAATTAAGATTTTATTATATACTCAAATCATGATAGTAAAGTATTCATTTAAGAATATTCAATTGCAAAAATTGGATAACTTACAAATATCGACCCTTCGTTTCTTTGCTGGGGTTTCAGTTTCATCTTGCTTATCTCTCTTATCCACAATAGATGGAAGAACATTTTGATTGTTATTAATTGCAGTGATTTCTGAGAAATTATTCGTTCTTATATTAGAATCGTCATCAATAGGCTCATTTAGCAATCTAATATTTTCTGAGAGACAAGGCTCTTCACTCTCAACAAGCCATTTATCTTTTGGTATCGCCTCATCAATCAAAATTCATTTGCTTCCTCCGAATATTTCTCTCTCTAAGCTTAATATTGTACATCACATACACTAAAGAATGTAGGCGTTATTGCTCCAAGCGACATCTTTTTTTTGAATGCACTTTAAAAAAAGTTGTGAATTGTTAATGAGCATGATGATAAATAAAGTACTTAAAAAAATAATATATTAAATTTTTTAAATTTATACTTGTTCAAAAGTGCTCAAATTGCGTTCACATCCAGAAGCATTAGTCATAAGAGAGATGATTCAAATTTCAAGCTTTTGGAGTGTCAGAACATTCTCTCCAAATCTTTCCCACCATGCAGCTAAAAAAATAATTAATTTTGGTGTTAAAAATGCAAAAAAATAACTTAATGATATATCTACACATAGAATCCTAAGTATGTCGGCAATGAATTAAGATATACCAGGACTTCGAACGTTCATAGTCATTTGAGTTAGTAGTGATCCAAATTCTCCAAGCTTCTGTTTATACTGATCCAGCTCCACATCAGCTTGTGCATACTCATTGAGGTTGGAGATCATTCGTTACATGAATTCACGAAAGTCTCTTCTAACCTCAGGTACATTGGAGAATGTATCACTATAAAAAAAATCTAGGATTTAAAAAGCAAGCCGCTGCATGGAGGGGCCTATGCAACATGCCTGTCTACCTCTTATCAATCAAATTCCAGTATGGCATGTACTTTTTCTTACTGCCCCCACAAAATCGGCAATTTTCTCTTTGCAACTATTGAGATACTCATATAGAAAAGGTATGGAAGGCCTCACATTTGAATTTATCTCTCACAGCACATAGACTAGTGGAAGTGTAGTGCTAAAGCAAAAGAGAACTCGACCCTAGAAGTTTTTGCTAGATAGCACTGCTCTCTTTACTTTCACTGCATTCGGTTTCTTGCTCCAAGCACTCTTGTTGAATTCATCAGAAGCAAATATCTTGCTCAATGGCTGCCTTAATTTATAGAGTTTTTTAGAGTTAAGAATGACGTAGCAAATTGAGTGATGGCCGGTCTTAGCAGTTCCTTTCGCTTCGTGTATGTCTGTATCAAACTCAAAATCCAGCCATAATTATATATGAATTGTATGATCCCCTTTTCTATTTCAAGGGTTTTTTTATGAATCTTCATCTTGCTTATATCCTCCAGCATCAAATTAATACAATGAGCTGCACAAGGAGTCCATTAAAGATGCTTTCGAGAATCCATAAGTTTTGTATCTGCATTGACGTAAGAAGCGTGATTGTTCGTAATCACTTGTATAATATTATTCTCTCCAATCTCCTCAATTACCTTATTAAGACACTCCCATGAGTAATCTCCTGTCTTGAACTGGTTCGATGCATCAATGGACTTATAAAAGAAAGTCCCCTATGATGAATTCACAAGAAAGTATATTAAACTTCTGTTCTTCCTGTCAGTCCACCCATCAGACATCACTGTACAACCGTATTTTTCCCAGGCCACCATGTGCTTCTCCTTAAGCTTGTCATTATCCTCAACCTCGGCCTTCAGAACCCGCGTTCTTATCTCGTACGGAGATGGTTACTTTAAACCAAATCCGAAATTTCCAACTGCTTCAATCATTTCCTTCTAATATGGACTATTCAAAATATTGAATAATAGCCCGTTTGCATAAATACATTTACCTATTTTCCTGTCACAGTCCTCTCTTGCCTCCTTTAAAGCTATCTCCAACGTCGATTGACGGGCTTCAAGATTAATAAATTTGTTCATCGCTCCCAGAGTGCGAGATTGAGTGTGCTACCGGAGCACTTTCAAGCTCTTGGCTTACAATTTCAGTATCTGATTCCCTCGTTCTTCTAATTTCCCGGCTTAGTAATGTCTTCTTCTTTTCTAATTCAGTAGACTTCAAAACATCTTTACAAGTTTTCTTAACATCTGGCGGGACTCGTTCACACATTTTCACCCCATGTCTCGTCCCAGCCAAATGATGCTTAAGCCGGGTGATTCTCGCAGTTATGTGGTGATTATAGAATTTACAATAAAAATAATTTGGGGGTTCCCCTTACGAATCCCCTATTCTCTGGCCGAATCTATATTTTTTGACATCATTCAATCTACACAAATAATTCAATAATTCAATTATTCGATAATCAACAATTAATTTAATTATGATATATCAAATATCAAGAAACAATAATTCAATTAACATGCTGCTGCATGTTCATCATGCTGCTACTTCGTTACTAATTAACATTAATTCGTTACTAATTAACATTAATTATTCATTTTTAATTAACATTAATTAATTAAATTAATCATCTTCATTCTTGTTGCTGCAACAGTATACACTGCACAGTTGCAGCAGCTGCACCCACAATCCACACAATATAATTCACAAAAAATTCACACAAATCACATAATACACACACAAATCACATAATTCACAAAAAATCACACAAATCACATAATACAGTATTAATCCACAAAATTTCCAAAATCACATAACTCTAAGTTTCCAATAGTGTAAAATTGCATGAATGAATATAATCCAAAATATCCAAGTTATCCAACAGTCTATTTTTAAAGCAATTAACCATCTAATTTAATAAAATTTAAGAAAAATTTGTTGGAATGCTTATCTTTATTGAACCGAAAGAGAGAACGAAGAGGAATCGAACTAGAGACAGCGCCGGAAAGAGGGTTGGGAGCTTCGAGATTGATCGGAGCTACTTGCGATATTTTGCAGCCGGAACGACGGTGGAAAGAGCGTCGGGAGAGGGAGAGAGGGTCGGGAGAGGGAGAGAGGGTGGGGATTTGAGGTTGATCTGAGTTTTTTGTCGGCGTTTATAAGCCAGAACGGCGCCGGAGAGAGGGTCGGGAGAGGGAGAGAGGGTTGGGATTCGGGAGAAAGGGAGAGAGGGTTGGGAATCGAGATTGATCGGAGTTTGTTGCTGGCGTTTTGGAGCCGGATCGGTGCCGGAATGATCGCGAGAGGAAGAGTGATGCGAACCCCGTCAAGAATAACGAGACCAGTAGAAGAAAAGGAGAAAATCCAAGAACGTTCTCGATCAGGTTTGGATGGGAGATCTCGACCCGTTACTTCAACAAAAACAAGAACCTCGGTATAATTGACCTCAATCCGTTATTTAATATGAAGCAAGAACCTTGATATAAGGAAGACGCCACAAACGGTAGTGGAAAGCCGTTTGATAAGTCGATGATGAACGCCACGGAAGAATTCCGATAAGTTCGAATAGTCTTTCAAAGAACCAAAGAGAATAAACTCACAAATTATCTGTAAACTGTATCCCTTATATTCCATTAGACGCCTTTTTATAGGCTAAAAAAATACAAAGAAAGTTTCCTGCAAGGAAAGTTCAAGAAATATAAACAAAACAAAAGAAAACAATCTGCCCCTTAATTTGGCTGATCAATACAAGGAAAGTTTAAGAAATAGAAATAAAACAAAAGAAAACAATCAGCCCCTTAATTTGCTGATCAATACAAGAAAAGTTATAGAAATAAAACAAAAGGAAACAATCAATTTTGACTAGATTCTTCTACTAGTTGAATCATATTGATGCATTTTTGTTGAACTCGTGAACCATCCTCAATGGGCCTCCACGAATTTGCTTGAGCCCAAACCTCTTGAATCAGCCCATTAAGTGCACTTTTGAACTTCTTTCCTTGTACTCTTGTAACTGGCCTCGTTGGAACTTGAACTGGTTCCTTTGCAGTCAAGCCATTATTTGCATCATTCCCCTCTTGAAAAGGATTTGCCCTCAAATCATCACCTACATCAAAATGACTCAAATCAGTAACATTGAAAGTAACACTAACATTGTACTCACCGGGCAAATCTAGCTTGTAAGCGTTGTCATTGATGCGCTCTAGAACTTGGAAAGGACCATCCCCTCTTGGAAGTAGTTTGGAATGTCTTTGCGCCGGAAATCTCTCTGTTCTCATATGCAACCGCACCCAATCTCCGGGTTCAAAAACAAGATTGTGACGCCCCTTGTTGGCTTGTTTTGCATACTGCTCCGTTCTTCTCTCAATATTGAGCCTTGCCTTCTCATGTATCTGCTTAACAAAATCAGTCTTTTTCTTTCCATCAAAATTAACACGCTCAGAAACAGGTAATGGAGATAAATCCAATGGAGTCAAAGGATTAAACCCATAAACAATTTCAAACGGTGAGAATTTAGTAGCAGAATGAATAGATCTATTATAAGCAAACTCAATATGTGGTAAACACTCTTCCCATATTTTGATGTTGTTTTTAATTATTGCCCTCAATAAAGTAGATAAAGTCCTATTTACTATTTCGGTTTGACCATCAGTTTGTGGGTGACAAGTAGTAGAAAACAAAAGCTTGGTACCTAACTTACACCATAAAGTCTTCCAAAAATAGCTCAAGAACTTAGCATCTCTATCCGAAACAATGGTTCTAGGCATGCCATGCAATCTCACGATCTCCCTAAAGAACAAATCAGCAACATGCGAAGCATCATCCGTTTTGTGACATGGAATAAAGTGTGTCATCTTAGAAAATCTATCCACAACCACAAAAATCGAATATCTTCCACATTTAGTCCTAGGTAATCCTAACACAAAGTCCATTGAAATATCAATCCAAGGCTCATTAGGAATGGGCAAAGGAGTATACAAACTGTTGGGCTGCACTCTGGATTTAGCTTGCCTACATGTGACACATTTACCACAAATTCGTTCAATATTTTGTTTCATGTGTGGCCAATAGAAGTGTTCCTGCAAAATAGCTAAGGTCTTAGCAATCCCAAAATGTCTCATTAATCCCCTCCCTCCATGGGATTCCTGTACTAACAAATCCCTCAAAGAACAGTTAGGCACACATAATTTATTTTCTCGAAATAAAAACCCATCATGTCTAAAGAACTTACCACAAGCGTTTTTCTCACAAGCCCGATACTCTTCACAAAATTCATGGTTATCAATGTATAAATTTTTAATGTGTTCAAAACCAAGCAATTTTACATCAAGTGTAGAGAGTAATGCATACCTGCGAGAAAGTGCATCGGCGACCACATTCTCGTTACCTTACTTATACCTGATGACATATGGAAATGTCTTAATGAACTCTATCCAACGAGCATGCCTTTTATTTAGCTTGTGTTGGCCCTTCAAGTGTTTCAAAGACTCATGATAAGTGTGAATCACGAACTCTTTAGGCCATAGGTAGTGCTGCCATGTCTCCAAAGTTCGAACCAATGAGTACAACTCCTTGTCATAAGTCGGGTAATTTAAGGTTGCCCCGCTTAATTTCTCGCTGAAATAAGCAATTGGTCGTCCCTCCTGCTTAAGAACTGCGCCTATGCCAATACCTGAAGCATCACATTCAATCTCAAACGTTTTAGAAAAGTTAGGTAATGACAATAAGGGGGCGTTGGTTAGCGTCTCTTTGACTAGTTGAAACGCCTTCTCTTGTTCTTCTCCCCATCTAAATCCGACGTTCTTCTTGATCACTTCGGTAAGTGGTGCGGCTATGCTACTAAAGTCCTTCACAAACCGCCAGTAAAAACTAGCAAGTCCATGAAAACTACGAATATTGCTTACACTTGTGGGACTCGGCCACTCTCGGATTGCACGTACCTTTTCTTCATCACCTGTATACCCTGTGCACTAACAACAAATTCCAGAAATACAAGCTTATCGGTGCAAAAAATACACTTTTTCAGGTTAGCAAATAACTTTTCTTTCCTAAGCACATCTAAAACTGATTTCAAATGTACGGCATGATCATCCAAGTTTTTGCTATAAATGAGTATATCATCAAAATAGACAACAACCTGCCTATAATGCTCGCAAAATATGATCATAAGTCTCATAAAAGTGCTTGGTGCATTAGTCAACCCAAAAAGCATAACTAACCATTCATACAAACCATATTTTGTTTTAAAGGTAGTTTTCCATTCATCTCCTTTCATTCTAATCTGATGATAACCACTTTTTAAATCAATCTTAGAGAATACACAAGAGCCATGCAACTCATCTAACATGTCATCTAAGCGAGGAATAGGATGACGATACTTTACCGTTATGTTGTTGATGGCTCGGCAATCAATGCACATTCTCCACGTCTCATCCTTCTTAGGTACAAGTAAAATCGGAACGGCGCACGGACTCATGCTCTCCCTCACATACCCCTTCTCTAACAACTTATCTGCCGTTGAAGCTCCTTTGTCT
This sequence comes from Dracaena cambodiana, assembly GCA_036321105.1. Taxonomy (NCBI): domain Eukaryota; kingdom Viridiplantae; phylum Streptophyta; class Magnoliopsida; order Asparagales; family Asparagaceae; genus Dracaena; species Dracaena cambodiana. The sequence continues at coordinate 17,537,575 of JAYEPQ010000005.1, read as the reverse complement.
CCTCGGGATTGCTCCTTTAGGCTGGTCGGTTTGGAATTGTCGCATCGGGAACAAAATCAATTTGATGTTCAATCTCTCAAATTGGTGGTAATCCATGTGGTGTTTCCTCGGGAAAGACATCCTCAAATTCCTGCAAAAGAGAAACAACAGAACTGGGCAAAACAGGATCAAGTTCGTTAGTATTTAAAAATACCTCTTTGTACAAAAGTACAATCATCGGCTGATTTGAAAACATTGCTCGCTTAATCTCACTTACTTTTGCATAGAAATTCTTTTGTTTTCTCTCTGATTTTCTCTCAATGGCTGAATTTTGATTTTCTTTTCCTCTCTCATTTTGCTTGGCCACTCTCTGATTTTCACTCTTTTTCTTTTGCTCACTCTCTTTCTTTTGATCACTCTCTTTTTTTTATCACTCTTTTTGCAACCTCACTTGATCTTCATAAACTTGTTTTGGTGTCATTGGCACAAGAGTGATGGGTTTTTGGTTGAGCACGAACGAATATTTGTTGGTGAAGCCATCATGTTTGACTTTCCGATCGAATTGCCACGGTCGGCCTAATAGCAAATGTCCAGCTTGCATCGGAACTACATCACACAAAACTTCATCTTTATATTTTCCGATGTGGAATGAAATCAAAACCTGCTTATTTACCTTTACCTCGCCACTATCATTCAGCCATTGTAACTTGTACGGCCTAGGATGTTTCAGTGTGGGCAGTCCTAATTTCTCCACCAAGGTTGTGCTTGCAATATTAGTACAACTTCCTCCATCAACAATCATACTACATACCTTGTCTTTGACGTAGCACCTAGTATGAAAAATGTTCTCCCGCTGCACTTCTTCAATTTCTTTTTTTTGCAAGCTTAGAAGTCTTCTTGACACCAACAATTCACCTTGAACTGCATATTTTTCTTCATCTACGTCCTCCAGTGGTGGCATAGAGTCGGTATCGGACTCGTCGTCGGTTTCGATCTCTCCATTACCCCTTATTACTATGACTCTTTTGTTCGGGCATTGACTTGCTATGTTACCTCTGTCTTGACATTTAAAACACTTAATGTCACGATTTCGAGAAGTGGAAGGGTCAGATTTATCTCGAGTGCCATGGTTGGTTGTCTCTTGTTTTGGTTCGAATTTAGGTTTTGCAGTTGGTTTCTCTTCTTTTTTCACATGACTCCGTTTCCATGGGGAAAAACACCCGAATTATGGGATGCACGTGTACCACCTCTCCTTTTGAGTTGTTGCTCCATCTTGATGGTCATGTGCACTATATCCTCTAATTCCACATAATGCTGCATCTCCACCCTGTCATGAATTTCTTGATTCAAGCCATTCAAGAACCTAGCCATAGTACCCTCTCGATCTTCTTCGATATTAGCTCGGATCATAGCAATTTCCATCTCTTGATGATAATCCTCCACACTCCGGTTACCTTGTCGGAGCGTTTGCAATTTATTGTACAACTCCCAGTGGTAATGGCTGGGCACAAACCGTTTCCTCATTATTATTTTCATCTCTTCCCACGTCTCAACCGGTCGTTCCCTATTTCGCCGCCTGTTCAATACTAATTGATCCCACCACACAATAGCATAGTCAGAAAACTCAATGGCAGCAAGTTTTACCTTCATCTCAGAGTAGTTATGGCAATCGAACACTAACTCCACCTTTTTCTCCCACTCAAGATAAGCTTCGGGGTCGTTTCTTACTTGAAATGCTGGAATCTTTATCTTAATACTACCCAAGTTATCTTCCCGATTCCTATCTTCTCTAAACCGCCCTCCATATCTCCTATTACCAACAACTGAACCCCGATCTTCTTCATCAAAATCAGCCCCATAATACTCCATCTTCATCTCTCACTCCCCGATGTTGAACTCTTTCCCTCCTATGCACCTTATGAGTGTTTTGTGGCTGCTCCAAACGTGTATTCTCCATCCGATCAATCCGCTCATGTACCTGCTCCAATTCTAACCTCATCACACGCCTCATCTCACTCATCATGGCTTCCATGAGCAACTTTGGGTCAGCCATCCCTGTAGCACCTTCGGTGATGCTCTTTTCACTGTTGTGAGACATGATTGCTGCAAATCAAAGTTAGAAAACAACAAAAAGAAGGAAAGGACCTTACACACTCCCTCACGTGTTTTCACTCAAAGAATGATTCACTCTATTCCACTCGTGTTTCACTCAGTATAATCGGCTTTTACTCTCTAATATGCTCACCACTGTTGCCTTTTTCCACTCGATAATCCTCTTTCAGTTCTTTTGAAACTATTCGAACAATATTCAAAATTCCAGCAACAATTCACCAAGAACTCACCAAGAGAATTCAGGTTTAAACGGTAAGAAAACAAGGGATATAAGTGATTAGATTTTTAAAGCACAATTCAGCAAAATTTCCAAAAATTTTTTTTTTTGGTCTTTGGGATGAGGAGATTTTCGGGCTTATTAGAAACAAACGAAAGAGAATCTTTTTACTCCCTTTTTTTTTACCTTTTTTTTTTCGGATCTTTTTTTTTCTTTAGATTTTTTTTTTCAGATTCTTTCTTCCGTTAATAACAGAACAAGATTTCGAATGGGGTAGAAAAAAGAAATTCGGCTAGATAAGAAAAGTTAACTAAATTTAAGTGGGATAGGCAAACTTGAGACGAGAAATCCTGGCTCTGATACCAAATGATGCGAGCCCCGTCAAGAATAACGAGACCCGTAGAAGAAAAGGAGAAAATCCAAGAACGTTCTCGGTCAGGTTTGGATGGGAGATCTCGACTCGTTGCTTCAACAAAAACAAGAATCTCGGTATAATTGACCTCAACTCGTTTAATGCGAAGCAAGAACCTTGGTATAAGAAAGACGCCACAAACGGTAGTGGAAAGCCGTTTGATAAGTCGATGATGAACGCCACGGAAGAATTCCGATAAGTTCGAATAGTCCTTCAAAGAACCAAAGAGAATAAACTCACCAATTATCTGTAAACTGTATCCCTTCTATTCCATTAGATGCCTTTTTATAGGTTAAAAAAATACAAAGAAAGTTTCCTATAAGGAAAGTTCAAGAAATCGAAACAAAATAAAAGGAAACAATCAGCCCCTTAATTTGGCTGATCAATACAAGGAAAGTTTAAAAAATAGAAACAAAACAAAAGGAAATAATCAGTCCATTTATTTACTTATCAATACAAGGAAAGTTCTAGAAATAAAACAAAAGGAAACAATCAATTTTGACCAGATTCTTCTACTCGTTGAATCATATTGATGCATTTTTGTTGAACTCGTGAACCATCCTCAATGGGCCTCCACGAATTTGCTTGAGCCCAAACCTCTTGACTCAGCCCATTAATTGCATCTTTGAAGTTCTTTCCTTGTACTCTTGTAACCAGTCCAGTTGGAACTTGAACTGGCTCCTTTGTAGTCAAGCCATTATTTGCATCAAAGAGGGTTGGGAGAGGGAAAGGGTCGGGAGAGAAATCGCAGAGGGAGAGGGAGAGCGATCGCGATCGGTTAGGGTTAGGGTTCTTTTTATCGTCGGATTTATATATAAATGGATCAGGTGAAAAAACATTCGTAACGTTACGTTACGAAAAAACATAATTTAATGTACGTTCAAAAAAAAATGCAACGCTCCGCAGCGGGGCATTATTTCGCCCCGCTACGGAGCGAAAATTTCTTGTTACGCTCCGTAATGCATTATAACGCATTACGGAGCGCGTTATTTTAAATAATGATATGGATGATTAATAATTATCTGTGTAACAAATCCCATATCTAAAAAGTCTTTCTAACTATAGTCTGTTCCATGAAGTTTTTCTGTTTTCATTTGGCTTAATTGTATATTTAGTCTGTAAATGGCATAGGCTAACTCACATTTGCATTTTGGTTGTGAGGGGTCTATGATACTGCAGTCTGAATTGATGTTGATGCATTTATCTGTGTTGGCATAGGTATCACTTGGTCTACAACTACTCCTCTGCATCTTCTTTCTCCTTATTGGATTTCTTTGAGTATCTGTTACATGTCTTTGCTTTTCTATAGAAATTGTCTTGAACTTTCTGGTGAATATTTTGTCAAACATCTTCTGGTAGAATAGATAATTCATCATTTATTTTAAAGAATAGTCTGGCTTGCATGGTTTATGTATTTCTCATATGTTGGAGGCGTTCCTTTCTATCTCTTAAACTCGATTTTTTTTCACTCTTATTTGTGAGGCACTCCTCTCTTTTTCTCTCATATATTTGAGCCTCTCATTTTCCTTCTGTAAGCTCACTATTATCTGTGTCTGTTTACTGAGATTTTCAATTAATTTATCTTTTTTTTGTATTTTTAAATTTTTAAAATGCTTCATAATAACTTGACAATTTTTACACTCTGTTGATGATTCTGAATTACTTGAACTCTATTGACTCTTTTGTGGATTTATAAATTCTATAAGATTTTCATCAAAATACTAGGAAATTGGAATATTATTTCTAGCATATTCTATAGCTTCTCTAACGCTATAAAAATCTTTAAATACTGAATTATCAAAATTTGAAACTAACCTTCTAACTGTATATTAATTTCTGTAAATTCCTACTTGATAACCTCTAAGTATAACATAACAGATAAAACTCTGTGACTGAGGTGTCTGTATAAATATCTTTAAAATAATAAGCTAATGTTTTAATTACTTTTAACTTTTTTTTGGACTGATCTAGTCTTAAATTCCACAAATTATGTAGTAGACACTACTATATTAAATCTATCTAAAATTCTGTGACTCTGTAACTCTGAATGACTCTTTACTCTGTGATGCAAACTGCTTGAGATAAATATCTTTATATCTCATGAATTCTCTGGGATTCATTGCAAAATTAAATACCTAAAAATTAGTTTGGATAATTTTTCTGTAATTATATGCTCAAATTTTGTTTTGTATCTAAGATCCTATATTGTATCTATGAATTTTGACCATCTATGACTACTTAATTTCTTTTTATTTAATTTAGATGCATATTTAACAATTGCTACACAGTCTGTCCTGTTAGTAAAAGGTTTTTGTAAGCATAATCGTAATATATCTAATGCATTAGTTATTCCTAGAATTTCACAATCTAAACTTAAATCGAATTTTCCACTTGCATATCTAGTTATTCTTTCCATTTCTATCTTTATATCTTTTTGGTTAAAAAGTCTTATTCTATGTCCTAAGAACTCTATATAATTTTTATATAATTCTATTTTCTCTTTACTAATAATTACTCTCTTATCTATTAATTTTTTTAATACTTTTTTGAGATAGAAGAAATGTTCAATTTGTGCCTTTTCGTATCTTGAAAGTGATATATATAAATTTTCTTTTATGATTTTTACAGAGTCAGTAAAAATATCTTCAAACCTAGCGAACTTGTTATCTTCAATCCATGTTCCTTCGTGATTTGTGGTTATTATTGCTAGAGACTGCCCAGTTGTTTATGGCTTTTTGTCCATCCTTAAAGTGTATGTTAGTCAGATCCAGATGTGTTCCACCTTGTGGCACACTCTCTTTTATTGAATCATTAATTCTCATATTTCTTTTCATTTGTAAATCATTCGAGCCATTTGATGATTTACTATCTTCCCTAACATATAGCAGCTTATTGTTAGATTTGGTATTTTATTCAGATTCTGTCTTATACTCATCATTTATAGTCATTCCATAGTCTTTAACCATTGAGTTTGTGACACTTTCATTCTCTCTTTCCAAGTTGTATATCCCCGGGTCAATCTTAAAATAGTGTAATAGACCTTTATACTGGAGCTATGTTTCTTGTATCTTTTTTACTATATGATTTTTCTCCTGAATAGTGCATTTCGGATCTTTATATAGTTCCTTCCAACAATTAATCAGTTCAATTATCAAATCATATTCTTGTTTGGAATATATTTTCTCGACTTGCATCATATCTGTAACGCCCCATTTTCCGGAGAGATACGAAAACGGAGTGCGTTACCGGCGGGCACGTGTAAGTCGACGTGCACGAGGCCTATAAATATGTAAAAGAAGAAATGAATGGAATTGAATACTAGTAATCAACCAGGATCTTGGAAGTTAGTCTACTGCCATATAAAAGAGAAGATATACATGTCTAAGATAAGCATCAACAAGTACAATACTGATACAAAAGTTAGAAATAAAGTCCCAAAGGAGTGATACATACCAAACCAAAAATACAAAAACGGAGGCCTATAAATCTATTGCTGCTCGGTCTGCTCTAGAAAGTACGAATCATGCAGTGGCAGATCCTTGCTCACATCTTCAGTACCTGAGCGTGTGGGGGAGCTCAGGGTCAAACCCGGCAAGTAAAATAATAAGAAGTACGGAGCGTGTAATATAAACAAGTAGGTAAGATATGGGTGTGGATATGAAACTATGCGCATGTGTGGAAAATATTAAATGATCAAGTAATGATATCAAGAAAGAATGTACATGCCATCAAGTATGGAGACTAATGGTGAATAAATAGACTTGTATGGTAGAGAGCATGCAATATGTATTAACAAGTAAAATATGAATTGATGTAATGCATGGTGAACTAATTGGTGAAGAAATAGATCTGTATCGTATGTGATCGATATCAAGTACGGAGACTAATGCATATCAAGTCTAAGTTAATATCATATTTTAGTTTATATTTGAACTAACTGGTGAAGAAATGACTCGTATCGTGAAAGTACCCGTGCATACCCGGGACCCGGCCAAGATGCTGGCACTGAACCAGCCGTGCCGCTAAGCACTCAAGCAGATACCGATTACTGAGTAATCGGTCGTCCCATCAACATGGACTAAACAAGAGATGATGGCTCAGTACCACCCGGGCGCCCCCGCGGATGGGCCCCTATTTCGGTTGCGCAACCTATCCTAAACCTTTCACGATACAATATTTGTCCACCCTTTAGTTCTCCCATAACCCAAGATTTCAAGTTATTTTACATGCAAATCAATCCGGAATATGATAAACTAATCATGTCAAGATTAATACACATACATGTCTAGTAACAAGCAAGATGTGGTCCATGTCAAAATCAAGTTAACAGGCAAGTTAGGATCCATGGCACTATCAAGACATGTGTATATACTAACAAGGAAAATCCGGAATATTTTCATGTATCTTGTACAAGTAATTAGTATGTATATGTCGAAGTAAATATGATGGAATGTCAAAATCAAGTTAACAGGCAAGTCAAGATCCATGGCACTATCAAGACGTGTATGTACTAATAAGGAAAGTCCGGCATAATTTCGTATATGTTGTACAAGTAACTAGTATGCATGTGTCAATGCAAGTATGATGGAGTATAAAATGTTAGAATGAATGAATTTTCCAAATTCTATAATGATTTCATGGTATGGAAAGTAGCAAAATTTATTAAACCTTACTAATGTATATATATTTCAAATAAACATGAATTAGCATAAAGGAATTATGACCTAATATAATAGCTTGCATAAAAGAAATATTTTAGTAAATTTAATGTAATACTTATATGAAACTCTCTCTTTAAAACATGATAATGAATAAATAAATAAATGTATATATATACATATTTTCTAACGGCAAGTGGAAAATGATTTTAAAATCATTACATTATACATGAAGAACTTATATGGAAAAATTCAAATGTATATCCAATATGATGAACATTCATAAAGGTAGTTTCTTTGTAATTTCAAAATAAAACATAGTTTAAGTTGTAACTTATAGTTTAAGCATAGGAGACCTTAAATAAAATCACAAATTTAATATATAAACATAGAGTAGAGTGTAAGAATCATATTTTTATATTTAAAATAATCATAGAGAATTTTGTATAAAAATATCACATTTCTAAAATTAAACAAATCAAGATTCTAAGTTAACCATAAACAATTAGAATTAGAAATAAAACATGAGAGGGGATGTGATTTTACTTGCCTTGATTGGTTAGAGAAGGTAAGCCTATCTTGAGGCTAGGGAACTTCTTCTTTTCTTTTTCTTCTCTTTTCTTATTCTTCTTCTCTTTTCTTCTTCTCTTGAGTTGGAGTAAAAAAATAAAAAGGAGGTGAATAAAAAATGAAAGGGAGAAAACAAATGAAAGGGAAGAAAAAAATATAATAAATGAGGGATATGGGGGATTAGATGATGGTTGTCATGCTTGTCCAAAGGACAAGCATGGTAAAGTAAGGTATGGGTGAATAAAACAAAATAGGTGTAGGACAAATGAATACTAATAATAGGTTATTAGAGTTATTTAATATTATAATTTCAAATTAAACTAACCCAAAAAAAAAGTCAAACTTAATCTTTACAAATCAAAGAAGAGAGACTAGTAAAAGAAGTTTGATTTTTTTTGGGTTAGTTTAATTTGAAATTATAACTTTAAACAACTCTAATAACCTATTATTAGTATTCATTTGTCCTATACCTATTTTGTTTTATTCACCCATACCTTACTTTACCATGCTTGTCCTTTGGACAAGCATGACAAACTATTATCTAATCCCCAAATCCCTCTTTTATTATATCTTTTTCTTCCCTTCCTTTCATTTGTTTTCTCTCCTTCATTTTTAATTTAACTCTTCCTTTTATTTTTTTCTACTCCAACTCGAGGAGAAGAAGAAAAGAGAAGAAGAAGAAAAGAGGAGAAAAAGAATAAAAAGAGAAGTTCTTTAGCCTCAAAATAGCCTTACCTTCCTTAACCTATCAAGGCAAGTAAAATCACATCCCCTCTCATGTTTTATTTCTAATTCTAATTGTTTATGGTTAACTTAGAATCTTGATTTGTTAAAACTTAAAAACATAATATCTCTATACAAAAATCTCTATGATTATTCTAGAAAAATAAAAATATAATTTTTTATACTTTACCCTATGTTTATATATCGAATATATCATTTTATTTATAATCTCTCATTCTTAAACTACAAGTTGTAAAGTTAAACTATATGTTTTATTTTTAAATTATAAAAATACTACCTTTATGAATATTCATCATGTTTGGATATACATTTGAATTTTCCATATAACTTCTTTATATATAATGCAATGATTTTTAAATCATTTTCCACTTGCCATTAGAACATAGGTATATATATATATATATATGTATGTAATCATAATCATGTTTTAAAAAGAAGATTTCAAATAAATAAGTTTCTACATTAAATTGTTAAAATATTTCTTTCATACGAGATATTATGTTAGGTCATAATTCTTTCTATGCTAATCCATGTTTAAATATATACATATATATATATATATATATATATACATGTCTAAGATTTAATAAATTTGCTACTTTCCATACTATGAAATCATACTAGAATTTAGAAAATCAATATATTGTTAAACTAATTGTTATAAAAGTGTTAAACGTATTTAATTTCTATCCTTACAAATTTAGTACCCACTTGCCTAATGTGTTTATATGCATAATTGTATTGCGTGGTTTACATACATGATCATTATTTGCATAACACATTTTAATATTCTATGACTATCATACTTGCCTTAACATATACATACTAGTAACTTGTACAACATACATGAAATTATATGTGTTTATATGCGTAATTGTATTTGCATGATTTACATATATGATCATCGTAGGTATCTTTACATCTTAATACTCACATACGTATTTATATGTACACTTGTATTTATGTGTAGTTTACATACATGATCATTTTCATAACATTCATTCTAACATTCTATACTCCATCATATTTGCATTGACACATACATACTAGTTACTTGTGCAACATATACGAAATTATACCGGACTTTCCTTATTAGTACATACACGTCTTGATAGTGTCATGGATCTTGACTTGCCTGTTAACTTGATTTTGACATTCCATCATATTTCCTTCGACATATACATACTAATTACTTGTACAAGATACATGAAAATATTCCGGATTTTCCTTGTTAGTATATACACATGTCTTGATGGTGCCATGGATTCTAACTTGCCTGTTAACTTGATTTTGACATGGACCACATCTTGCTTGTTACTAGACATGTATATGTATTAATCTTGACATGATTAGTTTATCATATTCCGGATTGATTTGCATGTAATATAGCTTGAAATCTTGGGTTATGGGAGAACTAAAGGGTGGACAAATATTGTATCGTGAAAGGTTTATGATAGGTTGCGCAACCGAAATAGGGGCCCATCCGCGGGGGCGCCCGGGTGGTACTGAGCCATCATCTCTTGTTTAGTCCATGTTGATGGGACGACCGATTACTCAGTAATCGGTATCTGCTTGAGTGCTTAGCGGCACGGCTGGTTCAGCGCCAGCATCTTGGCCGGGTCCCGGGTATGCACGGGTACTTTCACGATACGAGTCATTTCTTCACCATTCAGTTCAAAACATTTACTAAAATAAGATATTAATTTAAACTTGATATGCATTAGTCTCCGTACTTGATATTGATCACATACAGGTTCATTTCTTCACCAGTTAGTTCAAATATAAAATAAAATATGATATTAACCTAGACTTGATATGTATTAGTCTCCGTACTTGATATCGATCACATACGATACAGATCTATTTCTTCACCAATTAGTTCACCATGCATTACATCAATTCATATTTTACTTGTTAATACATATTGCATGCTCTCTACCATACAAGTCTATTTATTCACCATTAGTCTCCATACTTGATAGCATGTACATTCTTTCTTGATATCATTACTTGATCATTTAATATTTTCCACACATGCGCATAGTTTCATATCCACACCCATATCTTACCTACTTGTTTATATTACACGCTCCGTACTTCTTATTATTTTACTTGCCGGGTTTGACCCTGAGCTCCCCCACACGCTCAGGTACTGAAGATGTGAGCGAGGATCTGCCACTGCATGATTCGTACTTTCTAGAGCAGACCGAGCAGCAATAGATTTATAGGCCTCCGCTTTTGTATTTTTGGTTTGGTATGTATCACTCCTTTGGGACTTTATTTCTAACTTTTGTATCAGTATTGTACTTGTTGCTGCTTATCTTAGACATGTATATCTTCTCTTTGTATGGCAGTAGACTAACTTCCAAGATCCTGGTTGATTACTAGTATTCAGTTCCATTCATTTCTTCTTTTACATACTTATAGGCCTCGTGCACGTTGACTTACACGTGCCCGCCGGTAACGCACTCCGTTTTCGTATCCCTCCGGAAAATGGGGCGTTACAATATCAATTTGTTGACTTGATTTCTTCTGTTTTGAACTAGTTTCTAAACTGTCAGTGTGATCTAAGTTTCCTACTATCTCCTTTATCTTTTGTTCTAGAATAGGAATTATTTTATCGTATCCTATCGTATACTCTTCCTCTTGGTCAGAAAGTTCTTCAGAACTCAAAATTATTTCTTCATTTGTCGTTTCTTCTTCACAATCTTTTTCCTTTTCTACTAGAAGGTTACTATCAATTCGCCTTTTCATCTTCCTTAGTTATTCTGTTTATTGCATTAGGTTCATCCTTTTCTTGGTTCGGCTTATATCCAAAATGACTTAGTAGCTTTTAAATTTTTTATAGATCTTTACAGGTGTATTGTCTTTTATCTCTTCTGCAGTTAGGTCAGGGTTTTTACACTGTTTTTTCCAATATTCTATTGAACAAACTACCTAATCAAATCGTTTTTTGGAATACTTTAGTTTATGCGTTCTATCCTCGCAATATATAGTGTTAGATAAATTAAAATCCGTTTCATAAAATTTTTGCTCGGAATACTTTGGGGTATATATTATATCATCATGATACATGGTGTCATCTAAACTATAATAATGTTAATAAATCTCACATTCCCAATAAAAGTCATTGGTAACCATCTAAGATGTCAGTGAGTAGCTAGCTCTGAGTTGTCTACGGTGCCTAAAACCACCTCCTGAGGGTCACCCTATAAACGCCTACCCGAGACAACAAAGGGATCAGATAAGAATATGGATTTTAAGATTACTCAATTCTAGTAAAGGACACTTAGAATGAAACTATAATATATCAATGTAAGTTATGAGAGAACAATAATCTGCATTATAGTTAAGTTGTCACCATATACATGCTGAAGGGTTCTTCCGAACTATCCCCAAGCTATACCAAATTTTTAGCACACCAAAGCAGATACAAACTACTTTATAATAATTCACAACATACAATACATACAGAAACAGTACTGGAGAAACTTTGTACAGACTGCAGATCTTTATCGCCCAAAAAAAAACTGGCCGGGCTCTGATACTAGGGTAAACAACAAGCACACTCAAAGGAAATACAAGCACACTCTCACACTGATCACACTACTACTACTGTCACACACTAATTATAGACATGTGGAATTAAACAGATGGTAGAATTGGATGGCACAAGACCGAAAAGATGGTAGAGAGGGAAGGTGGATGATGTTGGAGGATGATGGCGATGGGAGATAATGGTGATGGAAGATGATGGAGAATGGTGTCGAAGAGAAAGTATTGATTTTCTTCTATTCTTCTGCCTCTGCCTCCGGAAGCCTTCTATTTATAGAAAAGATTCCTTCCTGCCTAAGTCTCAGACTTCTACTCTGGAAACCTTTGGATTCATTCCTGAATTTTTCTAATCATGCTAGCTTGGTTGTATCAGGCTCTCTTGGGAGTCTTTATCATGAAGGTGCTTTAATTATGCCATATTTTTCTTTTGGATATATTAGGTTTCTTTTGGCTGTATCAGGCTCTTTCTCTTTGACAGGAAAATAATGAAGGTGCCATCTTTTCCTTTTGCCATCTTTTTCTTAATTATGAGACTATCTTTAGTTATGTCAGGCTCTCTTTTACAGGAAATCTTTCTGTTGATGACGATTGTCAAGACTTTTATTTTTGTGGAGAATCTTACTGCTGCTATCTTGTTGATGCTGTCCATGGATTTGAACAGAGACATTAATCGTCTTTTTTGTTAATTGTCGGGAATTTCCACTATTGATGTCTTGGACTGCGGATATCAAGTCTTATGGAATTTTTAGCAAAGCCCAGCTATCAACGGATTTATTTTGCCTTTACCAATTACCATTTGAGTTGGGCTAGCCATACTATTCCACTCAGTATGATGAGTTGTTAAGGATTTTGTTTGGGCTTAAACGTCAAACTATTCCTCTTCCTTTTGCTTTAGCAGCTTTGGGCTTTACAGTTTTTTTTTAATTATGGTGTCCTTTTACATACCTTGCTATCCATATGAATTCTGTTGGAATGTCCAGGTTTTCCTGATTGAAAGCTATATCTTGTAGTAGTTTCATTGTTTTGTGGTTTCGATTTTTTGGGATACTAATTTTTGCACGTTAGTCTTTCAGGGCAATAATCCTTCTACCATCTGTTATGATTGAGTAACTGCTAATATTTTCGAGGAGGTTTCTAGCCTTGTTAACTAATTCGATGAAACTACTGCACCAAAAGAAATTGTAATTGATTCTCTCAATGTTATATTTGGGGTCAAATTTTTCCTAATGCTCGGGATAACTGAATATCCAGATTTGATATGGCTGGAAAAACTGTCCTTCTCTCCACCCAAGAGTGCTGAATATCTGGAAAATAAACAAATAATTATAATTGTTGTTTGTAGCAATCTGTAAGTGACATGCTTTATCATTGCTGGAAGTTTGCGCCAGTCTTGTTCTTCTTGTTTGAAGCATAGCTGTCTTATGAGTCCTCATTCGACCTCTTGGATATCCTATAAGTTCTTTTTTATGAACTTGAAAAGTTTCGGATAGTCATTGTGAATTCTTATAATATCTGCTTTATTTTCTGATAGGATATTTTTGATTGTTTCTTTGTGATCGAGTATCATTATTTTGATACTTAGAAAGATTTCTTCAGGAAGTGCCTGCCTAGCCTTCTTGATAATTTGCTTCCTTTTTGTCTTTTCTGGCAATTTTATTTCTTTTCCTTTGTCCATATTGCCTTGTAAAGAATGATTAGTTTTTATTATACTTTATTATATATATTCATTTCAGGTCTCGACAGCTTCTTGTCGAGCAGTTGATTCGGACATAAGTGGTATATTAAGTTTTTCCTTTTTCTTTAGACCTAAATCTTCTCCTAATAATCGTGATAACAGTGGCTCTCTTATTTCCTCAATATCCGCTCCGGCACTGGATTTTCTTCTGACTAGTTTTCTAGTTTTTCTTTCGCTATTGCTTGTTAACAGGGGCTGCTTTGAATTATTCTTAATATATGGCTATTTTCAGAACTCTGTATTTCTATTCCTCCAAAGTGCTTTGGTTATTTAGGTTCAATCAAATCTTCGAGGAACCATTGCCTATTGCCTAGGTACCGTAAGATCCTTTATATTCATTAGTCTGGGTTTTATTTCTTCTTCAAAAGGTTTTGGTTCAAATATTTCGATCATCTCCCTTTTGATTTGAGATTGTTCTAGTTTCTATGGTAACTCCGCTAATGTTGTGCTTAAAGATTTATCATTTCAATGCTTATCTCAAGTCAGGATAGAGGAGGGTTGTGCTAGGCCGGTAACAACCAGCATAAAATATTGTTACATATTATGATATGAGCCAAAATATGAATTTCGTTGGGGCATTCCCTACTGAGCGACGCGCTACATCGGAGCCCGAGTGTAGTGAAAAATGTGTGAGAGTTAGGTCATCGTCTAGAAGCGATGCGCCACATCACCGCCCGGATGTGGTGTCAAATGTACAAAGGTTCCACATCTTAATGAGCGGGTGGGGGTAAAGAAATTAGTTCATAAATATAAACATAAATATAGATTTCGGTTGGTATCATAGAATATAGGTTCCCTTATAGGTAGATTAGCAGAGTTAGTTAATAGTATAATTAGAAGGAAGATTAATATTTTGTGCGTGCAGGAGACTAAGTGGGTAGCTGAGAAAATTAAAGTTATAGAGCCTTGAGGTTATAAATTTTGGTATACGGGTAGAGATAGAAATCATAATGGGGTAGGTGTGATCATAGATAAACAATTACTTGGGGATGTAGCGGAGGTTATGAGGAAGGGTGATAGAATTTTATTAGTTAAAATTATTTTAGATAGAGAGATTTTTAATGTCATTAGTGTTTATGCACCACAAGTAGTACTTGATGAATCCACTAAATATCAATTTTGGGAGGATCTAGATGAGATAGTATAAGCAATACCTGCTAGAGAAAAATATTTATTGGTGGTGATCTCAATGAGCATGTAGAAACTAGTCGTAATGGGTTTGATAGTGTACATGGAGGATTTGGTTTTGGAGAAAGAAATGAAGCAGGTAATTCAATTCTAGATTTTGCTTTATCTTATTATTTAATTTTAGTGAATATTTGGTTTAAAAAGAGAGTTTCTCACTTGATTACTTTTAAAAGTGGATCAAATGCGAGCTAAATAGATTTCTTTTTAACTAGGAGGGTAAATAAAGCTAGTTGTATCGATTGTAAGGTAGTGCCAGGTGAGAGTGTAGTTACCCAATACTCTTAGTTTTAGATATTCAGATTAGAAAGACTTAGAAAAATTAAGTATAGGTTAGATCCTAAGATTAAGTGGTGGCGATTAGGAGGTAATCAAAAAGTTTTGTAGATAGAGTAGTATAAAAAGCAGATTGAAGGGTCCATGATGATCCTAATGTAACATAGAACAAAATGGCTAGCTGCATTAAAAAGATAGCTAAAAATATATTTGGTGAGTCGAGGAGTGGTGCTCCACCATATAAGGATACATCATGATAGAATAAAGAGGTAAAAAATATTATTAAGATCAAGTGAGACCTTTATAGAGATTTGAAGAATAATAATAATAATGATGGAATAAGTTTTGAGAAGTATAAACTAGCGAAGGAGGCTAAGAAAGCTGTTTGGAATGCAAAAACTAAATTATATAAAAAAGTGTACGAGAAGTTGGATAATAAAGAGGCAGAAAATGATATATATAGAATTGCTCGAATAAGAGAGAGAAAGTCTAGAAACTTATGTATTGTAAAGTGTATTAAAGATGAGGATCAGACGGTTCTAGTTCGAGACGAAGAGATTAAAGAAATATCGAAAGATTATTTTCATAGATTATATAATGGTAGTTTTACACAAGATTTGGGAGATCTTACTATTCAATGTAACGATATTAACGTAACTTTATGTGCAAAATTAAAGAGTCTGAAGTAAAAGAGGATTTGAAGAGGATGAAATTAAGAAAAACTGTTGGTCTAGATGAGATTTCTATATAGGTATGGAGATATTTAGGAGGGATTGGTGTGAGGTGGCTGATAGATCTTTTTAACAAAATTTGATAAACTAAAAAAATGCCAAATGAATGGAGGAAGAATATCCTAGTATCTTTGTATAATAATAAGGGTGATATTCAGAGTTGTTCTAACTATCGAGGAAAAAAACTCACGTGTCACACTATGAAGTTTTGGGAAAGCGTAATTGAACATAGATTGTGACAAACTATTAAAATATCGGAGACCCAGTTTGGATTTATGCCGGGGCGATTGACGACAGAAACTATTCATTTATTTCGTCAACTTATAGAGCAATTTCGAGAGAGATAGAAATTTGCATATGGTATTTATTGACTTAGAGAAAGTTTATGATAAGGTATCACGAGAGATAATTTGGTAGACATTGATGAAGAAAAGAGTTTCCATCAAGTATATCGACATAATTAGGGATATGTATGATAGAGTAGTGGCTAATGTCAGAACATGTGGTGGTTTAACAAGTGATTTTTCTATCACAATTGGATTACATTAAGGATCTGCATTGAGTCCGTTCTTATTTACTATTAGTGATGGATGAGTTTACTAGAGCTATTCAGGATGAGATATCTTGGTGTATGCTTTTTGCTGATGATATTGTCTTAGTTGATGATACAAGAGTAGGGGTAAATACCAAGCTAGAGTTATAGTGGCATATATTAGAATCTAGAGGTTTTAAATTGAGTAGGTCTAAAACAGAGTATATGGAGTGTAAATTTAGTAAACGACGGACCATAAACTATAATACTGTAAAACTGGATGGGAAAGAGATACAAAATGAGCAGTCTATTTAGGTATTTGGATTCTATTATTCAGAATGATGGAGAGATCGATAATGATGTTAACCATATAATACAGCTGGCTGGTTGAAATGAAGGAGGGAAATGGAAGTTTTATGCGACCGTAATATTCCGTTAAGATTGAAAGGAAAATTTTATATGACTGCTATTAGGCCAGTTTTGTTATATGGCACGGAATGTTGGGCTATAAAGAAACATCATTAACAGAAGATAAGTGTAACAGATATGCGCATGCTCCGCTGGATATGCGACAACACTAGGAAAGATAAAGTAAAAAATGAAGTTATTCATGCCAAGTTAGGTGTAGTTTCTATCGATGAGAAGATGCGAGAAAACCGATTATGATAGTTTGTTCATGTGCAACATAGGCCTACAAATGTATTAGTTCGACAAGGGGAGTTTATTAATGTATGATAAATTAAAAGAATGAAGGGAAGACCGAAGAAAATATTGATGGAGATGATACGAAAAGATATGGATTTTAGAGGTTTAAATGAGGAGATATTAATTGATGGAATGAATGGAGGACTATCAAAGTGATCAATCCGACGTGATTATTTGTTAGTTCATGTAGCTTACCCTAAATAACTTGGGATGAAAGGCTTAGTTGTTGTTGTTGTTGTCTAGTTTCTGTGGTTTGTGTTAATTCATGAATCGTTGTATATTCTATAGCCAAATTATGTGCATTAGTTTTCATATTCATTCCTTGAGTTTTAATTTTTAGCCGTACCGTATCTATTATGTTTAGATCTGATATAGAAATAAAGTAATTGAGTCAAATATTGAACCATATGGTTGACAAGGATTTTCCTCAGCATGATGAGGTTGACAAGGATTTTTAGCAAACCCACAGCTATCAACGGATTTGACTTGCCTTTACTAACTACCGTTTGAGTTGGGTTAGCCATGTTATTTTCCTTAGCATGATAAGGTTGACTATCTTGTCAGGCTTCTCTTTTTTTTTTGATAGACTATAAGATATTTACAGAAAATTATCAAAGAGCAAGTTTTATATATTTTCACTGTTGATGTTTGACTGGTCGCTTAATCTTCCATCACGTTGTCAAGATTCTGTATGCCTTCTCCCATGTGTCCTAGTAGATTTGGTAGTATATATTCTTTTACCCATTTTGTCATGCCTTGCTGAAGTAGTCTGTCTTCTACCATTTTCTTTTGTCTGTAGTATTGAATTAATCTTCATGAGCTGATCTGACATTTTTAGGTACCTTACAAATAATTTCTTTATCTACATAGACTCTGTAGATTTATGTTTCTGTGGCTAATCTGAATCTATTTGTACTGTATCTTTACCAATTGAATTCATATGGTATGATTTTTGCTCTCCAGTGCCTAATCTATCTTGGAATCTCTCTGTCACAAATTACTCCTCTTGCTGCTGTTTCTGGATGTAGAGGGTGGGCTAATTTGTGTGTAATCCATGCACTGTGCTTTGTAGGATACCATACTCCTTTAATGTATTATGCTATTATGGAGTCAAATTCTATCTTGAGCTGTGGCTCTATAAAAGTTTCTAAAACTGGAAATGCTAAAGAATCTGGAAGTAATTCTGCATGATCTGGATGATTAATAATTATCTGTCAAACAAATCCCATATCTAGGAAGTCTTTCCAACTATAGTCTGTTCTATGAAGTTTCTCTGTTTTCATTTGGCTTAATTGTATATTTAGTCTGTAAATGGCATAGGCTAAGTCACATTTGCATTTTGGTTGTGAGGGGTCTATGATGTTGCAGTCTGAATTGATGTTGATGCATCTATCTGTGTTGGCATAGTGTATCACTTGGTATACAACTACTCTACATCTTCTTTCTCCTTATTGGATTTCTTTGAGTATCTATTGCATATCTTTAGCTTTTCTATGGAAATTGTCTTGAACTTTCTGGTGAATGTTTTGTCTGACATGTTCTAAAAGAATAGATAATTCATCACTTGTTTTAAAGAATAGTCTGGCTTGCATGGTTTATGTATTTCTCATATGTTGGAGCTCTCCTTTCTATCTTTTACATTCGATTCTTTTTCACTCTTATTTGTGAGGCACTCCTCTCTTTTTCTTCTCTCATATTTTTGAGGCTCTCATTTTCCTTCTATAAGCTCATTATTATCTGTGTTTGTTTACTGAGATTTTCAACTAATTTATCTTTTAGTATTTTTAAATCTTTAAAATGCTTCACAATTACTTGACAATCTTTACACTCTGTTGATGATTCTGAATTACTTGAACTCTGTTGACTCTTCTGTGGATTCATAAATTCTATAAGACTTTCATCAAAATATCAGGAAATTGGAATATTATTTGTAGCATATTCTATAGCTTCTCTAATGCTATAAAAATCTTTAAATACTGGATTATCAAAATTTGAGACTAACCTTCTAACTGTATACCAATTTCAGTAAATTCCTACTTGATGACCTCTAAGTATAACATAACAGATAAAACTCTGTGATTGAGGTGTCTGTATAATACCTTTAAAATAATAAACTAATGTTTAAATTAATTTAACCTTTTTTTTTGACTGATCTAGTCTTAAATTCCACAAATTATCTAGTAGACACTGCTGTATTAAATCTACCTGAAATTCTGTGACTCTAAATGACCCTTTATTCTGTGACGCAAACTGCTTGAGATAAATATCTCCAAATCTCATGAATTCTCTGGGATTCATCTGCAAAATTAAATACCTAAAAATTAGTTTGGATAATTTTTCTGTAATTATATGCTCAAATTTTGTTCTGTATCTATGATGCTATATTGTATCTGTGAATTTTGTCCATCTATGACTACTTAATTTCTTTTTATTTAATTTAGATGCATATTTAACAATTGCTACACAGTCTGTCCTGTTAGTAAATGGTTTTTGTAAGTATAATCGTAATATATCTAATGCATTAGTTATTCCTAGAAAATACATGTAATGGTATAATGAAATTGCCTAATACTCCTTTGAGATAGAACATGTTAAAGGAAAAGATAACTTTATTGCAGACTATCTAAGCCGATCTACCACATAGTAAGAGCTTTTAAACTAGAAATAAATTAGTAATCAACTAATTTGTTTTTGTAGATGAGAAACATGGTGAATAAGGGAAAAGTTTTAGCAAGTAGTGACCTTATCCTAGCGGCATTTGTTGTATTCGTGGGATACCAGCCTGGTATCTGCACAAACTGGAAAAAATGCCACGACCAAGTATCCAATTTTAATGGGTCATGCAGCAGACATCACTATTCCCGTAAGGATGCTATCCTAGCATGGGAAATGTCACATTAGAACCCATATATAGCAGAAGAACTCCGCGACCTCGCTCATCATATACTCGAGCCAAAGATAGCAAATTTTCCAAACCTGCAAATCTCACCACCATTCAACTCCGAAATAAACGGAGCATGGAGGGCACACCAAAAAGCAAATCTAGGGATTGGAACTCGACGAGTTTTCCGAAAACATACGGAAAACTTAGCAAGCCTTATAATAAAGAAAGAATCAAAATTCAAATCTTTAAGTTAGATTTGCCAAGATTTTATAGCAACCCTTGATAAAAAAAAATCATTAAGGTAACGACCCCTAAACAATATGATCTCTTAAAAAGTATGGGTGAAGTTCTAGAAAAGAAGTTGTCCGACTATGGCGAATCAAGCAGATCAAGGAAGACATTGCAGTTCGGGACCGTAACCACGAAAGACTTGCAAGCAAACAGCATCTCTACACAGGTCGAGGAAGAAATGGATACAGAAGTTGAAGAAGTAGAAGTCAAGATAAACGAAGCTCATAGTAGAGGAGTCTCTGTATAGAGCCTGCTGAAGCAACTATATACATAAGGCAATCCAGCAGTTGGTCTACTCAGGGAAGGAATCTGGTAAGTTTGACTATTATATTTTATATGGGACACCAAAAATAAAAAAATTAGTCCCAAAATCAAAGCCTGGTCAAAAGAAACCACTAGAGGAAAAAATTGTAACAACGGGATGGGATGGTCCTACCTCATCTACGAATGGATCAAACTAACTCTCTGATAACTTCTACAAAATTTTCTGTAAATATCTCAAAAAAAAAAAAAGAAAAATCGTAAAGCCCAAAGTTTCTAAAGCAAAGGGAAGAGGAATAGTTTGATATCTAAATCCAAACGAAATATTTGACAACTCATCATGCTGAGAGGAATAGTATGATTAGTCCAATTCAAACGATAGTTGGTAAAGACAAGTCAAATCCATCGATAGTTGGGGGTTTACTAAAAATCCTTGTCAAAGCTCATCATGCTGAGAAAAATAGTATGGCTAGTCCAACTCAAACGGTAGTTGGTAAAGGCAAATCAAACCCGTTGATAGCTGGGGGTTTGCTAAAAATCCAGTAAGACTCGATATCCACAGTCCAAGATATCAACAGTGGAGATTTCCGACAATCAACAAAAAAACATGATTGATGTCTCTGTTCACATCAATAAGACAGCAACAGTAAAATTCTCCACAAAAATAAAAGTCTTACATCAACTTAAAAATTCCTTGCAAAAGAGAGCCTGACATAACTAAAGGTAGTCCTCATAATTAAGAAAAAGAGATGGCAAAAGAAAAAGATAGCACGTTCATTATTTCCTTCTCAAAGAGAAAGAGCCTGATACAGCCAAAAGAAGTCTAATATAGCCAAAAAAAAAGATGGCATGATTAAAGCATCTTCATAACGTTTGACATGATTAAAAAACTTCAGAAAGGAATCCAAAGCTTCTCAAAGGAGTCTGAGACTTAGACAGGAATGAATCTCTCCTATAAATAGAAGGCTTCCAGAGGAAGAAAGGGGCAGAGGCAGAAAAATAGAAGAAAATCAATATTTCCTTTTCGACACCATTCTCCATCATCTCCCATCATCATCATCTCCCATCGCCATCATCCTCCATCAATATTATTCACCATCTTTCCGGTCTTGTTCCACCCAATCCTACCATCTGTATAATTCCACCATATATGTATAATTAGTGTGTGACAGTAGTAGTAGTGTGATCAGTGTGAGAGTGTGCTTGTATTTCCTTTGAGTGTGCTTGTTGTTTACCCTGTATATACATATGTATATATATATTGGGCTTAGAATGATTATTGGTGTTTTTGTTCCTATGAAGTAAAAAATGAGCAAATATTGCCAAAATTGATTGATAAAAACCTTTAGATGCTGAGAAAAGAAACTGAACTGTAACACTTTCGAGTCATTGACCTGCGCTGCACCTCTTGGTTATGAAACAAAATGCAATACAGTCTAGAGGCAAAATGTCAAAATCCTTAGTATATCAACAGAATCAAAGCATGATGCATCCCTCACTTGGTACCTGTGCTTATGTAGTGATATTACTGGGAAGCACTGGGAACTAGTGAGGCTGTAATGAATCAGAGACGAGCTATACTAGCTGATCCATCGCTACACTTCTGTTTGACCGTGGGTTTTGGTTCCTTTTTCACTTTTCCATTTTGTATTATAGTATTATAATAGCTTTTTGAGAAATAATTCTTATTTCTCATAAATAAAATTTCCTTATCATTATCTGTAACCCCCCCATGCGGAAATGGAGTAGCGGAACACCGACAATATATTCACTTAGGAATATGCTATGACTCTAGTAGTTTTTAGCATGAATTAAAATAGTTTATAATAGCCACGGATCCTCCTCCGAAAAGGCTAGCTACGATTACTTTTGTGGCTTCATAAGAATAATTATAAACTACTCTTTCTCTTGTCTCACATCCGATATAGGACATTGAGTTATGGGGTATTGTATTCTCTTCCCATTTAGGATCTAACATTCTCATCAGAGAGAGGCTCAATAACACGTTAAGACTTCACTAGGAGATGTGAGATTTTAGAGGTGGTCCTCATGGATTCTAGAGATGGCTCGCTACAGATTTAAGAGGTGGTCTTCAATTTTTGTGTGTCTTTTTGTTCCGAGTAGTACTTAGTTCTATGTGGCATTTAGTTCCACACACTTCCAGTTGGTGTCTAGCTTTGATACTACTTGTAATGCCCCCACTCGGAAATTGGATAGTGGAACACCGACAATATATTCACTTAGAAATATGCCAAGCCTCTAGTAGTTTTTAGCATGAATTAAAATAATTTATAATAGTCATGAATTCCTCTCCCAAAAAGACTAGCTAGGATTACTTTTGTGGCATCATAAGAATCATTATAAACTACTCTTTCTCTTATCTCACATTCGATGTGGGACTACTGAGTTTTAGGGTATTATATTATCTTATCTGTTAAACTACTCATTCTACTGAGGATCAGTAACATGGTTGTACATACCTTTATTCTAGGCAGTTAGTTCCTTGCATACTTTTCCAGTTTGGATGATATTATTATAATTATGATGATTTATGTGAACTAAACATTATTAGTGCGATTTCCATAAACGTGGAATTATTATTGGCAAGAGTGGAAATGAATTCATTTTTGGCTTTATTTATTTTACTTTACTATCTATTTTTCTCTTCTCCTTATTCTCTGTGTTTTTTTCATTTCCTACCTTGTTTTAAGATACACATGGTTGAATGTAAGCCAATTTGGAATTTCACATGGTTAGGCACCATTTGGTTTTGGTTAGCTTGGTCAACAAGATTACAGACTGTGGTGTGGACAATGTAGAAAAAAGAAACAGAATAAACAGCCTCATGGAGAACATGGGTCTTGTGAATTAGACTCCAAATGGCCTATAGATTCACAGTTAAAAAAAAAGAAAGATGTGAAGTGTTAGAGAGGAACAAGAGAAGAGGCTTACTAGTCAGGCCTTGAAAAGAAGATGAATGGAACTCCTTGTTGAAAAATTTATGTTCAATTTCATTAATTACCTTGATCATTCATTACTGTTTATTGTGGCTCTTGATCTCAAGCTTGATATTGTCGTCGGTGTTTGCCAGTCACCATTCACCGTTACAAATGGATCTCATTTTCTTAATTTGAAATGGGACCTTGTTTTATCAATTCATGTTGAACCACAATCTTTGTGATTGCTTTATGGCACTGCACATCACAACCCATTTTGACCAAAATCCTTCCTAAATTCTCAGTGGTGGTTTTGTTTCTTTACCATTTGAATTTTTATCTTCCATTCTAGAGTTAGTAAAAGAGTTTACTGGTAATTTTTCCCTTCCTGTTCTGTATATTGTGTTATCATATCAATTGGTTTTTAGTCCTTTTCTTCTTCCATTATAATCTATTTGTGAATCTTGAACATTTATATTAGAGCATCAATCTTTTGATTTCCATAAATAGGTGACTTCTATTACCAACATGTTCATTCTCAGAGGCAAGACACAGAATATGATTCTGTTGATATTTAATTACACGTCAACTGCAGCCTGTGTTGGGTGGTAAGTCATATTGTTTGCAATTTCTTGGTTCTTTTTCACATAATGTGAGAATCTTAGTTATCAGTCCTGATCTAATCACTCTAAAATACAAATGCAGAGTTTTTTCTTAGGGGATTGAAATCAGATCATGTTGATATTTAGAACTTTCATTTTTTGCTACTTAGTGCATAGAAAAATTTAAAACCATTTGGCTTTAGCTTCGGTCATTGTGTAGACCAAAGCTGATGGATTTTATTTCTTTGCATGCCAATTAGATATCTGGAATGATTAGGATAATGTGAACTATATGCAAACCTTGATACAAGAATTGGATTGTTTTTCCATTGAATTATAAAATTATGTATCTTGCACTAATAGCCTTTAAGAGCAAGATCTGGTGATAGTACTCCACAAAGTGGAACATATATTACCTGAGAATGTCTGTCAGTAACTTATTTTTGATATGACCTTGCATTGTTTTTGAGCCTGTGTAGCTAATGTTATTATTCTGGTACATTTACTTGAACCTGCTTCCACCATCTTTTCTTTACTACCATACTTTTAACATCTGGAACCTAGATTGCAGTGCCATGCCTCGTAGTTCTCTCAAGTTTACCCTTCACCCAATCTTCTTGACGCTAGACTCTCCTTTCTTTCTCACAAGGAGGTGAACCAAGCAGAAGAGCTCCTTGGGCATTTAGTGCAAGAGGCAATCAAAACTGAGGCATCATATACGGATCCTATGAAATCATGTAGAAATCTAGAGAAGAGTGGTGATGGAGGTAGGTAAGAGGGTGAAAACTAATTGGTATTACTCGAAGAGGGTGAAGTTTCCTTCTGGTGTATGCAGATTTAGTTTCCTAATCTTTTAACTTGTGGATCTGGTGGGCGTGACTGTTCACTAGGAGTCATCCATGCAAGTTATAAGGTGATAACCAAGTAGATTAGCCCATTATACGTTAAATATTTCAATGATTTGTGGGTATGTACTGATCTTGGGTCCCTCGAAGAATTTGGACGTAAATCTTGTCAGTTCCTACAGCATCCTTAATTCTTAAAGACTTAACCAGCTTTTTGCATCTATATATGGATACATGTAATATGGATATGATACAATACAAATATGTGGGTAAAAAAAATTCAAAAAAAAAGATAAGAAAAACAAATGTGGAGTCTTCATGAGTATGCATAATTAATTAAATATTATACCATGGATAAAAAATTTTTGCACCCACTGATATAATAGTTGACACTATTTCAATTGTAAAGAGCGGTTTAGCAGAGTGGTTAAAGCATTTTCATTAGTTTGGAGAAGTTGCCGGTTGATGCTATCTAATACGTGTACTTCCAAATGTAGGAGATCGATAAGTAGTACTCAGAAGTCAACCCAAGATCGATTTTATTGAGGACGTTGTACCTAAAGCGATCAACACTATTACGGCTATAAAAGAGAGAAGGTTGGTCGTAATCAAAGAGATTTTTAGGGGATTAAATAATAGAGTATCAGCATTGATGAGAGAACCTCCAAACCTTTTCCTTGGTTGGTTAAATGCAAATTTTTTCTTAACTAAATAGGTCACATGGTCAAATTTAGTCGGAAGATTATTCTTTAAAGCATGCAATCCCAAAAAGTAATCTTTTTGATCCCAAAGCTTATGCCTTTATGGATTCTTGAACTTGATTCTAAGAATGATCTATTGATGAGGAGAAATAATTACTCAAAATCTAAAGTATGCACCATGATTCAATCGTCAATGTTACATTAAATGCTAAGAAATAACTATATTCTCAAAATATAAACTATTAAAGAGTCGAAGATCATATTCTTATCAACAAGATGATAGGAATACTCAAAATAAGATCATAAATCAATAAAATTCTAAAAACCAATTTAAATCAAACCAATTTGAAGATCTATGGTTCATCTTATCATCCATAGCTAGAAGGGGAATTAGTTCACCACCATCGGGATCATCACCTAAAAGAAGGAAGCTATTTTATTAATCGAACCCTCAATGGTTGGAAACAAATATCAGAGTTTTCTTATGAAAAAAGAAGAAAACAGCAATTACTTAAAAGCGTTCTGATCTATCTATTTATCTATATCTCTATATGTTACAAATAAGGTGTACAGGGGTATTTACAACCCTCTAGTCTGGGATTCCATTCATTAGTGACTAGTAGATGTCAATAATATACCTATCGGCAAAATTATATATTGTATATAAGATATCGAGTGATATATCACGATATGATACTACTAGATAGCATATCGGTGTCATACTTATATATATATATATATATATATATATATATATATATATATATATATATATATATATATATATATATATATATATAACATGTTAAACTATTTAAAGTAAGTGTAGAGTCTTAAAGAATATTTACCTTAACTAATTTGCTCGAGAGGCAGTCTACTCGAGAGTCGAGAGGGGGGTCTGCTTAAGAGAGAAAAGAGACAATATGCTTGTGAGATGGTGCGAAGCTAGACTATTTGCAAGAGAGTGATGGGAAACTGAGCTATCTATGAGAGGGTGGTTATTAGAGCTTACGGGTTGCCAGGATTGGAGCTGTCGATAGGTAGCGCTGATAGTGGAGAGAAAGAGGTGTGGAGCTCTATTATAACCTATTTGATGCGATCGCTCGATCGAGAGAGAGAGCAGATAGGAAGAGAAAGAGGGATCCTTGACTGGGCTCACTGGATTGAGGCTCTCGGTGGTTGGTGTAGATTATAGAGAGAGACAAGTGCGAAGATTTGTTGCGGCCTTTTTGACACGGTTGCTTATTGAGAGCAGAAGGAAGAGGAAGAAATGAAGTGTCGAATTATCAATCTATTAGATCTAGAAAAGAATGAGAAATTGGAGATTCGATGATATTTTTATAAAAGCACTAGGATATTAAAGAATTCAGACTAATGGGTCTAAATATAAAAAATAAAAAGATTGGTAATATGTTAATCTCGTTGATATTTTCCATTTCGTTTACTGGGCAGTATATTGCCACATGGCTGATATATCGCTTCATATCGGTCCAAAATAGGAATAAAAAAATGACCTTACTTAATCGTTTTAGTCTCAAAATTGGTATATTGGCAGGTATTACTGGTATACCAGCTGATATTTAAAACATTGCTTTAATTACTGGAAAGCTGATGATTGTCTTGATCAGGAGTCGTATTTGTGTATTTGTGCATTGCACTATCGACAACAACTTTGAGGGCGCTGTGCATGTTGGCTTGGCCTTCAGATATTTTTTAGACTACCGATAGTTACCAGATTGCTATTGTTCGACAGCTTTGAGGGTGTTGTGCATGTTGGCTCAGTCTTCAGATATTTTTTAGGCTGCCGATAGTTGCCAGATTGCTATTGATAGCCATCTGGTTTGTGCACATGTAAAAGTTGTGTTTGCCTTGTTTCTCGACTCGACTCCAAAATCTACAAAACCTTGTCAAGGCACTTGTTAATCAAGGGTACGTACTCAAATTGGGGATTTAATACAAATGCATAATATATTGTTAATACCATATCATTGAACCACAAAAGTGGATTACAAGTGTATAAATTACATATGAAAAATGCATTTTTCTTTGTAATCACTCCCCCAACCTAAGTTTTGCTAGTTCATAGAAAAATACTCAAAATTTTCCTACCTAGCAAAAAATAAAAGTAACACCTAACTCACTTTCGTAGGAATTACGGTTGCATTTAGTGAATGCAATAAGCCGTTAAATCCCTAGGTTATCTTAGTTGGCAAGTGTTGTCTTGTGTGGGTTTCTACTGATGTTATCTGCTAACATAAAGAAATAGATATTAGGAATAAACAAAAGTAAAACAAGGATAATTGAAAAATAAAGAAAACTAAGAAGATCCTACGAATACAAAAATAAAACAAAATCTTTTTGTTTCCCCTCCTTGTATCAAGCTCCACTAATTACCCAAGTTCATCGACGTTCCTAAGTTTTCAATATTCGAGTTGAACTCTGAATCAGGTACTCCTAACAGGCTAACACCTACTTCATGAAACCCTTGATCCTATCATGAACAACCTTAATCATAGATTTTCTACTCCTATGCACCCTTGTGATCGTGTTATGATCCAATTTAGCTTCAAATTCAAAAGTGAACTCATAAATTCTATCTTGTCCTTTTGAATTTTTTTTCCATACAGTATTCACCATTCATGTGAATATCTATGCTTCCTCTTGAGACACAAATAACCAAATACTATGTTTATGATTGCATCATGTAGTTTATAAACACTTTTCCTGGTAACACGCATGCTTCTTAAGACACACACCACCCAACTACTCAGTATTTACTTCTTTTATTTGTTAAAAGGATTCTTGCCTTAATATCAGGGTCACCTTTATTTTTTTTATCAAAAGATGACAAGGATTCCACATAGTTTCTCTTCATCCTTATTAGCTTTCATTAATCATTGTTTATGTGAATAGTGTACCTATTTGTATTTAATATAAGTGTGTCAAGGTGTTCTATTCTTGGATCCTAGTCTTAAGTTAAAGGTAATTAGGTACCTATCAACTTTGTTTTACTATGAGATATCAACATAGAATTATCCACGTCATTGTTATTAGCTTTAGAGGGTTTTATGTTGTATAAAATTTTCTAAATACTATATGACCCAGGTGTATCATATCCTCCACCCCTAACCTAATTGTTGCAGTGTTCTCAATGCAAATAAGTAGTAAGCATGAATGTGCATAAAGAAGGACATGATATGATAGAGGGAGAGTAGAGTAGAGTACACCTGGATCGATCGTCGTCCTCGTTGCTGTCATCGTTGGTGTTGGCCACGTCCTTGTCCTTATCCTTGGCCTTGTCCTTGCAGTTGTCAGCATTTTGATTCTTCGAGTTGTCAGAAGATATCTTGCCAGGCCAAGTGTTTTCATCTGAGAGGACCATTTGCTTTTCTGCAATGTGCTGCCACATCCAAGTAACCAGCCTAATGACGTTTGTGGCATTTCTTTACGCTTTGGTTGTGCCTCTTCAAATGTTCTTGGTATAAGTGTGTCAAGGTGTTATATTCTTGGATCCTAGTCTTCAGTTAAAGGTAATTAGATACCTATCAACTTTGTTTTACTATGAGATATCAACATAGAATTATCCACGTCATTGTTATTAGCTTTAGAGGGTTTTATGTTGTATAAAATTTTCTAAATACTATATGACCCAGGTGTATCATATCCTCCAGCCCTAACCTAATTGTTGCAGTGTTCTCAATGCAAATTAGCTTTAGACGTTTTCATGAATCCATAAGTTTTGTGCCCGCATTGACATACAGCATGATTGTCTGTAATCACTTGGACAACATTATTCTCTCCAATCTCCTCAACTATCTTATCAGAACAGTTCCATATGTAATCTCCTGTCTTGAACTGAACTGATGCATCAATGGACTTGTAAAAAAGTCCTCTCTGGTGAATTCACAATAAAGTTTATTAAACTTCTTCTCTTCCTGTCAGTCCACCCATCTGACATCACTGTACAACCGTACTCCCAAGCCGCCATGTGCTTCTCTTTAATTTTGTCAATATTTTCAATATCAGCCTTAAGAATCCGTGTCCTTATCTCGTACGGAGATGGTTGCTTCAAACCAAATCCGAAACTCCTTACTGCTTTGATCATCTCCTTCCAATAAAGACTATTCAAGATATTGAATGACAGTCCATTTGCATAGATACATCTGCCTATTTTTCTAATACAGTCTTCTCTTGCCTCCTTTAAAGCCGTCTCCAGCGTGGATTGTCGGGCCTCAAGATTAATAAATTTATTCATTGCTCCTAAAGTTCGAGGTTGAGTATTGCTACCGGTGGCACTTTCAAGCTCTTCACTCACCAATTCAATGTCTAGTTCCCCCATTCTGCCAATTTCACGATTTAGAGATGCTTTTTTCTTCTTTTCCACTTCTGAAGATTTTAAAATATCTTTACATGTTTTCTTTATATCTGGCGGGACTCGTTTACACATTTTCACCCCATGTCTCGTACCGGCCAAATCGTGTTTAAGCCGGGGGATTTCAGCAGTAATGTGGTGATTACAGAATTTGCAGTAAAAATAATTTGGAGGTGTCCCTTATAAATCTCCTATTCTCTGGCTGGATCCAAATTTTTTGACATGATTCAATCTACACAAACATACCAATAATTCAAATATTAAATTATTTGAGAATCAACAATTAATTCAATAATCAATTATTCTTCTAAATCTATTTTCTTTACAACCAATTTAGTCCATTTTTCACATAATCCATTTTCTACAACAATTACTTCAATGCAACCTATGCAAAAGTTTTTCTACAACCTGTACAATTACTTTTACAACAATTACTTTTACAACAAGTACTTATACAATTCATATTTTGTGGCTATATAGATTGCCACAGCCAGAGAACGGGGGATTCATACGGAAGGGGATCAAATATCAAGTCCATTTTATTCAAAGTTCAAACTATTCAAATTTCTACTAAATGCATTTTCTTTAACTTCACATAATCATGTTGTGTTTATATTAATCCAATTTCAAGTTCATTTTCTACTAAATCCATTTTCTTTACACCAATTCAGTCCATTTTTCTACATAATCCATTTTCAGACAATTCAGTCCATTAACAACAAATGCATAACAGAGTTTTTCCCCCCTTTAGCAGCTCAATCAAGCTGCAGCAATAGTGCACATTGCACAATTGCAGCAGCTGAACAACAATGCAACACTCCAACAATCCAACACTGCAACAGTGCACACATTTTCACTCAACAACAATCCAATTATCCAACAATCAACACTACACATAATTCACAAAAACCCTATGCAAAATTCCACAGCCTTCTAGCATCAATCCAACACTTCGATGTAAAATTGCAAAAAATCCAAGTTATTCAACAATGCAAATAATCAAGCAATGAATAATCCAACATTATAGAATTAATTCAATTAAGTATCTTTAAAGAATTTTAGAAAAATTAGGTTGGAATGCTTACCTCTGTTGAACCAGTGAAGAGGGACCGGAGGCTGAGGGAGAGAGAGGGGCCGCTTCAATGTCGATCGAGCTTCTTAGAGCTGGAGATGGAGCTACTGGACCGCTGAGGGAGAGAAGGGGCCGCTACAGTCTTGATCGGAGTTTCAGAGCTTCAGGAGGTTCTTCGAGAGGGGGAGAAAGGGAGAGGTCGACCGAGGAAGCTTCAGCGTCGAGGGAGAGAGCTATAACCGGAGCAGGAGCCGGAGCGATGAGGAGGGAGAAGCGTCGAGTCGAATCTTCGATCAATCGAAGATTCTGAGGAAGCTGATGGGTTAGGAGGTTGATTGGAGACTCTCGTCGGCGTTTTGAAGACAGACCAGCGGTGGAGAGGCGGATGGGAGAGGGGGAGATCGCTCGGGTGAGAAATCGCTCGGGTGGGAGAGAGAGAACGATCGATTTTAGGGTTAGGGTTTTTTTTTTGCTCGCCCGGGAATTTATAGGATCCGAAGTGGGGAAAAAACGTACGTTGCGTTACGTTACGAAAAAACGTAACAAAACGTACATTTTTTTAAAAAAACTGTGCGCTCCGCAGCGGGGCGTTATTTCGCCCCGTTACGGAGCGAATTTCGGCTGTTACACTCCGTAACGTGTTATAACGCGTTACGGAACGCGTTTTTTTCAACAATTATCACATCATTTTAACACTTCTAAATGGGTCTGACATGACTCAAAACTATCACCAAACACAGAAGTCATCGATGAAAACCTCTAGAAAATCCTCTACCATGTCACTAAAAATGCATATCATGCATCGCTAGAAAGTAGCAGGGACATTATATAATCCAAATGGCATGCTCCTAAATGCAGAATACCGAAAAGGCAAGTGGAAGTAATTTTCTCTTGATCCTCTGAGGCGTTTTCGATCTAATAGTACCCTAAATAGCCATCTAGAAAACAATAATATTCGTATCCTGCTACCTTTTCTAGAATTTGGTCTAAAAATGGTAATGGAAAATGGTCTTTTTAGTTACCTGATTAGGCTTCATATAGTCAATTCACATGCACCAATTCGTAGCAGTACGAGTTGGCACCATCTCACCATCCTCATTTTGAATCACGGTTACTCCACTCGTTTTTGGGACTACCTAGGTTGGACTTATCTACTTGCTATTTGCAATAGGATAAATGATGCCTGCATATAAAAGTTTTAACACTTCGGTGTTGACCACCTCCTTCATAGCAGAATTCAACCTACGTAGCATCTTGTTTGGTGGGCTTAGCGTCATCTTCCAAAGCTATCTGATGCGTGCATATGAGAGGATTCATATCCTTGATATCCACAATGTTCCACCCTAGAGCATTTTTTTGTGTGCGAAGCACTGAGTAACTGCTCTTCCTAATTCTCAACAAGACGCACTGAGATGACCACCATAAATGTTTTCTTAGGTTTCAAGAATGCATACTTAAGATTCTCAGGAAGAGTTTTAAGCTCAAGGGCTTCTACTTTAGTTGGACCTAACTTTTTCTATAGTGATGTGACTCTTCAAATATCTCCTTTAGCATAATCCAACATGCAGTGAACAAACGTTGAGCATTATTTAGATAATCTACGAATTGATAAGAATCATGTAAATTAAACTTTTCAATAAACTGTGTCCGTTATAAGTTCCATCTTCAATGGGTCAAAGATATACAACAATGTGATGCTATTAGCTTAGCAGATTTCATGGATCAGGTTGACCTCTTGCACTTTTGTGTTTACATTCGGTTGTTTGCATTGAACACGATGAGCTCAAAGGTCATGTTTCCAAATGACATTTTCACGATCCCATTCTTGCAATTAATGATAGTATTGGCAGTTGCTAGAAATGGTTGTCCAAGTATGACTGAACTACAAGTATGAGTAAGTAACAGGGCAGTATTGATAATTATAAAATTAGTAGTGAAATAAAAATTGTTGATTTGCACAGGTACGTCCTCAACCACCCTCTTTGGGTGCCTAATTGATTTATTCGCCAACTGAAGAGTGACTGGTGTGGACTTGAGTTCTCTTCAGCCGAGTTGCTTGTAAACTGTATATGGTACAAGATTCATGCTAGCCCCTAAATTCAGGAGAGCTTTGTTGATGTTATATTGACCAATCACACATGATATTGTAGGGCATCCATGATCCTCATACCATCTCCAAGTGAAATAATGTACTTATCCGCTCTGGAAGGCTTTCTTCCGTATGTTGTGACGTTAGTTTACAGTGCGCATATCCTTCTGAAACTTTGCACGTGCAGGTGCTTGCTTAATTGCTTCGAGTAGAGGAATGTTGATCTATACCTGTTTGAAAATATCAATAATTTCAGCATATGCTTATTTTTCAAATGCTACAAATGTGGTACAACATGTTTGTAAGTGGGTAAAGTTGTATAAGTAGTATCATTGTCATGTTGTAAGGAATTATCACTAGACTTTTCTTGCTTTTCAATGGTTGTTGAAATTGGCTAATCTAATACTTTACCCCTTCTAAGACTAACTGCGGCAGTGAGGTTGGAGCTATCATCATGAAAATTGAAAGAGATTGTATTGATGTCTTCAACCTTGTGTTGCCTTCCTTGGGTTGAGATGGATGCTTACCTTTCTCCTGAATGTGCATTATAGAATTACTAGTGCTTATCTGTGTTCAATTTGAATATCACATATGGTTGTTGCATTCTGGCTATTGATGGTCTACAGAGACATGATAAATTGTTGTGCTTGTGCCATTTGATTCGTGCACTACTGGATTTGCATTGTCTTCCATAATTTGTTTTGGTGGCGGTTGGTATACTGGCGCTGATGATGATGTTGCTGCTGGTTGGACATACTATTGTGGCATTTGATAGACGGCTGGTTTTGTGTGTTGGGTGTATTGTTGCTCAGGTGTTTGCTTCCATTGCATATTGGATGATTCTTTCAAACTGGATTATATGTTGCGGAATATGGGTTGTTTGCATGTTGGGAAATTGCGTTGAATGCATCGACTTGCTCATTGAGCACTTCCTTGAACGTTGGTAGAGTTGGACAGTTACGAAAATTGTGTTCGTGCAACTCACCAATGCAAATTTCAAGGATTTATTCCAAAGCCTTTGCCGCCTCTGATCTCTTGGTAAGCAAGCCTTCAACTTTCAAGTGAGGGTAATCAATTTTTCGATATATCATTTGTTTCACCAAGCTTAATGAGTCCACCCCTGGCTGTAGATGTAGCTACTGGTTGACTCCTTTTTGATGCATCCTCAATTTCCCAAGCATGAGTTTTCAATAAGGGAGTCCAGATACTCTATGCTTCTTTCGCATTTTTGTTCAGAAACTCTTCATTACTCATTGTCGCGATGAATTGTTTGGAAGTAATATTCAGGCCTTGATAAAATGTGCTGATTGAATGATCACCACATTTCAAAGCCATGATTTGGGTATGAAAATAACAAATATTTGAAGCAATACCGGCAGTCGAAGAAAGTCTTGTCCTTTTGGTGGAAGGTAAGGATTTACTTCTGTAGATAGTTCCTAACATATGAAGGAAAGACTCAAAAAATTCTTTCTGTATCTCGTCCCATCGCCTAATTGAGTTTGGCAATAAGGAGTGAAGCCACGTCTTCGCTTTTTCTTTTAAGGAGAATGGGAAGAGCTTCAACTTTAATTATTCTGCACTAATATTCTGTAAGTTGATAGTAGTGCAGGCCTCAAACTCTCGAAGGTTGTAAGTAAGGGCACTCCTTGTTTATGCCATGAAATTTGGGAAGTAGCTGTACGACTCTTGACTTGATCTCAAAATGACTAATATTTGGGAGGAAATATGATGCAGGGCAGCAGGAACGTTGGGTTCTTCTGTCTGGCTGCAAATAGTCACAGAGATCACCCGTTTCTTCCATGCTGACTATGATCATCATTAACATTGGAAGCTCCTTACCTATTATTGTTGCCACTGGGACCGGTATTCTAGTTGTTGTTGCTAGCGCTCACATTGTTAGCTTGTGGTTTCACTAACTCTATGCTTGGATATCAAAAACAAAGTGTTTTGGGGGTGTTTGTAAAGTGTGTTTTGAAGTGTTTTTTATGCATGTATTTTGCAATGTTGTGATTATGGGTTTTAGGATGTTTGTGCTTGTACTTGGGAGTTTATTTTTTGTGGGTTTTCGTGTGTTTCATAAATAGATAAAATAAAAACATGTCCAATTGGAAAAAAAGGATAGTTTGTGGAAGAGAGTTAGAATAAGGAAAAGAGGGTAATTTTGGATAAATAATTCAGAACTCTCCAAAATACCTCGATTTTGGGTGTTCTAAAAAAACACTCTAAAATACCTATCCAGGTGTCTTGGGGTGTTCTAAGAATACTTTAAAACACTTGGCAAAAAACTCACAAGTGTTTTTATGAACACATCCCTTTATAACACCCCAAAACATTCAAAACTAATCATCCAAGCATACCATGAAAATTGAAGTGGATTTGAGTGTGACCGAACGAGTCTACTATTAGACACTCTTTGCCAACTGGTCATACAAGATCAAACCATGCAAGTAAGTGGTACTTAACCGTAACCTATACTAGTGTGAAACACAATAGTACAAATATCTCCAACAACAGCGCCAAAATTTTAATGCGATATAATTTGTGCACTTCCATGTACAAGAGATCGACAAGTAGTACTCAGGGGTTAACCCATGATTGTTCTTCTTAAGGACATTGTACCTAAAGCAATAATATTTCAAGGAAAAATTACGGCTAAAAAAGAGAGAAGGTTGGTTGTAAACAAAGAGATTTTGAGTGGATTAAAAAATAGAAAGAGCATCAATATGGATGAGAGAACTCCCTCTAAACATTTTCCTTTGTTTGTTAAATGCAAATTTTATCTCAACTAAATAGATCACACAGTCAAATTTAATTGGAAGATTATTTTTTTAAACATGCAATTCCAAAAAAGTATTCTTTTCTGAGTTTGATCCCAAAGTTTATTCTTTATAAATTCTTGAACTTGACTCTAAGAATAATCTATTAATAAGAAGAAATAATTACTCAAAACCTAAGTGTGCACCATGCCTCAATTGCCAATGACACATCAAATGTAAGAAGCAACTATACTATCAAAATATAAACTATCAAAAAGTCCAAGCTCATTCTTATCAACAAGATAGCTAGAAAAACTCAAAATGAAATCATAAATCAATAAAATTTTAGAAAGCAATTTAAACCTAACCAATTTGAAGCATCCATTGCTGAAAGGGGAATTACTTGCTCATGGGCATCGGGATCATCATATAAAAGAAGGAAAATCTTTTATTAATCAAACCCTTAATAGTTGTAAAGCAAAAATCGGAGTTTTTCTTGAGAATGAAGAAGAAAAAGCAATTGCTTAAAAGAGTTCTTGATCTATCTATCTCTCTACATTTCTATATGTTACAAATAAGGTGTACAAGGGATATTTATAGCCCCTAGGTTGGAATTCTATTCGTTAGTTTTTTAACTACAAGGAAACTCATGATTATCTTGATTTGAGTTGTAACTGCATATATGTGCGTTGCGCTATCAACAACTACTTTGGAAGCAAATTCGATAGCACTGTGCAAGCTGGTTCAGTCTTCATATATTCTTTAAGGTTGTCGACAGACACCAGATAGCTGTCAATAGCCATCTGACCTATGCAAGTGTACAGAGCTGTGCATGTCTTGTTACTTCGCGACATGGCTTCAAAATCTAAACAAACATGTAAAAACACTTGTTAAGCTAGGATATCATTCAAATTGAGGATTTAATACAAATGCATAAGATAGTGTTAATACCATATCATTGAAGCACAAAAGTGGATTATGAGTGCATAAATTACATTTAAAATTATGCACTTTTCACTCGTATTAACCAGTTTCATTCCTCATGTTCAAAATTTAACTTCTAAAATTTGTACATTTTTGTGGGCTAAAGGGTCTTATTCGACTTGAACTCTTGGTCTCTTATTGGGCATGATTTGGCTTGGGTTCCCATCTGATTGTACGACACTTATCCAATCTGAATTGTGAGCTAAACCAAATGAATAAGAACCTAATACATATTCAGCTTTGTGACCTTTATGGCGAATAGGTCCATTACAGCTTTATATCATTGAATGTGACATAGATTATATAAACACCTATGAGCTAGTTGATAAAGTTCATAGGTTTCTTATCATTGAATAACGAATTAAGTGGGAATGGAATATGGGTTTTTCTTTTAGTAGTTTCTGTGACCCATCATTTAGAAGTACTTAACTCCATTAACTTTCATCTGAAATATTAAGTTGTTTAAATCGTGATTTATTTTACCAATTCCTTTCTAATGTGTCTATGCTGAAACCATTTTGTGCAAGGTATAAATCCCAAAAATGATTTCAATCAATGTACTAAAACTCAGTTTCAGTAATTGCTAGTTCCGAGAGTGAGTAGTGAGTACTCGTTCAAAACTCAAAGTAATAATATTTTGATAATATGCATACAGAAAACATGTAATAAAGAAATATATAATTTCAGAACTCAAAATCAAATATCATAAAAAATATTTAAGTAAGTTTTTTTCAGTCATAAACATAGGGTACATATCTACTCATCATCGTCCTTATATTAGACATTCTCATCATCGAAAAGCCAAAGCCCACTTTGCAAAGGTCAGAGACCCCAATTTCCATGGATTAATGTGAGCAGAGATCAATTTTCCCAAGCCAACTCTCCATTTCTTCTCTCATCACATCACATAAAGGACAACCAATGCTAACACAGTCACACAGAGAGACATAAAGCCAAACCGAGAGCAATTGAAAGTCATTTGATTCATTTGCCAATTTATTTTCTCATCATATCACAAGTATCGCATCAATCCTCCACAGCCACTCAAAAAACTAGATAGTCACACAGTCCAGAGTCAAGCACAGAGACAAGCATCAAGACGCCAAGAACCCAAAACCAGACAGTGCAGAGTCAAGCACAGAGTTCACAGACTACACAGTCAAACAGAGATAGTTACCAAGAAGCTAAAACGAGACACACAGTCGCATAGAGAGCCAAAGGCCCAAAGCAAGAGCAAAAGCCACAACCGAAAATCTTAGCTAGATCGAAAGCAACAACCGAAAGCCAAAGCCAATTCGAAACCCACAACTGAAGCTTCAAAGCCAAATCGAATGCACAATCGAAAGCCATAGCCCAAGAGAAAGCCACGATCGAAAGTCTGGCAAATCCAGTGCACAAATAAACTAAATTTGAAGTAAATATAAAATTTTTTTAACTTCAACTTATAGAGCACCATGATCTAAGAGGTTAAAGAGGAAGAAGCTCATAGAGAGAGACCCAAAAGATCATCGGAGAAGATCGTTGTAGATGGAGAGGTTCGCTGACTGAGGGAAGCGATGAAAAGATATTGCAAAACCCTAGCCTGACTCTGCATTTACAACACAGAGTTCGGGTTTAGGTAGCGGGTAAAAAATCAGAAAAACCCAACATCTATTAATTCCTAGTTGGTGAGTACTCAGCTCGACCGA
The DNA here is from genome assembly GCA_036321105.1 of Dracaena cambodiana. Taxonomy (NCBI): domain Eukaryota; kingdom Viridiplantae; phylum Streptophyta; class Magnoliopsida; order Asparagales; family Asparagaceae; genus Dracaena; species Dracaena cambodiana. Next base: position 17,498,683 of record JAYEPQ010000005.1, on the reverse strand, counting down.
GTACTCATTTTATTTGAGTTTTTGAGTGATTTTTGCCACTTGTACTCAGTTTCTCTCTGAGCTCGAGTACTCGGGCAAGTACTCTTCAGCGTTCTCTGAATTTTTGAACATTGATTTTGTGACGTCCCGAAATCACACACTAGTGGGACCGAATGTGTATCCTAATAATGGGTAGGGTTTAATCAATGGGCACTCTTAATGCCAAGGGACACGAGGTTATTATATCATATAATCACAGGCAAGAGATTTGGAAGCGTGAATATAAGATATAAACCACAGGTATGAAACTATTTACCACAATATTATAGGCATGAATATAGCAATATCTAAATACAGGTATGTGGAAATGATAAGCAATATGTACATAAAAATGTTGCTTATGTAGAGTCGAGCACAATATGAGAACAAAAATACATAGGTACCGGATATATATAAAAATGTCTGGATAGTACGAACAGAATTAGGAAGTAGGATCTATATAACTATACTAGCATACAATGATATATATACGTAAAAGGGATGAAAATCCCACGAGAGGTGGGCTACCGGCGCTTGGCCTACTCCTGAAAGTAGTGATCCTCAAGAGGCGGGTCCTCCTTAGATATTGCTGTCACGGTTGTTGTATTTGGATTGTGATAATTCCAGCAGTCAGAACCCAAATAAAAATACAAATCCAAGCTCGTGCAAGGTTATAAAACCATATGAAAATGTGTGTGACATGCTATTAGGAAACAATGTAAATGATTTATGCATATGAATCATGGAGTACGATATATGCATAATATAATATGAATCCTGCATATGGATTATGAAATACATGGTATATATAGTGTAATGTGATGGTATATATAGTGTAATGTGATCAAGCAAATGGTGGGAGTATTCACCTATTCTGGGAGTGTACTGCGCATACTTGGTATCACGATCCTAAGTACCGGTTCCAGTATCGCTAGGCATATTGGATATCACATGCATACCCAGGATCACGGCTCCAGTATCGGTCTCCACACGAATCGGATGGCATGCCGCTAAGCACACTAGAGAACCCGATGGTGCCAATAGACATATTGGTGGATACATCCAAACAAGATAAGAAACTCTTTTCAAAACATGTTTCATTTCACCATTCATTTTTCCTATATCTACAATGCAATATATGCTAAGTATCAATATATCAGTATGCCATATATACTAAGGATTCATGATCGATAGCCATGTGAATATGAAACAACACGCACAACGATATTGGTAAGTACAAGAATTATAAAACATGTTCACGCACGTAAGGTATCATTTTCAAGAAAGAAAACTATGTATAGTTAATAACATTATTAAACATATATGCATATATATCATATCGCTAGTCAAGTGTTATATGAATGAACATGGCATATATGCATAAACACAACTTATAACCGATCTAAACTGCCCATGTACGGAAAAAAAAAATAAGAGTAATTGAATATGTGTATCATATCATAAGTCAAGTGGCATTTGCGCGGACATATCATCTTGCCTATGTTGCTGCAATTTGATGGACATGTTAGACTTTCAGATCTTATTTGACTAGGGTAAAAATTGAATTAGAGGATAATATTTGAAACAATTGTAGAAAATTTAATTATCTTTCCAATGAATCCTAAATGAGCTTAATTGGAGTTCTAGAACAAAAGTTATGGTTGTTTTCATGGACTTGCTGTTGCTGAACTATGGACCGGATACAGTAGCTGAGATTTCCAGGTTACTTTTGACCCGATAAAATTAAATTTAGAGTAAGATTTGAAAAATTGTAAATAATCCAATTATCTTTCCATGGAATCTTGAATGAGCTCCATTAGAGTTCTAGAGTAAAAGTTATGTCCATTTTACTATGCATTTGCTGCTGCTGAATTGCTAATCTGGTACAACAGCAATGATTGAATTTTCAGGTTATTTTTGGGTAGGAAAATGGATGAATTAAGGTGAGTTCTAGGTGGAAGAAGTTTAGTGAATTACCTTCTAATGACATTTGAATGAGATCAATTGGAGCTAAGATAAAAAACTTATAGTAGTTCTAAAATGGATTGCTATGTAAATATGGACGGTGTACATATAAAATGCACGGAATGATACATGCAACGAAATTCAAGATATATGCAAGTTCGAGCATTCATTCTTGAAAATGGATTAATAATACATTTGATATCATATATGAGAAGATTGCATCAAGAAATCATAAATTTAAATGATTTAAGAGTTTATTCTTACCTCTTGTTGAGCTCAAATAGGAAAGAACCTGAAATTGTTGTGATTGTCCTTTAAAAGTTGAGAAATTTCTCAAGAATCACATTATGGAACAAGGATAGGTGCTGGAGAAGATTTCATCATGTCAGTGAAGAAAATTAGAGCTTATTTGAAGAGTTTAAACTCAAGAACATGTAGCCATATAGTGGATTTTCTGCCTATTCTTGGGCTGACCATTTGGCAAATTACTTAAAAAATTTGAGAAGGAATTAGGATTGGAACTTTTAAGAGCAAATGATAAGGAACACGAGAGGAATAAGCCTGATTTTTTTCATATATTTTGAATTTATCTAAGAGGTTAAACAACTGCTGGAAGATGGATATACTGCAATGTTAAAAACTCCTGAACTTCATCTTAAATACAAACTTACCATTGGATCAAATTCAATCCAAAATTGGTTAGGGAAGGCTGCTGGGCTATTGGAGATAAATCTGAGGTAGGAATTGGAAAAAATTTAAATTTAGATTTAAATTGATAAAATTTAGTCGGGTATTTATCAAAAAATCGGCTAATCCAGAATAATTCAAGAAAATTGTGGAAAAATTTAAAATAATAAGATAAGAGATTTATGCTTTGCGGAATTTGAAATTGAAGACTAGACGGAAAAATATAACTTAATTTACTCAATATCCGCCCGTATTAGTGTCTGGGTTCCCTGGTTGATATAGATAATACGGAATAAATCGATACAAAGGTTTAAGGATTAGGGTCGTTACATATTTTAATATGAATTCTGAACATTATATGGGTGTTGATCTTGTTTAAATGTCAATTTCGACTTGGAATTCCTTTATGTATTTGCAACTGCTGATGACACACCCTTAGTAAGGTGGATATTGGCCATACATCGGTTGATTTTTATGTCACACCTATATTTATCTTCTATAGCGGGTTCCCATAGCCTAGATTTGTGATATACATGGAGGAAAACTATATTTCCAAATAATATCTCTGATAATATTGCCACTCAACTTGGATGTAAAAACATGCTCTATACATGTCATAGAGACAAGGGTAGAGGTAAAGTGTACAAATATTTCAAGCTGAATATGTACTCAAAATATCAGGGTAATTCTTATATATTAAGTCTCATATTGCAAAAGAATAAATAATGATGCAAATGGGATTTAATTTAATATAACAATTTCATTTAATGTATGATTATATTTTAGTGACAAGAACCTTAATAATTGCACTTTTTTGCTTTTTATAGTTCTTCCCTGTAAAAATTAAACTTATCTTGTTATTCAGTTAGAACTTGAACTGACAAACATCAGTTGATCAACCATTATTTGGTTGAATTATGGATGGCTATATACGTGCATTGATTAATGCAGAGGTATTTATCCCTGCTATAGTTAGGGGCTTAGGGATTCCCAAATACGTTGATTGGGAGATTTAACTTGGATAGTTAATTTGGCTACAGCCTTTACTGTAAAAAAATAATTGTAAAATTTTTGGCATGGGTAAGCCACTTAGTTAATTGGATAATTGATATAGAATCCATTAGGGTCTTTGTTATTTTGTATATCTTTGTGAGCTTGCCAAATGAAGGCAAAATGTAGAGGTTGACTTAATCTGGTATTTTGTTGTTTTGGTTCTAGCCTTTTCACATTATATAGATAACAAAACTTCCTTTGCTTCGTTGAAGAGTCAACAAAATTTCTTTGCTTCAATGCAAATATTTGAATGATTTCTTGGCCAATGTTAGAGTCCCGTTTTTTTATGGTGCAACTCATTGAAGGTTCTTGACAGAAGGATTGTGCACTCCACTTAATATACAAGGGCAGTTCACCTTCCCATGAAGTTTGGGTTATGTTGGGTCAGGAGTCTCAGGAAAATAAAGCGAATACACTTTTTTTTCAGTTAGGTGAATACATGGGAAGGGAAAAATGAAAACCAAAGGAGGAGGAAAACATCCCAAGTTTTTTGTGCGACATGATGCAAATATCACTTGAAATGATTTTTCCAAAGTAAATGGAAGCAGAGTTGAGTAATATGCAGAAACAGTAGAAATAAATAAAAGCTGATAACTAAGGTGATTTGCAAATCTCTTGATAACTTTACTTGGAGTTGAACCATTATAGCAATGAGAGCTTAAGGATTCACACCAAAAAGGAATTGGAACCTTGAAATTGCATATGAAATTGGACAAGCTCAACAAGCACTTAACAATTAAAACTTTATAATTATACAAGCATAAGACCATTAAAATCTTATGATGATCCAGATAGATCTTTGCAGCAGGGGGTCCAATAAGTTCATTTGAACTGTAAAGTTTGTTTATGTTAAGTCCAAATAAGCAAGTCTGTGGACGTTGTCTCGATTACTCTATTTTTAAAAAGATGACCATAATAGAAGAATGGTTACAGCCTCGTTCAAATTAAGACACCCTAGACCTTTCAATTGTTGTGTTGACGTCTTCAGTAGCGTGATACACAATACGAAATGCAATCCTTCAGGCATGGTACATCAAGTAGATATTTAATGATCATAAGTGTCAGGGTGTTTATATATTCAAAATTTATAAAATTTATTCTTGTTGCATTAATGAAAGGCATTTTACATTTGCTTATGTAAATGGAATGTGAAATTGTAAAGAACATATACATTCTCTTTGCATGAAACTAGAACTATGGATCCAATGTTATTTGAGGAACTAAGAATAATATTCCAGCCTATGCTGCACTCGGCTAGAAGCCATGCAAACATATGTAGTAAGATATGCTTAAGTTCCTGGGTATGGGATTGGCTGAGAAAGCAACTATATAGCCGCATATGTAGCATGCAACTTGACCATATCCAATCAAGCTTTGTTATAGTTTGTAGATATTTAGATGGAGTAAAGTAGATTCTGTAACAGAATTTTGTAGCAAGCTTTGAACCTTCCGATAGTTGCTTGGTAGCACTCCCTACATGAGGCTCCGACACTTTCATAAGTATTCATGATGTAAATCCTCTCCCCAAATTGTCCTAGTGCCTTTCCAATTGAAAATCCAAGCCATTGGATGTGATCCACTAAACATAAACTACCTTGGGATAAAAATTATATGTTCTCAATGCTTTTTATCACGTGCATCAAATGTCTTATCAACATTTTAAAGTTTTCACAAAAGTTAATTACTTGTGCCCATTTGGTACATGGCTAAACATGCAAAAAATGTTTTTTTCTAGATAGCTTATGCGCAGCAGATTACATTCAGCTGTATAGTTTTTTATTTGGAAGGTAGACTATGCAATTTGGTAGTATTAGCATCAGATAAACTTCTGAAAGGGCCCTAGCTCAAATTATTATATCTTTTGTGAAGAACCTGGTATAGCTTATATAAAATTTTACAGTTCGTAGCTCAGTTGGTGCTTGCCTTGTTTATAAATATTTATTCATTATTCATTCAAAATTTGAGATGTGGTATTATTGTAATTACTGAAATGTGCTTGAAGTTGAATGGCCACATGCAATTTTTAAAAAACAGAAGTTCCTTCAAAAAAAAATCACCACATAGTTTTGAAAATCTGGTTAGCACACTTCCATTAGTATATACCTTCAATCTCCCTATATGTTTCGTGGGGTCATGTAGTATTTTATACTGGTAGACATTACAATACTTCTTAATTTCTGGCAATGATGTACCTGGACATTATATGTTGCATTTTAGATAGTGGGGAGACTTAGAATTAAGATGATGTGTGATACATGCAAGAATGTTTTTCAAATTAGAAACTTATATGAGACATCTCTCCAAATATGATGACACTCTTCAATGAAGTTCTTTAAAACAATTACAATGGTAAGTAGATAATTTAATAGAACTTAAAGTGTCGTTTTCTTCAAAGGCGGGGCTGTGAGTATAACCTGAGACCAATTTCAATTGAAAATTACATACTCCCTAGGGTTTGGGCTATAATGGTATTGATGAGATGCACACATATTTGATACCTGTCAGATAACTTAATGATTAGCAGATACTTGTCGGATACTCTTCTTAATGCATCCTAAATTTTGCAATGTATTCTCAAAATATAAAGCACATAGATTATGATGCAATTTAATTACAGATGCATGTATGTACTATGTAGTTTAAACACTTTAAAGTAAAGGACATGAAGGATAACTATTTGTTTTGTTAGCTCTTGATTTCCATGCCTTAGAAGTTTATTTTATAATATCTGGATAATAAATTTAATCGTTTTAGTTCCACGAAATTATTACCTAGACATGCACTCGTTGTGTATGTAAATGTGTATGTGTTGTATCCAAGCCATAATCATGTCCTAAATTTTTTGGATTTGCTGTATCCACATATACCCATATTTAGCCATATCCATATCTGTTCAACAACTATCCAGATCTCTACAACAAAGTTATCCAAGCAATAGATCAGTTCAAATGTGTGACTCACACACATATGTTAAGAGGGACCAAACAGGGCGTGACAGCTCAGCAGGGTATGAGTTATACCCCACCACAAGAGGGATACTTGTAATTTTTTAGACTATCCCTGCTAAGTTGTCTATCCCCTTTTGCCCCTCTATAGAATGCATAAATGAGTGGGACACTTGAACTGACCCCCAAGTAATTACTTCAAGGTAGTGATACAGCCATTGTGGTAATGCAACATTCAGTGGATTAGTATAATACGACTATCCATTACTGTGGGCATAAAAGTGATATTCCATCATTTCACATCTTTATTCCTTAACGATGCTTGTAGTTTTTCATGTCAAAAAAGTTTTTGTGTCAAGTCAAAAAAGTTTTTGCTCCTTATGGATCTTTTTCTGGTCTGCTTGTTTTCTTGAGGATGGTTGGACTACTTTACTTTCACTGAATATGAATAAATTTGTTTGCTGCCACTCCTTTGAGCATTTTCTTTGTATGTCTTGTTTTTCCCTTGCCATTAACATTTTTTTTTTATTCCTATCCACATTTTTCTGCTTTATTTGATCTTTTTTATGTTCACAAAGTCAATGGGGGAAAAAGGGGTGGGGGTGGAATTTAAACAGCATGAGCATTGCAGTATATCAATCAGTCTGTACCTGTGCCAATGCTGTTCATTGCATCCTGCACAATCAGGTATTACGCTTTTCTGAGCTAGAAGGTCTACTTCAAATGACAGGTTGCTGAAAGGGCACTCTTCTTATGGAACAACGACCATGTTGTGGGCCTTGTTGCCCAGAACCGTAGTGTTATCTTTCCCATCATATTTGAAGCGTTGGAGAAGAACATTCAGAGCCACTGGAACCAGGCAGTTCATGGACTGACAGCAAACGTTCGTAAGATGTTTCTCGATATAGATGCTGAGCTGTTTGAGGAGTGCCAGCGGCAGTACATAGAGAAAGAGGACAAGGCCCAGGAATTGGAAGAGCGAAGGCAGATGGCTTGGAGAAGACTGGAAGCTGCAGTTGAGGAAGCCAAGTCTGGCAATGAAGACATGGTTTTAGCGAGTTAGAAAAGAATTTGTGACCTTTTCTATACTTTTTCTTTTTCTCTGGGGTCCCCTAGCTTGGTTGGTTTTCTTCTGTTAATTAAAGAAAGAAGGCTTGGGAGGATTTGTAATTTAAATGTATCATTTGTGGATATGCTGCAGATCTTGAATGTTTCCCGGATATTCTTTTCTATTCTTTTTTTTAAATTTTTTTTCCCCTTTTTATGGCATTTCAAAGAGATGCAGACTAGGCAACCATGCTATTATCATTCAGATAACAGTTGATTGTAAACGTGGTTGCATTATTGTTGATGTTGATATGTAGATAGGGCTAGAACTAAAATAAGTTTGCTGGGATTAAAGCAAGTTTTATCTTATTGTGATCTGGGATTGTAATTTTATAATATTTTTTGAAGGCTGCTGAGTGTTAGAACTTCCATTGTTTATGGGATTGGCAGGAACTCAGTATATTTCTTTATTGCATTTTCTTAAAATAGTTTCTTCCTCACTCCCACGCAGGTTAGTATGTTTTGTACACAGTGATGTTTTATTATGGATTAGGTAAAGTTGAATATTTTCGAGTGATGTTTTATATCAATTCATGATCTATTAATTTAATTTTGCATATATATGTTTTTTTATTGCTATTCATCACTTCCAATGTACTCCTTATAATTCTTATTAATTTGAGAAAGTCCCCTAAGCCTATATCGACGCTTATGTAGGGAGAGGAAACTCCAATTTCCCAAAATGAGGAGAAGAGACTCCTGTACGAAAGGCAAATTTGATCAGCCGCTTTGCTATGCCTACCGTATGGTATAGTTTTGTCATGCCATTTAATTTGAAGGCCACTCTTTCTATGTAGATGTGAAAGATCAGATCTCGTACCTACGACTCCTTGAAAAGAACATTAAGCGTCGCATAGCCTGTGGGATTAAGTGTCGCATAACAAAAGCTCATCTCATTGCATTGAGGATTAAGTGTCGCATAACAAAAGCTCATCTCATTGCATTGACGCATTTGATTGATACTGCTTCACATTGGTCGTTGAGTGGTGATTCTATTTTCCATGCTTTTACGTACTGAACATGTAAAACAAGGAATTCAATACAGAAGTAACAGAACTACATTAGAGAGACCAGCTAATTTATTCTGACTGCAAATAGTATGGTATAGCAAGTAGGTTACAACCATCCAAGACTGAACAAGTGGGGTGGGTTTGATTAGAGGGAATTGGGAGGAAACGGAAGTCTTTGTTTCTTTGTTTCGAGGAAATAAGAGGAGAGCACCCAATGCACAACTCAAATCCAAAATGATTGCTGTACAGATTGATCTGTGGTTGCAAAAAATACTAGCAATTAGTAAGTTAGCAGGATCGTGATTCTATTTATGAGAATGATATTCAAGAAACGCAAATATAATGCTCAGACTGTGATATTGTGCATATGGAGAACAAATAAGATAACAAAAAATGTCTTTACAACATAACTTGCATAAGCTAAGCAACCAGTTTCAATCAAATCAAACAAAAGTGAATGCCTTGATCAGACTTGCAGCACGATCAAAACAAATGATTCAACATTAAAAGAAATAAAAGATAAACATATATTTGCATACCCCCTCTATATTATGTAATTTAATAACTACAACTGGGTAAAATACAAACACCCAATGTCCTTTTCTGCCAGCATTACTCTCCTTGAAAAATTGGATTACAGTCGATCTAATCTTGTCAAGCTGAATCTCAACTTTGACAATTGCCAATGTATGCACATCCATCTTTGTTTGTTTCCACATTTCCAAGACTAATCATTATAGGGCACCTACGTCTCGAGATAAGTGTGAACAGAGAGAAAATGAACATATATCAATCACCTTTACTGCCTGTTTTATCTCAGATGTACCTGGGTTGCTGTGGTATATGAGCTCTCGTCGTCACCTATTGTGCTCCCTCATGGAAGAGCAGTTGCCGTTATGACTCATACCTGGTAGCTCCTGAAGTAAAAGATGACAGAAGACTGGACCTGCTGCTGGGCCAGGGAGCATGTAACCGAATGTTGACATGGCAGCTGTTGATCTATCCTTGAGCTTGAGCTTGCCAACTTGCCCATCCGAGAGCATTGATCTGCAAAATGACTTACTTTCACCAAATTTTCTGCCTACCTGATTATTTTCCAAAAGGAAATACAACACTAACAAAAAAGTTTGAGCTTTCGTTGGTCAAACAAATTTAGATACATAAAAATGGAGAATAGAGTTAGCCTTGAGCAGAAAAACTGGATGAAACTAGCATTATATATTGAACGGGTTCTCAGGTGATAGAGACCATAGTAATAGATCAGAATATCCAAATCAATCGAGGCATTTGAAAGATAATGTGCCATGACAATTTCCATTTTCATGATATTGATGTAGTACATTAGAGTTAAAAGGTATAGCTTAAATGTGCCTTGGGATAGCAGGGGATCTAAAATCTCTGGGACTGCTAAGCCCTGTTTGACAAGGAGTTAAGGCCACATACAATCTGGATTAATGGCAGAAAAGAAGCTAAGGACTTAACCAAGGTTAAATCAAGTCTATGCATGTTGACGTACATCATGAAAATCGGTTATATAAAAGTTTGGAAGACAACTGGAATATCTTAACCCACCTGTATAGGCAGGTTAGCAAACCCCACCTAATTGGGTTAAATGCTATAATTTCTTTAACACGGGTTATTTTAATCCATTTAGCCTAAAAAATATTTGGTGGCACATACCCAAATTAAAGGTCCATGCATGCAAACCAGCTTTAACCCATTGCGATACAGGGCCTTAGAGAATATTTTAGCCTTTGGATCAGCTTGGTGTGCCTCAGGATAGAATAACAGTGAACCTCATATCTCTGAGAATCTTACACGGTTCCAACCGTTCAAGTACCTTGTATAAATATAAGATGCAAATCTACTGATAAATTTATTGAAGGAACTATCCCATGATGGGCCTCATGCAACGAGTTAAAACAATTTCCGGACTAATGTAGCGAGTAGGAACTCCTAGTTTGCGACCAGTAAATTTGTTATAAAAGAAATTGCAATTTCACCTCAAGTGAGTTTTGCTTTATCCGAAATAATAATACAATGTAGACTATCCCAGACACGTCTCATGCTACATGGTCCTCCTAAAATGAGCATTTCCTAATGGTAAAAGTTCAACGTGTACTTGTTGCCAATCCACACCTTGATATTTCAAATATTAATTCTAGAGAAATGGTGGAAAAGTTCACCGTGTACTTGTTACCAATCCACACCTTAACTCCATCAGTTTTGTGCTTAAAGTTTTCATACTTTCACTGTCTGTTTCATGCCAGGATAAAAGAGAAAGGTTGTGATAAGTATGTGATAGTTATCGTAAAATATTATTACATATTATGATATGATTCAAAAATTGAATTTCGCAGGGGTGTATCCTAGTAAGTGATACTTACATTGGAGCCCTAATATAGTGAAAAGTGTGAGGGTTATTAGGTTATTGTCTAGAAGTGACGTCGTCGCATTAACGTCCAGAGGTAGTATCAAATATGAGAGAGTTCTTACACCTTAATGAGCAGGTAAGGGTAAAAAATTTAGCTTATGAGCATAAATTCAGTTAGCCTCGTGAAATATATATTCCTCTATAGGTAGATTAGTAAAATTAGTTGATGCTATAACTAGAAAAAGGGTTACTATTTCGTTTGCATAGGAAACTAAGTATGTATGTGAGAAAGTTAGGGTTATAGAGTTTTTGGTTATGAACTTTGGTTTATGAGAAGAGATAGAAATTGTATTCAGTAGGTGTGATCATAAATAAATAGGTCCTTGGGGATATAGTGAAGTATAGGAGGAAAGGTGATATGATTTTATTAGTTACTTATTTTAGATAGAGAAGTTCTTAATATTATTAGTATCATCTATACACCATAAGTAGGACTTGACGAATCTAGTGAACGTGAATTTTGAGACGATTCAGATGAGATATAGAAAACATTAGTTAAAAAAAACTCTTTTATTGGTAGTGATCTCAATGAAAATATAAAAACTAGTTATAATGGGCTTGATATTGTATATGGAGGGTTTGGTTTTTAAAAAGAAATGAAGCAAGTAATTTGATTCTAGATTCTATACAAGAATATAGGGTTTTTAGTGACAAGTTTTTTTCATTGTCACTAAAAATTTATGTTTTAGTGACAATATTTGGTCTTCATTATTGAAAACTCAATTTTAGTAACAAGTTATTTAATTGTCACTGAAAAAAATTTATTTTTTAGTGATGATATTTAGTTTTTATTACTGAACACTCAATTTTAGTGTCAATTTTTTTGGATATCATTGAAAAATTATGTTTTAGTGATGATAATTAGTCTTCGTTACTAAAGACTCAGTTTTAGTAATAAGTCTCATAGTTATCACTAAAATAATATTATGTTTTAGTGATAATTTTTAGTTATTGTCACGAAAAACTATGATTTAGTGACAAGTTTTTTTCATCGTCACTAAAAAATTTATATTTTAGTGACAATTTTTAGTTCTTATTACTGAAATTATGTTTTAGTGAGAAGTTTTTAACTGTCGTCACTGAAAAATATGTTTTAGTGACAATTATTTATTTCCATCACTGAAAACTCATCATTTATGACAATTTTTAATTTTTGTCATAAATGTTCACTTTCAGTGACAACTTTACCAATTGTTATTAAGAACTCGTCACTGTAGCTCCATTTTCTTGTAGCATGCTTTGTCCTATGATTTGATCTTAACGAATACTTAGTTTAAAAAGAGATTCTTGATTATTTACTAGAAGTGGATCGAGTACGAGCCTTTTTTTTTAATTAGGATGATAGAGATAATTGTATCGATTGTAAGATAAAACCAGGTAAAATTATAGCAATCCAATGTAGGTTCTTAGTTTTTGATGTTTTAATAAGAAAACTTACTAAGATTAAATATAAGTTAGATCTTAATATTAATTGGTGGTGGCACAAGGGGAAAGGGGGCAGGTGAAAGTATTACACAACTGAGTTAACAAACTTCTCCATCATCGCTGGAAACCGAGTATTACACAAAGTGAGGGGCAAATTCTGATAAGAATCCAGTAAGTTTAAACAAAAAAACTAGAAAAGAGGGGATCAGATAAGCCTCAGGATACATCATCAGCTTTGCCTTAGAGAGCTCTCATCATTGGCGAGATGGACTTGGGGTTGTTGGGGAGGAACAAAGGCAAAGAATCCGTTAGTGACGAAAATGACAAGAAGAATCTCCGACATTGGAGAAGAAGTTGGTCAGAAGTTGTCGGAGGATCATCTGTGCAGGGTGGGAGTGGTGCTCCACATCCCTTAAAGCACATGGTGAGTTCCAACGGCATTGATCCAAATGCATCATACACAAGGGGAATAGGTCAAGGACCTTATTGTCAATTCCCTTGGTTTGTTGGCTGGCGGGGGGGTTAACGAGAAGAGGCATGAGGTCGGTGCTAGGTGGATAGAATACCGTTTAAAAAGCACCATCAAGAAAGAACAGTCCTTGTTAAGCTGAAAGAGAAAACTTTTACCTGCGGACAGTAACGGTGCGCCTCAAGAAGGATGTTGGCTTTGTGGCTATGGTGATCACTTCAAGGATGAGTGTCCATTCATTCGGTGTCGTTAAAGGTCTTGGGTCATAAGATCCCAGAGTGCCCAATCATTCTGGATAAGCTAAAGTCACTGGAGGCTAAAATAGGGAGGATGGTAGGTAGGAAGGTGGTCAGGAGTATCAGGAAGAGAACCAGTTCCTCGAAGGTTGTTCAACAACCGACCACATAACACCATATCTCGGTGTTTGACGGGCCTATGACCGTCAGGATAGCCATATAGCAGGTGGAGGGTCAACAGGAATTCCTCCCAGTACCAGTACCTCCGAAGCCCAAACCGCATTTATACCGTTTTTAGATCAGGTGGCAAAGGAGAGAATCAAGCTCACAAAAACTGAGTGGTATACCCGAGACGTGGTCAACTGTCCATGGACAATATGGTTAGGGATCTCCATGCAATATCACTATCTTTAGCTCAACATAATTGGAAATTCGTAGACTGGGAAAAGTACTACTTAGTGAGCTTCCCGTCGCCGGAGGGATTGAATTATGCAATCCGCAGGACTTCCATTCCATGTAGAGATCATAATGCTAGGTTCAAAATCTATCGATACTTTGGTGACGAAGATGATCAAATCCAACTGCTCCCAACAACAAGAAGATTAGGAGTTTAAGGATTTCCTCTTCATCACTAGAATTGATTGGATTTCAACAAGTTTGTTGTAAAGTTTGCTTACCCCATCGATGTCGATGAAGACACGATCAACCAAATAAACATTAGGGTCGCTAAATTGTAGGTCGGGTGTGAGGATGTTGGACAAATCCCTTGGAATTCAACATCATACTTGGTGGTCAACTTCGCAAAATCAACATCAAGATTTTGTTCAGAATCAACATCCCGAAGGGTCTAGCCCGTAGTGGCATTGGGAGGGGGTCTTACCAGTTAGAAAAATCGTTGGAGTTTGCAGTGTCGGTAGCAGCGGCCGACCCAAGGGAAAAAAGCATCACACCAGTAGAAAGGGTGCACGTGCGTTTCCTCTCATGCGTGCGTTTCCTCTCAGGTGCAACCTAACATGGTGTAGATCCTTTGTTCTGGACAGTGCATCTAGAACTTCAGTGGGAGCACAGGGACAACTGGCCAAGAGTCGACTGGGTTCCGGAGGAGGAACATCATGATAAATAAAAAACTTACCAAATATTGAGGTCTAGTCATTCGAAATTCGGGAAACATGAAGGGCTAGTACTAGGAAAGGAAATAAACTTAATTGAAGGTGCAACTGCCATAGTTGCAGTGACAAAGGCAATGGGTGGCATCACCGAAATGGAAGAAGATGAAAGGGCTCCTTCCTTGTCACCTACCCTAAAGGCGGGAGCATACATGCCGCAAGGGGATTAGGTGGAAAAGGGATCTGCTGAACGTTCTTTCACTGGAAAAAGGTCAACAAATTCTATCCCAGAGCAAGAAGAGAGTGAAAGAGGAGGAGAGGTTAGGAAGGTATAGAGCAGTGACAGGCTGGATATTAACGAGACAAGCTCAAACCTCTTGGGAGATTCTAAGGGAGAGTTTCATCTAGATAAAACAGGTTTGGTTAGAAACCATTGTGAACCCAACTCCGAAAATAAAATCCCCTTCACAACAGATTTGCGATTTCTTTGGAAAATTACAGGGGCTAGGGTTGGAGGATGAGGACAAAGCTGCAAAAGCGATCAAATAGCTTGGCCTATTACCTATGATGCCAAGGATGGACAGAAAAACTCCAAAGGATGCTATTTCCAGGTTAATGCAATGAATTATTCACAAAAATAATACTACACGTATTATGAAATTTCGTCATAGATAACCCTCCAGATTACTGAAGCGACTACGGACTAGGATGAGGAAGGGTAGTATGGCCATGTGTCAAGTTCCTCTTTAGTCGACCGTTGGGAGGAATTTGATCCAGTCTGATTCTTCGGTATTTTCCCTGCAAGAGATTAGTACAGCCAAAACAATATCCAAGAGAAATTATAAAATGGGGAAGAAGGAAAGTAACTTGGGGAAGAAGAAAGATTGGGGAAATTTCGGGAGAGAATAAGAATTTGTCTTCTAAGTTAAGGCTATAAAAAGGATCATGGGAGCTTATATATTGCTCCTTACAATCAAATTACCATCCTCACACAACTCTCCGCATTGCAGCATTCTCTCATCAACGGTCAGTGCAACGGCCAAATCCGTGTGCATGTTAGTTACAGTGCGCCTAGGCCGATTCTTCAATAGCACCATAATGGGTCGAAGTGGGCATAATTCTTCACCTAATTTCCTAGTTAAGCGTAACCTCCTCACATCCAGCCTGGCCCACCTCAAGCTGACAGTTATAAGTACTCAAATGGTAAATGGGTGTCTGTTAACTGTATCAATTTTCTTTGCACTTTATTTATGTCATTTTATATTTTGTTGTATTTTTCTTTTATGACTCTTGTGGACCTTATTGTAACGGTTATGGAAAACACTCCCCTTTTTTGTATTTCGACTGTTCTATTATCCCCCTTAATGGAATGCAGAGGGCATACACCCCCCATTTTAAGTCAAAAAGATTAATTGGTGGCGGCTAAAAGGAAACTAGAGAGTTTTTATAGATACAATGGTACATGAAACATATCGAAAGGCCCATAATAATTCTAGCGCAATATGAATCAAGCTAGCCAGCTATATTAGAAGGGTAGCTAATAAAAATGTACTTTGTGAGTTGAGGTGGTGCTCCACCATATAAGATCACATCATAATAGAATGAAGAAATAAAAAATATTATCAAGATCAAGCAAGACTTACAAAAATTTGAAAAAGGACATTGATAGAGTGAGTTTTGAGAGATAATCTAATGAAGGAGGCAAAGAAAGTTTTTTGAAATGCAAGAGTTAAATTATATAAAGAACTGTATGAGAAGTTGAATACTAAAGAGGTGGAAAAG
Source organism: Dracaena cambodiana (assembly GCA_036321105.1). Lineage (NCBI taxonomy): Eukaryota > Viridiplantae > Streptophyta > Magnoliopsida > Asparagales > Asparagaceae > Dracaena > Dracaena cambodiana. The sequence goes on along the minus strand of JAYEPQ010000005.1, from coordinate 17,482,446 downwards.
GATATATACAACAATGCTCGAACAAGAAAGAGAGCATAGACTTATGTAGTATTAAGTGTGTTAAAGATAATGATAAAAAATTTCTATTTCAAAACGAAGAGATTAAAAAAATATATAGAGATTATTTTGATAGATTGTACAATGATAATTCTATTCAAAATCTAGGTGACCTTACTCATCAGAGTGAGGATATAAATTATAATTTTGTGGAAGAATTAAATAATCTAAAGTAAAAGAGGCTTTGAAAAGTTATTAGTCCAGTGGGTTTCCTATTTAGGAATACCTAAGGAAGATGAATATGAGGTGATTGACAGATCTATTTAATAAGATTTTGCAACTTAAGGAAATGCCAAATAAACGGAGGAAGAGGAACCCTCTTATCTATATATAAAAATAAGAGTGATATTCAAAATCGTTCTAATTACTATGAGTTCATGTCACATTATTAAGTTTTAGAAAAGGTTAATTGAATATAGGTTAAGGTAGTCAGTCAGGATATCAGAGAACTAATTTGGATTTATATCGGGGCGATCTATGAAGAAACTATTTATTTTGTTTCATCAACTTATAGATCAAATTTTGAGAGGAATAGAGATTTACAATAGTCATTATTGAATTATAAAAGTCTATAATAAAGTACCGAGAGAGATACTATAATGATCACAAATGAAGAAAGAAGTTTCTATCAAATATATTGATATAATTAAGGATATTTAGGATAGAGTAGTGACCAATATTAGATCTTACGGTAGCCTAACAAGTGATTTTCCAATCACAATTAGATTGCATTACGAATCTGCATTAAGTCCATTCTTATTTGCTATGGTAATGGATAACTCCATGCCTCAGAATTTCAATGTAAACCTTACTTGTCTAAAAGGCATTAGAGCATGGTATGCTCAAAAGGAGGCTAGTAGCAAGAAAGTGGCTGGGATGGAGTACTTTAGAGCATAATACTTTTTTAAAGAGTTGGAGTCAACGATAAAACAAAGAGAAGAAGATAATAGTGCTATGATTCCATCAAATCAATCTGTCTCTCTTAATATTTCTCCACTTCCCGAATCGAAAGAGGCTTCTCCTCAGCCAAAATCCGCCCCCAAGAAGCTTTTGTACAGTGAAAAAAGCTAAGGCGTCTTAATGACTTGCCCATTGCTCCGCAAGACACATTGCCTGAAGCTGATAAGGTAGCACTCAGTTCGGCTTTTGAGACTATTGAAAAAGAACCGGAAGAGGATGAAGATGACTTAACTCTAACTCTCCGTTCTTCTGAGAAATGTTGAAGTCAGGGACTCGTTTTCTGCAGTGATCTTGCCTTGGTAGCTGATCCTTCTTCTACTGCCCTTCCTGCACAAGAGGATTCTGTGATTCTCCCTCATCAAACTGCTATTGACGATGAAGTGCAAATAACTGGAAAAATCCACACATCAAGTTCTTCCTTGAAGGCAATAGTTCCTTCAGGAAATTCTGATGATTGGGATAGTTATGATGATGAGATCAGTTCACTCTTCTACTCCCTCATCAGATCATGGCAAATACGTTTTCTTGACGGAAGAAGAAAGAACTGAAATATACGGGCTTGGAGAATCCGGTGCTCAACTCCGAGGTTTATTTCCAAACATTGCTCATCTGTGTTAGAATTTTTATCATCATCTAACCGTATCATTTTTACTATTGTTATTATCTTTTTAGCAACTCTTCTACTCTAGCTTCGGAGCATGGGGATGCAGATAACATTTCGCCGGATAACACTATCGCGGACATTACTTCTGAAGAAGCCCATGGGGTAACTGAGGTCGTTTCTGTTGCTGATACTCCGGAGGTATCGGCTCCTTCAATAGAAACCACCATACCTGTTATCCTGACTACAAATGTTACATCTACTACTTCTGTTGGGAACGTTGAAGTCACCGTCCCTGTTGAAGCTGCTAGAAATTTTGCTCTCTAATACTGGTACTATCGCTCCCTTGCAGCAAAGTATAGCTCACACTACACCTAGTCCAGCTGTTGCTGATTCTTCTCACGCGGAGGTTGATGCTTTTGAAATTAACCTGTTGAGAGATACAGTGGAAACCTTTCTTCATTTTCTAGATCACTGCATTGATAATATCTTGAAAGGGGCCTTTTTTGCTTCTCTCGCCAATGTTCTTAATATTTGTTTGACTGGTTTAGTTAGCATTGGTGGAGAAGAAAAATCCGCTCCTTAAATACTTATGATAGCTCAACTTCAAAATCATGCTGAATCTTTGTCAAGATCTCATAGCACATATAAATCTGAAATAGTTGAAGTTACTTTCCAGAAACTGATGGAGGAGCTTAAGTTCCAGAAGGAAATTAAGGAGAAAGTTGATGCTTGCAAGGTTTGCCTTGGAAAGAGCCAATCAAACAAGTCTCTAGTTCTTCAGGTAGAGAATGCTGCTTCGATTGTTAAGAACCATAATCAAGCCATCGCTAGAACTCAAGAATCCATTACTAAAGCTCAAGTTTTCCTAGCTAAAATCACTAAATAGTGTGAAGAGTCAATGAAGAATCTCATGAGTTTGTCTAGACAGCGCAACATGCAGCTAAAGATCTTCTGGCTATACAAGATGAATTGGAAGTACTGAAGGCTGCTTCGGCAAAGAGTACAATTGCCAGTGAAGAAGAACTGCGCCGACAAGTTGTCGTTCAAGCTTATGAGATTATTCAATAAGAAATTGGTAATGTTGGGGACAAGATAAAGGCTCTTCTGAACCATTGAACTGTAATGATTTTTTCTTTCTTTTTCAAGGAATTCATGTAATCTTATCATTATTTTCTGATTAATGGAAATCTTGACAGAATTCCTTCAACTTGACTCTGTGTAGATTTCAGCACATCTAAGTCTCCGCATATCAGATACGACCGTACACTTTAACCATGCGACCCTCACGAATTTGTATCAGACTTGCAACCTTTCATCTAGAAGTCCGCAAGTTTACACAAAGTTCTTTCTTAAGAATCTGCGGATTTACTTCTTACATCAAATATGAATTTATACTTTAATCACACGACCCTCACGAATTTGTATCAGATTTGCAACCTTTCATCTGGAAGTCCGCAAGTTAACACAGAGTTCTTTCTTAAGAATCAACGGATTTACTTCTGATTAAGGATCTGCAGTAGATTTATAAAGTCTGCGGTTTAGGGAATAACTTTCCATTTATTTAATCTGATCTTTTTGGTGTAAAGATCTAAGCATTGCATGCTCTCATTAATGATAGAATTCTAATCAAAGATATCATTTCCTCTGGCACCGAGATCTAAGCGCCACATGCAATAATAATAAATTCCGTTGAGATATGGGTCAAGAATCTCAACCGAAAATCTTGCCTATATCTTCTCCTAACTGAAGATCTTGATCACGAAATCCTTTATATAAGGCGCTAGATCCTTCCCACATAAAGTCATTCTGACTTGAGAAAAGCTTTCACCTCTCTGTCTTTTTTTTAAACTCTTTCAGATTTGATTTTCTCATGCAACCCTGTTTTTCTTCCTCTTCCTCGGTTGAGGTAATAGGTTGGAGCTGGCATTGTTACAAGACCTCCACACAGCATCAACCTAGGGGAGTATTCCATTGAAAAGATCCTTATGACCGTAATCATTTTTTTTAATTAAGGCAAGTTCTTCTTATTATGAACATAAAATCATGCATTTTCTTTTATGTTTCCTAACAAGTCTTCGGATTCACTGCAGGAGATAATCATAGTCATTCTTCTTAACAATGGCACAAACCTGCTTGGTTCGTAATTGTTTCCAATATCTTATTTTGGAAACCAAGCAGTCTATGACATTGTTTATTTCCTGCCGAGCATCTTTCAAGGCAAGGATGCTAAATGGTTATAGGAGGCACTAAATTTCAGCAATTTCTCACGTTGTATGTTTGGAAATATGCATTTGGTACACCCAGTTTTAAACTAATCAAGTCACTGGCGACGTTGATCATGACTAGGCGAACCAACTTGGAGGTCATTAACCATTGACAGGAGGAGGCTATAGAAGCAAACCTTTTTACCTTTAAGCCATCCCTTAGAAGGAAGCTACAGAAACAAACTTTTTACCTTTAAGCTATCCCTTAGATGTTGACGAAAAAATTTAATATTCCCTTAACTCAATGATTTGTACCCATTCTCATTGATTGTATGATGCTAAGAAACTCTTTGTAATTTTGATTTGATGATGAATAAAGAGATATATTTTATCATTCAACCAAAGCTAACCATTAACTTGATAAATGATTTTGGTATTGATCATCAAAAGTAACTGTTAACTTGATGAATATTGAGACCATTATTCAATCACTCAAAAATGAATCTTGCTGCAAATGAGCAAATGTCTTGAATTAGGATAGAAGTAATTTTTAACTTTCCTGACCAAATTAAAATTTGCGTTGTTCAGTGACTAATAGTATAACAGCTTTTGATTTGCGTTGTTCAGTGACTAGTAGTATAACAGCTTTTGACTCGCTAGATGTTAACTTAGCAAATTTGGAGGAAAAGAAAATTTGATTCGCCAGAGATATTCTTTAACTTAGCAAATTTGGAGAAAAAGAAAATTTGATTCGCCAGAGATATTCTTTAACTTAGCAAATTTGGAGGAAAAGAAAATTTGATTCGCTAGAGGTATTCTTTAACAAAGCAAATTTAGAGGAAAAGAAAATTTGATTCGCTAGAGGTATTCTTTAACAAAGCAAATTTGGAGGAAAAGAAAATTTGATTCGCCAGAGATATTATTTAACTTAGCAAATTTGGAGGAATGGAATGTTTGATTCACGATTCAAAATCTTTAATCCAGAATCGTGAATCTTCATTAATGAACCCCCTGTTACAAATAAGCTTTTCATTATTTGCGTTGAACTACCCATGCTATATTACAGCTGGTGCTCCGCAATTTTCACTAAGAATAATATTTCTTTAGAAATTTGCCATTAGTCGGCATTATGATTTTATCGCCATTCGGTTTTGCCAAACGATATGCACCATTAGAATAAACTGCATCAATGACAAAAGGCCCTTTCCATTTTGGCTGGAACTTTTCTCTAGATTTTTTATTAGTTATGATTGGTCTTCTTACTAAAAGGACCAGCACTCTTATTGAAAGTTCTCTGCTTGACATTTTTGTTAAAAGTTCTGGAGATTTGCGCTGGTAAAGTTCAATACTCTGTTGAGCTTCCAGTCGTTTATCATCCATGACTTCTAATTCTTGAAGTATCTGTTGATGTCGTTCCTCGTGTCATCTTAGTTGCTAATGCAACTCGTAATGACGGAATTTGGATTTCCAATAGCAGGACCGCTTCAGACCCGTACACCAAAGAAATTGGTGTAGCATTAGTAGGGGTTCTGACAGTGGTGCGATATGCCCACAGACATTCTCTAAACTTTTCATCCCAATCCCTTTGGTTGGAGGAAACAAACTTTTTGAGGAGCTTCACAATGGTTTTGTTGAAGGCCTCTGCCAAGACATTAGTTGCAGGATAATAAGGCGAAGAAGCCATATTTTCAATTCTGTACTTATCACAGAATCTGAAAAATGACTCACGAACTAAAATCCGTTGTCATGAATAATTTTCCTGGGCACCCCAAAGCGGCATAGCACATGATACTTAATGAATTTGATTATATCTGATGACTTCACTTCGGTTAGAGAAACAGTTTCAGTTCATTTTGAGAAATAATCTGTCATACCTAAAATGAACCAACGTCCTCTCATTGATGGAGAAATTGATCCAATAATATCCATTCCCCATTGCTCAAATGGCCATGATGTGGCTGTCGGATGAAGATACTGCGGAGCTCAATGTATGAAATCGACATGTATTTAGCAGGCTCTACATTTTTTAGCATAGATGACCGCATCTGTCATCATCTTGGGCCAATAATAACCCATTCTTCGGAGTTTATCCCAAAGTTTTGGTCCTAATTGATGTGCTCCACAGATACCATTATGAGCTTCTTCAAGTGCTTCCTAAACTTCTCGGTTGGAGAGACAACGAAGTAAGACCCCATCATAGGATTTTCTGTATAATGTCTGAAGTTCAGCATTATAATAAAATCGAAGTCTTTCTTTGAATTGCTCTAGCTTTTTTAGGATCTTCTGGCAATATTCCATAAGAACATAATCTATATAAGGGAATTGCCAATTTCTTGGTTCAAGATTTGATTCAAGAACATGTGCTTTAGTTTCTCTTTGCTTCTTTAATTCAGTCTCAAGTTCATTCTTTGGACAGAATAATTCTTTACTTCCCACTGTAATTCGTTTCTTAGCATGTTTAGGTAATGCTAAGGTAGCAGCTAAGGAAGCCAGTGAATATGCATAGTTATTCTAATAGCACTTTATATGACTGATATAGAAACCATCGAAACTATTAGCCACTTTGATTACTGCTTGATAGTATGGTAGAAGGTCCTCATTTTTTACCTTGTATTTTCCTTTGACTTGATTTATAACAAATTGGGAATCCTCATATGCTTCCAAATACGTCACCTCTAGTTGTTTAGCTATTTTCAAACCAATTATGAGGGCATTATATTCAGTGACATTATTGGAGCTTGGATCTGTCAATGAATATGCTCAAGGAATGATGTGGTTGTAAGGGAAAATAAAAACTCCTACTCCTGCTACCATTTTTCCTTTGGATCCCATTCTGGAAGCACCATTAAAAAAAAGCTGCCACACATCCTCTGTAACAGCTTCACTTCAACATTTTCTCGAGAAATGTCTTCCTCTGGAATTGAAGTTCCTTCGCCTAATTCATTAGGAATTTCTTCATACAGCTTTGAAGATGCTGGAATGGGGTGTTCAGTTAGAAAGTTGCTATAGCCTATCCCTTAATTGATTTTTGTGGTATAAAATGCACATCATACTGTGATAGCAAAATAGCCCAATTGGATAACTTTGAATTTAATGATCCTGATTTAGTCATTAATATTCTTAAGAGATTAACTCTCAATATAACGTGGATAGTTTGTCCAACTAAATAGTGTCGTATTTTCTGGATCGCAAACACTAAAACTAAACATTCTTTTTCTACTGGATTATATCGATGTTCAGCCCCAATCATCATTCTGCTGAGATAATAAATAGCTTATTCATGACCCAATTCATTTTTTTGTACCAATAAAACTCCTAAGGAATGATCCATTGCTCTCACATACAACAGGAAATGTACTCCTGAAACCGAAGCTACAAGCACAGGCGGTTTAATGAGATATTCCTTGATTTCTTCAAAAGCCTTTTGGCATGCATCATCCCAAACAAATGATATTCCTTTCTTCATTGATCTTGTGAAAGGCCGACATTTACTAGATAAATTTGATATAAATCCGCAGATATATGCCAATCTGCCTTATAGCCCTCTTAACTCTGAGATTCTTAGGAGGCGGCATGTCTTGGACAGCTTTAATTTTGTCGGGATCAAGATGAATTCCTTTGGAAGTTAACCACAAAACCAAGAAATTTTCCACTTAAAACTCCCAGAAAAGATTTAGTAGGATTCATCTTAAACTGGTATTTCCACATAAGATCAAACATCATTTTCAAGTCGCAAAGATAATCATTCTTGTTCTTGCTTTTAATCGTTAGATCATATACATAACATTCTATTGTCTTTCGTAGATGTTCTTGGAATATTATGTTCATAGCACGTTGACATGTGGCACCAGCATTCTTTAAACCAAATGACATAACTATATAACAGTATACTCCAAGTGGTGTTCTGAAGGATGTATGCTTTTCATTATCAGGATACATCTTGATTTGATTGTATCCTGAAAATCCATCCATAAATGACATGCGTTCATAGCCGCAAGTATTGTCTATCATGACATTTGTAATGGGTAACGGAAATTCATCTTTTGGGCATGCTTCATTCAAATCCCTAAATCAATGCAGACCCAGATATTTCCATTCTTGGTTACAAGAACTATATTTGTGACTCAGTCAGGATATTCTTCGCGAATAAAACCCGATTCAATCAATTTCAATTTCGATTGCCTCCATAATTTCTGGACGGAATCTTCGTTGTAATTGTTTTACTGGCTTTACATATGACCGGATGTTTAGCTTATGACCTGCAACTTTTGAATCCAATCCTGGCATGTCTTCATAATTCCAAGCAAAGACATCAATATATTCGCGAACGAGGGATACTAGTTCTTTTTCTTCTAAAGATAAATTTTTGCTTACAAATATGGATTTAAAATTACTTTCATCACTCATATTTATTTAGATTACTTTATCTTCAGTTGGAGGTTTCCGCTATTCAAACTAAATTCCCCACTTCATATTAAGATGTTTTGCCCAAGAGTCATCCTCCGTTAGTAGAGTTTCATCGATGTCTACATTTTCTTGAGTTGCGAAAACCATGTTAATAGAAACTTCGCGGAAAATTATGCCAACACTAACATCGGAATCCGAGTAGGATGGTTTTGATGAATGATTTGGTTGTCTTTCTTCAGACTTTTCATCTGAAAGATCTTCGGAAGTGGTAGCATACCCCAATCCCCTGGCAGTCTTATTATAATAATCTAGCATTTTTTCTTTTGGAACGATGGGTTGGAGGATTGCCTTCCTTTTCCAAAATTCAACCCCCTGCCATTAGCTAGGTCATATCCCATTTTTCTCATTAATTTATGAGAATTTTCATCATAATGGAAGAACTCGGAATTTTCCTGTTATTCTTAACCTAAATATTTCGTTTTACTTTTATCATTCACCATTCCAAATATTATAGGTTTCTGAATTTTATCCTTAAGAGGAATTTCAAAAATGGCTTCATTCGTATCTCCATCATCATCACTTTGTTCATAAAAGAATGATCAGATGGGTACCTAGAAAGAAACTAAAGAGTATATTTTATCTAGATGATCACTGACCACATCCGTACTGGTACTTGAGGGTTCAGAATCAACACCAGAAAAATAAGCAAACTTTATCTTTATTTATGATCCATTCACTGTCAGGGTGAATTGCGTCATTTACATCAAAGCCTTCGAGGCTTATTACAATGGCCTCACCATACCAACTTACATCATCGGATTCCGAATTTTCGGATCCTGATTCTATGTCAGCTTCGTCACCACTGTCAAATGCCTCTGAAGCAGGCTGTTTTGAGACATTAAGCGTGTCTTGGTATAGCAACGATCAATAAAGTAGTTTTCAATACCTTTAAAGGGTTATTTTTCCGCCACCAGAGTCTTCACGTTCCCTTCTTTATCCACGTATTTCATACACTGATGAAATATGGATGGAACAATGAGATTGACATGGATCCAAGATCTTCCAAGTAGCAGAGTATAATACGTGTCAGCATCTATTACGTAGCATGTGACTTCCATTTTCAGATCATCAATCTGGCATTTTAGCTTTATCTTGCCCAACAGTCTACTACCATTAGCATTAAACCCAAAGATAATAGTATTCGTTGTCGCTAATCTGCTCATGGGGACTCCAAGATATCGTAATATTCTTCGCGGCATTATGCTTAAAGCAAAGCCAGGATCAACTTGAATGCGGTCGATCTCTAATGACCCTATGTATCCTTTGTAATACAAAGGGCGATGATACTTGTTATTTTTAACTTGCATAGCTTCTGGACAGAAAGTTATTCAAGGAATGCCTTTATTAGAAGTCTGATGACCCACCGTGCAAACTTCTTTGCCAATTGTCTCTGACATCTGTGCCAGAGAAACTTCTAAATCTTGCAGAGCTTCTCTCAAAGCATCTCTAGTTGATTTAGAGAGCTTTAGGAGCTCATACAAAGTAATCCTCGCGGGAATATTGGCCAATTGTGCCAATATATCAAATTGGAACGAATTCTTGGAACCTTCTACAACCTCTTTCCCTTTTTTCTTAAGAGCTTTATCGAATCTAAGCCCCCTTTTGTTTGTTCTTTTTTGGAGGTAGTTGAGGTTCTACAGCTTGATCATAATTCTTCAAATAGTCTTTCCCTGAACGGGTTCCAGAGATAGGTTGATACGTGTTAATCGCTAGAGAGTCTATAGCTCTTCTTTTGAGTCTGTCAGAGCAGGAATACTCATATCATCTTCCGGGATTATAGTGACAACATTAGAAATAAGAGTAATTTCCTTTTGCTTCCCCTTGGATGAGCTTAAAGTCTATTGCTTATCATCAAGAAGATCTGGATGCATCCACATTATTTCCCTTTTATCAATTTCGAAAGGACATAATCATTAACTTTGTTGCTGATGCAGATCGTAATTTATAATCTTCATCAGGCTAAAGACCGACTGTCTAGCAGGAGTAGTGGATACATAATGACACTGTGATAATACTGCTTTTATCAATTGTTCACAATAACAATGAGATGCTCGGGATTCTTCTCTTTATTTATTAAGAAGCTCCCTAAGATCTCTTGTATTGGGACTCTTTTGATCGAAGGTGGTGGCGTTGCTTCCAAAAAATATTTTCAGAATAGGAGTTTCTATTCCTTCGAAGATTTTTGGAGCAAACTTCACCTTAATCAGGCCAGTAGGTGAAGAAACTTCTACCTTGGAAGTTGATTCTTCTTTAGAAACGCGCTTCCGAGGATCGCATTTTCCAGTTGTTACGTGAATTTGAGATTCGCGTCCACTTTTAAGAACGTGAGCATGGAAGCCACATTTTCCTCTCAGGGCATGAGGATGGGATTCTCCCCTGGTAATAGGAACACAAATATAGACTCCGCATTTATAATCATAAATAAATCTGGTGGGTGTACATTGTTTCCTATAGGAAACCCAGGTAAACCCTTATGCATCTTGATTCTTTTTCCTTTCTGGAACCACATTTTCGCATTTTGGCTTCCATACCTGAATGGAAGGTCTTTGCGATGGTGGTTCGACAGTTTTCTGTTGCTGCATGGACCTGCGAAGAGCGCAAGCCTTAATTCTTCTCAGTGTACGAGTGAGAGGAACCTTGTTCCCTGCATCATCGTTCTGATTAGCGAATGGTCGTTTTCCCTTATGATCCTGATCCATCTTTCTTAGGAGATCAGTGCAAGTGGGTAAGTGGATGTGTTGTTAAAGGCTTTTTTAAAAATTGACTTATTTATATGGATTGCAACAGCTGCTGATTTGAAACATCTGGTACAATTTCTTGGTCTGTATTTTTTGTAGAGAGTGAATAAATAATATTACTGTTGAAGTCTTATCTATAGAAAGATCTCACTTGATTTATAATAGCAGTAGACTGTCCAAAGCTGGGCTTCTTTCACAATGGGCCTTTTGGGCTTTGCGTTAGTAAAAAATTCAAAATTTTAGTTTGGACAATGAATGGATCTGGTTCGGCTTGGCTCGACCCATTATCATCTCTAGAAATACTTGTTTAAATTCATTTTTTATTAACTTGTTTGAGAGTCCACAATTACTAAATCAACAATTAACACATTTCTCATTATATATATGATATATCTTGAAAAATCAAGACAAAAAATTATAGCAAATCACCGCTTCATATAGTGATACAAATCAAAGGGAGGTAGAATTAACTACAATAAGAACTACTAGGCTGAGATATACATGCACACATTATACTATTTCTTCCAGAGAATTGTCGAGTGAATCCCTAAATGAAATTGAATGGACAACCATTTCAAGCAATTACAAGGTTCTCATGCCCACTGCAATCAGAATTTCACCGCTGTCTGTACATACATATGGGCACGCTCACTGCAATATCATGTACATGCCGCCTCAGATTTCAAAGGGGGACAAGAAACACAAGATACGTTGGTGCCGCCTCAACAGAGCCGTTTTATTATTATTCAGAAAAAAAAAAGAAATTATATATATATATATATATATATATATATATATATATATATATATATATATATATATATATATATATATATTTCATTCGAACTGTTGGCAAAGTTAATCAGTGAACTTACTCCAGAAATTAATATATCACTCAGGATAAAATTTTCGATATAGCCAATAACCAAAGAACTGATGGTTCAACTCTTACCAGATCTCAAAGCGCGAAGGGATGCTTGCATCTCCCCATTCCAACCCCTGGAACCACTCCACATCATCATCATCATCTCCAACCTCAATCTCCTTCAGCCTAGGTGCACTTCCCAAGCCAATGAGGAACCACTTCATGGGTCGACAGGACTCCAGCACGACAATCTCCAACAAAAGCCAGCTGAAAGCAGTAGTTGCTGTTTCATTTCGGCTGAACCTTTCTAACCTTGGAAGGTCCAGGAGCACAAGTTCCTTCAACCGGGGAAATGAATCAGCATCCAGCTCAATTTCATTTTCAGCTTCAATTATCACCTCCATTGTCGGGTTTTCCTCCACCTCCAGTTTCTCCAAGTTCTGGAGCTCATGAGCTAAGCTAGTTAGCAAGAGATGTTGGCATGGGCAGCCTCCCACACTGAGCACCTTCAAGTTTGCAAAGGTCCCAGGAGGGAAAAGCTTCTGGTGACCCTGAAATGACTGCTTGGAGAACAGATCTTCCAGTTTGTTGCAGTTATAAACTTTCAGACTTGTTAGTTTCGGAAGGCTCCCAGGAGGTAATATCCCGCCCCATAGTCTGCTGAGATTTGGTAAGTCAGTCAGCTGCACAAATTTCAGCTACGGCAACATGACAAGTTCCTCTGTAAGCCCTTCGGAATTAAATATCTCCTGCACCATGTCGCACAAACTCACAGAGAGCTGTCGTAGAGTGCCATGAGCTCTTTGCAGGAGATTACATGGCACGACACAGACCAACTTTGTGCAGCGAACAAAATACAGAGTCCTCAGTCTCTTGAATGATAGAGCTGGAACCTCACCTTGGCAGATATCTTCTAGGTTCTCTAACTTGGCAAGGAATAGGTGCTCTAGATCAGCAAAGGCATTCGGAGCAAGTGTTGCTTGTGATGTTTTGATTAGGCTACCTACGCGACGACACTCGGAAATGTCAAGTATCTTCACATTGACAAAATCACAGCCAGCAGTGGGATCAAAATCACAATTGTCTAATGACAAGTCCTCAGCTTTTGTCAGCAGTGTCTTGGTCCAATTGCCTGGACAGCCTACACTCTCGAGACACAATTTCTTGTTGTTGATAGGAGGCCGCATGTCCGATCACGATCCAGCACAAATGATGAAGTTCTTCCAACCGTCAAAGGCTTTGACACCTTTAGAGAAGTATTTGACATCACTTATGGACGCCTGCAAGTTGACCAATCGGTCCATGGAACCAATTTGTTCAAGGAGAGCTTCTCTCAAATCACAATCAATCATGAACAACTCTTCTAGCCGAGATAGCCGAGATAGCTTGCACAGAAGATTTGGAGGAATGACAAGTAGAGTTAGATAAATCCAAGAGTTTCAGATCAGTCAAAGTTTCTAGTGCCTCTGGCAAAATATCAAGTGGGCATTCCTGCAAGCCAAGTATTTTGAGTTTCTTTAGTTGCCCGATTAAAGAGATATCACGGAGATTCGTGCACCGGCCAAGACGAAGAGACCCAAGATTAGTTAGGAGAGCAAGAGACGAAGGCAACGACTCGATAATCGTGTCGCTTAAATCCAGAACGGTTAGTGCTGACATACGTTGGAAGAAACCATCTGACACGGCACTTAAAGAAGGATTGGAATTCAACAAGAGAGTGAGTAGCTCTGGGCAATTTGGCTGATCCGGAAGTGTCCTTATGTCATTGTTCATCAGCGAAACTCTCTTGCACACCTCCAAGGCTCTGCTCTCAGGCCAATCCCTCATTCCAAGTCCAGCCTTAACGAAGAAATAGTCACCCCCCTTGGATGCAATATAAATGGCCACATCACGAACTACATCACGCATCTTCACGAACCTCTCTCTTTCGGTACTTATCAACAAGCAAGAGGTTATCAGACCCTGCACCAGCAAATGAACTTCTCTACGTGCCTCATCCAAAGTGTATACTTCCATCAAGAAACTTTCCCCACTGCATACCTTGTAAGCCCATCTTCACTTATTACATAGTCTTCTGGAAATAAGCAACAAAACAAGAACAACAATCTCTGCATTCTCAATGTAGTTGTAACTCAGTTCAAGAGATTTGTACAGCTGTTTCTCCACACCTGGCAGCTCGTCAGGGATGGATCTTTTTAACCGCATCAGTGCACTATCCCACACGCTCTTCTGGTTATATATGCGTAGAGCTCTTCCAACCACAACGATTGCCAGAGGCAGTCCCCCACACTCGGTAGCCACTTTCCTTGCAACAGACTCAAGATCCGGAGAATTGAGGACATCTCCGACTTTGCTTTTGAAAAGAGTCCAAGAATCTTCTTCCGACAAGATACGCCGTCCCTGGAGAACTGCCTACCCAGTTTATCCATCAAGGTTGTCTTACCCACACCGCCCATACCATATATTCCAATCAACTGCTTCTTCTCGTCCCTCATTGCCTCCAAGACTTTGTCAAGGACAACCCTGATGGAGGTGAAAGCCATGAAATCGCCTACAGCCATTGAGTCAACAGCAGAAGGGGGAGGAGGAGGCTGAGACACTGTTGCAAAATTTCCTTTTTCTTTGAGTTTATCAGCACCAACCATTTTCTCTGCAGCCTCCTTGCCAAGATTATAATGCCAGGCAAAATTTGGACAGCAATCCTTGAAGCATCTTTTGTTCTCTCCAACCTCCGCCAACATTCTACGAGCTGCTCCCTCAAATTCTTTGGATTCATTTAGCCATGCAGTGACTACATCATCGACCACTTCTCCATTTCTCTCAACTGCCTCTACTCTTCTTTGTAGGTCATTTCTTTTCCTTTCTAAATCCTCAAAAATTTCTTTGAGTTTGTCAGCTTTCTTTTCATAGTGTACTAGATAACCAACCCTAGACTTCAAATGACCCCAAATGTACCGAACAATATCATTACCAAGATTAGATGCCATCTCACCTCTAGCTTGGGAAAAGCATGATTCCATCATGATGCCAGGATTAAGAGCAGAGAGAGAGAGAGTTATATGCAGAATGCTAAATACTAGATTCGAGAACGACAAAGGTAATTCAGTATAAGTAATGATAAAACGCACCCTATAACAAAAAGATGCAAGTTCTCTTAATAAATAATGGTGGTGGATGACCTTCGTAACTATTGAAACATGTGGAAAACATCTCATAACCTCTGGTAAATAATTTGGTAATTAATACCCGAGAAAACTTCTATATACAAGAAATGATCAAGGTAATTTGCATGTTAACCAGAAATTTCTTGTGAGATGAATAATAAGATCTTACAGTCAACAGATCAAGTACATAGAAATCTAAAATAATAATAGAACAATGAAAGCATGTTAAGCAAGAATCACTATTAATATCTTTATAAAACCAAAGAACGAATGTTACCAGGGCTCACTTTACCTAGGACTTTTGATAAAGGAAACACCAGCATAAATTATGACTTGTATTAAGGAAAACCATTCAGTTAAATATATGTATCATCACAGTTCCTATGCTTCTTTTATCACAATTCTTAAATTTGATTTGTGTCATAATAGGTCGTAGAATGAAATCTAAATAATGGTATTTTCCAGGTTTGCTTAAAAAGTTTTAACAATATTGGAGATAATTGTAGAACTTGCCCAACGTGGGGTAAAAGTTCAATAGTACAATTGAGAGGCTATTTTGCTTTCCCTTCACGGTGGAACATGGTTTACAAAACTTCTTTTTCTTTTTCTTTTTCTTTTTTTTGGATAAATAATAAACCTCTCTTTTGGTAAACTAAATATTTCTTCTGAAAGGTCTTCATATGAATGAGCCTACTGAAACTTTCAGAATGACCTCTAAAGGTATTTGTACAAAGACTATAAGAGAAGACTGTGTGCTATAGGAATTCCTTAAAAATAGTTTTCGAAGATGGGTGGATTTACGTTGCTTTTGGATACTGGGCCGGAGATTATTTTAGGCTATGATTTGTAGGCCTCAATGCAAGAGCAAGAGTGTAAAGAGCAAGAGTGTTTGCTCGGAAACTCGCTCTTCGAATCATGTTTACTAGAATGGAACCGTTTTGCAGAGGGAATATATTTTCTGCTTCTTGTATTTTTTTTGTTTTTATTATGTAAGATCCGCTCATTAGTGAGAGATCCTCTTATATGCAACGCTTATGTATTATCATGCTCTGTTAAATCCTTATTAATAAAAAGCGGGGGATTACACTAAGATCTATTCTAAAAATATAATGGACAATGGCTTGCTTTATATCATGCAGAAGCAGACGATTCGACTAGTTGGTGGAGTTTCCAGTTGGGGTTTGATTACAAGTTCAAGTCTGTTTTGTAATTTGTTTCAATTGGTTTTCCTAGGACTAATTAAGGTGTGGTCACTAGCTGTCAGAGGATTCTATCTATTATAAATTTCTAGAAAGGAGGTAAGATTTAGGGTTTAATGTACATAGAAGACCTCCGAGAGAGTTGTTAAAGAGAAAACTAACAATGGGTGGAGTTCAGTGCATCAGAGGACTCCGACAAGGCAACCCGCTATCCCCTTTACTATTTGTTCTGGTAGCAAATGTATTGAACATCATGCTACGACGAGCCAAAAGAGCGGATCTCATTAGGGGGTTACTTGCATCAGCCTCACATGAGATTATCAACTTGCAATATGCAAATGTCGGCAACTATAGTCTCAAATAAACATTTCTTGTGAAATGGATACTATGGTGTTTCAAGAAGTGGTCGGGCTTAAGTATCAATTTCCACAAAGGTTTTATCACACATCTAGGTGAGACAAATTTGTTGGGACATGTAACTCGAGCCATTTTTAGCTGTAAGACCGCCTCCTTTCCTATTAGATATCTTGGGATCCCACTTAAAAGGGGGAAGTTATAAAGTAGGACTCGACGTTGATGCTCGACCACTTAGAAAGCAAACTTGAGGGGTGGAAAGGAAAATATCTTACATTAGCAGGTATGATAGTATTAATTAATGCAGTGCTGACAGCCACACCCATGTACTTAATGTCCATAGTACTTCTGCTATGTTGGGTAATCACCAGGTACTTTTGCTATGTTGGGTAATCACCAGGATCGACGCATTTTGCAGGCGCTACCTACGGTAGGGTTTGGGCAGTAATTCAAGGAAGTTCCATCTCTTATCATGGGAGCAGATCTGCAGATATAAGGAGGAAAGGGGCTTGGGAATACTATGTACGTCCGAAATTGTATAGATTTCTTTCATTGCTAATTTGCTTTGAAATTACAAAAATAAAAGAAAATTAGAGAAGAAGATCAGGTTACAGGAATATGGGAACGATTTATTTCAATTCCCTTTTTTAATTTATGTGGGTTCCGATAACGGTGGAGCCTCATTTCGGCACTTCGTTGACGGACCGATAGGGAAATCCCTTGCGCCAAGCTCTTGAAAAGATGATCGTTCTCTGAATTCTCTTCTCTGGACTCTCTGGATTTTTCAGAATCTCTGGACAGTGATAGTAAGAGTCTCCAAATGAGTTGAGTTCTAACTGTTCAGTGACATCTAGTATACAGATTAGGATATATAGATAATAGGCAAAGATATTATGTTAGCATGCTCTATTGATGATAAGCAGAGGTATAATATTAACGTGCTCATTAGATGATAAGCAGAGGTATGATATTAACGTGCTCATTAGATGATAAGCAGAAGTATGATGTTATCGTCCTAACCGTTCAGTGATATCTAGTATGATGGATTAGAAAAAACAGAGGTATCATTAAACATGTCTTATGGTTCATTCCATTCAGAGGTTCAGAACTTTATAGTTATGAACCGATTAAACAGAAATAGAATTTAACTTTTTTAATCTACTCGTTCAGTGACATCTGGTATAACGGGATTTGAGTGAAGACAGAGGTAGCATTAAACATGCCTCGAAGCTCGACCTATTCAGATGATCTGGTCATTATAGGAATGAGCTGACTAAACAGAACTGACTGTTAACGTGTTTAGTTTTGGAATCTGACTATCAGAGGTAACTATTAACTTGCTAAGGAGATGATATTCGTCAGAGATAATTTTTAACTTAACGATGTCAAAAACAAGTTCATCAGAAGTTGTAATGCTGGACTTGATGAAGTGTGAGTTTGTCTTTTCTGTCAGAGGTGAAATTTTAGCGTGATAGGAGATTTGATTGGATTTGATCTCATAAAGAAAATTGATTCGATTTTGTATTCAGATATCAGAGACATGATTTTAATGTGACAATATTTTTTGAGTCACTGGATGTGCTGAGAGAAAAGTAACGAGAGAAGTTTTTCTGTTAGATGTGAAATCTTAACGTGACAGGAGATTGATCTCATTATGGTTTTTAGAAAACCCCAAACATCAATAGATTTGGTTTGCTTTTACTAATCGCCATTTGCGTTGGGCTAGCCATGTTATTCCCTTCAACATGATAAATTATCAAGGATTTCGCTTGGGCTTACATACCAAACTTTCCCTCTTCTCTTTGCTTTAAAAGCTTTGGGCGGTGATGTAACCTTATAATTGAATAAGAATACTGTTGTGACAGATTTGTTATGTGATTTTTAGCTAACTCCCGCATTAACAGATTTGGTTTGCCTTTACCAACTACCGTTTGAGTTGGATTAACTATTCTGTTCCCCTCAGCATGATAAGTTGTCGAGTGGACTTACATGCCAAACTTTTTTTCTTCCCTTTGCTTTAGCAGTTTTGGACAGTTCATGCTTTTACCCCAACATAATGGGTTAGCTAGAAATTGGTTCTCTTCCCATTATCTTGACAGTGTTGGGCAATTCATACTTTTACCCTAACATGATGAGGTTAGCGAGGACTTCATTTGGGCTTATACGCCTAACTTCTCCTTTATTCTTAGTCATAGAGACGTAAAATTCATTTTCATTTGGTCCCCCTAGTTAGAGCTGGGAGCTGTAGCGACAAGCCAGCATTTCTTCATCTATTGTCTCGAAGTAGTTGGATGACTTTATTCCTTTAAGAATGATATTTCTTCAAGAATTTTCTATTGATTGGCATCATCATCCGGTTACCGTGTTGGTTGATCAACCGGTATGCTCCATTTGAGTAGATCGTCTCTATTACAAACGGGCCCTCCCATTTTGGCTAGAATTTGGCCTTAGTCTTATGCGTCAGAATCATTGGTCATCTGACTGCTAAAACCAAGTCACCTATTTTGAAAGTCCGTTCTTTCACTTTCTTGTTGAAAGCTCAGAATATTCGCGCTTGATAGAGCTCTATCTGTTGTTAAGATTTTAAGTACTTTTCAACCAACGCTTCTAATTTCTGAAGTCGTTCGCTATATTTTTCTTCGATGGTCATTCTTGTAGCTAATGTCACCCGAAGGGAAGGAATTTGAATTTCCAAGGACAGCCCAGTCTTACAACCATATACCAAAGAGAAAGGTGTGGTACCATTTGCGATAAGCCTAGAAACAAGCTTCCAATTTCTCATTCCAGTCACCCTGACTTGTGGTGACAAATTTCTACAAAAACTTCACAATGTTTTTATCAAATGCTTCTGCTTGGCCATTAGCGGCCGGGTTATATGAGGATGACAATAGATTTTGCATTTGTCACAGAATTTAATATAGGCCTTACTAATAAATTGAGAGCCGTTGTCGCTGATGATCCGTCTAGGAATACCAAAGCCAGAAATGACGTGTTTGATAAAGTTAATAACATCATTCATTTTCACTTCTCTTAAACGGATAGCTTCTGTCCATTTTAAGAAGTACTCGGTTATATATAGTATGAAACGATATCCACGAGAAGATGGTGGTGTGATAGGGCAATATTATCCACCCCCATATCTCGAATGGCTACGTAATCGTGGTTGGATGTAGGTGCTCTGCAGCCTGATATATGTAGTTTGCATGCACTGGCAAGTATGATACTTCTTTGCATATGTCATGGAGTCTACCATCATCGTTGGCCAATAAAAACTCATTCTTTTTATCTCCTAATTTTGGTCTCGACTAGTGAACATCGTAGGCTCCATCATGCTTCTTTGAGCATTTCTTGTACTTCTTATTGTGATAAGCACCGAAGTAGAACCCCACCTGGCGTTTTTCGGTACAAGGTGCCAAGCTCATAATTATAATGGAACTTTTCTGCCTCTTTCTTAACTTTGGCAGCTTCTTTCGGTAGTATCCCGTAAAGCGCAAGGTCAACAAAGATGAATCGTCGATTTCTAGGTTCGAAGATCATCCCTAATGTATGAACTTCATTTGCCTCAGGTATCTTTTCGAGGCAAAAAAGCTTGTGACTTCCAATCTCAATGATTTTACTAGATTTAGCAGGGAGCACCAATGTAGCTGCAAGGGAAGCTAAGGCATCAGCATATACATTTTCGTGTCATGGCACATAGTCACTGTAAAACTCCTTGAATAAATTGGCAATTTTGATTGTTGCCTCATAGTAAGGTAGGAGATGTCCATTCTTGATTTCGTATGATCCTTTTGGTTTACTATGAGTTTGGAATCCCCATAAGTTTCTAAACGCCAAATTCCCAGCTGTCAGGCAATTTGTAATCCCGTCAACAATGCATTATACTCAGACACATTGTTAGAACAGGGCCGGGTGAGTAAATACCCTCGGGGAATTACATGATTCTGCGGGGATAACAAATCTACTACTCCAGCAGAGTTTCTTCGAGCCGCTCTGTCAAGAAATAGCAGCCAAACCGGTTATTTAGAAATCATGTTGACTTTCGCCATTTCATCTGTAATATCCTCAAAGTTTAGAGGATTCCAAGATGGGATGTTCCAACAGAAAATTAGTGATGGCTTATCCCTTGATCGCCTTTTGCAGTATGAATCGCATATTATACTAAGATAGTAGGATCGACCAGTTGGCTAATCTGCAATTGAGTGACTTAGGTTTGGTCATAAGTCTCTCAAGGGATTTACTCGAAAAATTACATAGATATTTTGGCCCACTAAGTAGTGTCGCATTTTGTGAACTGCGAATACCAGGACCAAATACTCTTTCTCTACTAGAGTGTACCGATACTCGACGTTTACCATAATTCTACTAAGTTAGTAAATGGCTTGCTCATGGCCTGACTCATTGGTTTGGGCCAACAGAGCACTAAGTAAATGGTCCATTGTCCGAATATATATAAAAAATAGTTTTCCTGATACAGGGGCTGCTAGCACCAGAGGTTTTGTGAGGTACTTTTTTAGGTCCATAAAAGCTTGTTGTCCCAAACGAATGACACTCCCTTCTTTGTTAGATTGGTGAAGGGTTGACATCGTCCTGAAAAATTAGCGATAAATCTCCAAATGTATGCTAGCCTCCCTTGCAATTCTCGAGGTTCCTTGAGCTTCCTTGGTGAATGCAACTCTTGAATCGCTTTTACATTTTCTGGATCTAAATGGATACCCCTGGATGTAACAACGAATCAAAGAAATTTACCACTAGAGACGCCAAGAAAAGACCAAGTCGGATTCATTTTTAATTGGTGTTTTATCATAATGTCAAACACCATTTTCAAATCCCAGAGATGATCATCTTTGTTACGATTCTTAATAGCAAGGTCGTCCACGTAGCAGTCTACTGTTTTACGGAGACGCTCACGAAAAATTATGCTCATGGCACGTTGATATGTGACACCTATATTTTTTAAACCGAACGGCATAACTGTATAACAGTACACGCCTAACGATCTGAAAGTAGTGTGCTCGTTTTTAGGGTATATTTTGATTTGATTGTACCCAGAGAATCCATCCATGAAAGACATCATTTCGAATTCGTAGGTATTGTCAATCATGACATCTGTTATTGGAAGCGAAAATTCATTTTTAGGATATGCCGCATTGAGATCTCGAAAATCAATGCAAATTCAGAAATTTTCATTCTTCTTGGAAACTCGAACAATATTCGCCACCCAATTAGGATGTTCTTTTCGGATGAAACCAGATTGTATAAGCTTTTTAACTTCATTCTCGATTGATTACATTAACTCTGGACGAAATTTTCTTTGTTGTTGCTTCACTGGTTTTGCATCTGGCTTAATATTAAGCTGATGCATAGCAACTTGAGGATCTAAACCTGATATGTCTTCATAACTCCAAGTAAAGACGTTGATGTATTCTCGAACGAGAGTTATAAGATCTTCTCTTTCATCAGGAGACAAACTCTCGCTTATGAATATGGGATTAGAATTGGCTTCATCACCCATGTTTACTTGAACTATCTTGTTTACTGTAGGTGGTTCGTGCTATTTGAAGTGCATGTTCCATTGGGTATCAAGATACTTAACTAATGTTTCATCTTGAGAAAGAGTCAGTTCATCATCATCGTCTGGGGTCGGACTGACATACGTCATGTTCGCGGCCAGCACCTTAGATAATACCCTAGATTGATATCTGAATCCCAATCAAAATTTTCGTCATTTTGGCAAACCATTCTTCGATATTCGAAGGATCAGGTGTTGTGACATATCCCAACCCTCTGCCGGTTTTGTAAAAATAATCCGGCTCTTTTCCTTCGGACACGAACGAGAGAAGTAAACTTCGACGTCCTTTGTCGAAATTTAATCCGGATCTATGAATGAAGTCTTATCCCATTTTCTCCATCATTCGGAATAATTTTGATCCGTAATGATAGAATTGAGGAGCTTTCTGATTTTCATCTTCACTATTATCGGATGAGGCCACACATGGCGAACCATTTCGAAAGGAATAGGTTTTTTATTAACCTGGCGGGCAGGCACCTTGAACACTGCCCCATCTGCATTTTTAATGCTTGATTATATCATCATTGATGATCTAATTGGCAGGTGCATATTTGCTAAAGTCTCGAATTCTGAGAGACTATCTACATCCGTAACAATAGCTGAAAGTACAGAATCAGTAGCAACACCAGACAAGTAAGCAAATTCTAAATTTTTATTAATTTTTCACTCGCCTGCATCACCGGCAGTGTCATTAACATCTAAGCCTTCAAAGCTAATTACAAGAGATTCATACTCTTCTTTGGCAATAAATACCTCATGCTCAGTGTCAGCTTCATTTCCACTATCATATTCATCATGTAGTGGTGGATCAATCTCAACACTCTAAGTATATAAGAGGGTGTCTGTAAAGTAGTTTTCAACCCCCATAAATAGTTGCTTCTCAGCAATTAGAGTGCGCACTTCTCTATCTTCATCCACATACTTCATGCATTGGTGTAGAGTGGCCGGGACAACCATGTTGACATGAATCCATGGTTGCTCTAGAAAGAGGTTGTACGAAGTGTATGCATCGATCACATAGCAAGTCACTCTTAAGATCTCCAATTTGGCATATGAGTCTGATCTTTCCCAAAAGATGGTTACCATCTGCATTGAAGCCAAAAATGGTAGTATTGGTTGAAATTAATCTGTAGGGAAGGATCCTGAGAAACTGCATAAGCCTTCATGACATAATGTTTAAGGCGTATCCTGAATCGATCTGAATCTGACCCACTTCTGTCAAGCCAATAAACCCCGTATAGTACAGAGGCTTATTGTACTTGATGTTCTTCAACTACATGTCCTCTGGTGTAAAAATAATGAAAGGAGCATACCTCGACACTAAATTATAGTATGGGCATGCCTCCTCAACCTCTTCTGGGAAATGAGCTAGAAAAACTTCAGAGTCTGCTAAAGTTTCTCTTAGGGCATCTCTTGTAGTCTTAGATAAGCACAGTAACTCATATAGAGTTATTCTCGCTGGTATACTCGCCAGCTGTGCCAGAACATCAAATTGGAAATAAGAGTTTTCCTAGACCTGGCAAGTGGGC
Organism: Dracaena cambodiana; assembly: GCA_036321105.1. Lineage (NCBI taxonomy): Eukaryota > Viridiplantae > Streptophyta > Magnoliopsida > Asparagales > Asparagaceae > Dracaena > Dracaena cambodiana. Next base: position 17,458,736 of record JAYEPQ010000005.1, on the reverse strand, counting down.
TGTGCCTGGCACGGGCGTGTCGTGCCAGTTTTCAAGACATGTCGTACCTTAGGCATGGCACATCCACCCGGGCATTGGTCCAGGCTCGGTCCGCCGGGCATGTGCCATGCCCGAACCGAGGCGTGCCGACACATTTTTTTAAATTTTTTTTTTAAAATATTAAATTGAAGATTAAGTTAGTTTAATAGAATAGTTAGCTTAATTTAATTAGTTTTAACAAGAAAAAACGATAGTAAAAATAAAATTTTATTATATTAAATCTCATTACATTGACATAATTACTCTATAAATCTCTTTAGAAATCATACATTATCACCGTACATATCTTCATATGTATAATACATAATATCTAAACAAGTTTTAATATCATTAACTAAATCCCTAATATTTTCTTCATAACACATTTTTATAAATAAATCTATTAAAATTTCAAGTCCATCTAAGTTACAACATGAATCTATAATAGTTGCAAAATATAATAAATATAAGAAATTTCTAAAACATTTATTAAATTCAATTTCCATAAGTTGAACAATATCTTCAAGTTTGGGTTATTTCTAATTTCTATAAAAACTGAATGAATTTCAATTATATAATATAGTGCAATGTGTATAGTTGGGTAATAAGTGCCTGACAGTGCTCTAGTTGTAGTTTCAAATTTGCTTAAAAATTTATAAATGTAATACAAATAGTGTCATTCATTAAAATCTAAACTACAAGATGGTAATTCCATTTTATTAAACATATTTACTATATCTTTATATTTAATTGCCTCGTTTAACATTTTATATGTAGAATTCTATATTATTTTTACATCTGGAGGTAAAATTTTAGGTAAGATTTTAAAATTCCTACATATTTGTTTAAATTATTGTCTTTTTGGCCTACTATTTTTAATAAATACTATCGTGTTCCTAAGTTTAGTTATTTGAATCACTTACTATTCTTAATCTATTTTGTACACATAAATTAAGCATGTGACAAACACACCTAATATGAAATAATTTGTTATCTAAAATTAGTTTAGTAATTTTTTTAGAATTTCTATTGCGGCCAAATTTTCAGAAGCATTATCGAAAGAAATGAAAAAAAAAATTTCTTTATATTCCAAATACCGCAAAAACACTAAAGTAGGGATTGTAATAGATTATATGGATTATGAGGAAATTCAAATCTCCTAAAACCAATTATCTTTTTTGTATCCAACAATTTTGATCTATGTAGTGGGTCGTTACACAAATAATGACAACTATTTAAGGTCTCCCAGCAATCTGCGATTATTACTACTTTATAAATTAAAGATGTTAAAATGACAATTAAAGTTTTCCTTCTATTTTTAAGTATTTTAATAATGTCGGATTTACATGTAGAGCGTTTACTCTTTTATATTCGGGAGCAAAAAAAAATTTTATAAATTTTTCTAATTTTCTGTCTTTCCCCATAGAAAAAAATTGTTCGGCATGTAATATATATGTTGTTAATTCTTCTCTTGTGATCATAGGATTATATTTAAAAGTTCTAAAAGTTTTTCCGTAGGTGTTTAATTGTGTTTTTTGTGATTCATTTGGTGGGTTTGTTTTATCTAGGTGTCTTTTAAGGTGGCCCGTTCCACTACCTAAAGGGAACGAGTAGATTTTTGGACAATACTTACACCTAATTTTTCTAATACCATTTTCCATGATTTTTTCAAAATATTTCCATATGTCCGATTTAGAAGTCCTACCAGGGGTGATTGTTTAGGTTTCGGGTATGGTTGTTTCGGTGGGCTCTTCTTCAGGTATCTTAGTTGATTCTATATTTTCATATGATTGGGATGCAAATGGTGCTTGAGGAGGGTATTCTAATAGTTGGCAAAGCCTTTGATATTCTTCATTTGATAAAAAAAAAGGAAAAAAAGTACCCGCGGCTTGAGAAGAAGAAGCGTCGGACGAGTATAGATTCATTCAAAAAACCATGAAAAAACCGAAGAAAAAAATCAAAAAATAAATACCTCTTGAGTCTTGAGAAGTGAAACTACTTGAGAGATAGAATAGATAAATGAGAGATTGAGAAAGGAAGAAGAGCTTGCTTGAAGCTTGTTTAAGGTTGAGGCTTGCTTGATACTTGATACTTGCTTACTTGAACCTTCTTGATTACTTGATACTTACTTGAAACTTGATCGAATATAGATGAATTTATTTGGAAGAATTTTATTTTTAGAAATTTTTAAGAGAGTTGAAGATTGAGAAGAGTTCTTAGAGAATGGTGATTTGTGAGAAGAATGAAAATGGAAAAGAAAAGAGGTTATTTATAGGGAAAGAAAAAAAAATTTTGCAAAAAAATTGCAAACCCCCACCGGCCATTTTGACTGTTGGGGGCAAAATTTGCAAATTTAAATTGCAATAAACCCCCCAACGGCCAAAAAACCCCCCAAATAGCTATAAACGGCTAGTTTTTAAAAAAATAATTTTTAGACTTGTCGGGCATGCCCGGACGTGCCAGGCACAGCTCAGCTCGGCTGGGTCGAGCCATGTCGATGGCTCGAGTCCGGGCACGGCCCGACTCAGGGACCAACGCAGCCCTGGCAAGCTGTGCCGAACACTTACCTGGCACGGGCATGCCAACAGGCCACCCAGCTCATTTGCCAGCCCTAAACTTTGCTTTTTAGGAGCATCCTTCCAAAGAACCTGGCTGTACCTAAGCTCCTGCTTTCCTTTGTCAGAAGTCTGCTTAATTGTTTTCTAATTAGCTTCCTCTGTTAACTTAGAGAGGCCAACTTCTGCATTCACAGTCTTTCAGATATTATCTTTTAGATCTGGTACCTAAAAGAGATGCGGCTTCATGCTCTACAGTTAGAACGGTTGTCTCTGTTTCAGAATTTGTTAATAGAGGCACATTATCTGGGTCCTCAATTATTGCAGAGACAGCATTGCATGTGTGTTGTATTCTTTTTGCTTTGGCTTTTCTTTTTGGATACTACTGTTGTCCATTGTTCATCTTTGAGAAGGTCTGGATGCACCCAAAGGACATTTTATTTTTCAGTTGTGAAAGGGGTTGGCCCTTTCTTCTACTGGTTATGAGGGTCTAAATTAACTACCCTAAGCTCACCTTTTGGAATAGGCATGGGTCCAAGTGGAACATCTAGATGGGTCCAAGTGGAACATCTAGACCACCCACATTAAGGGTAGCTACGTTAGCTATAACCCTCTTCTGCTCAGCCTTAAGCTGAATTACTCCAGCACCAATCAGTGCCTGAATCTTGTCTTTCAGAATAAAATAATTTTTAGTAGAGTAACCTACGATCCGATGATATAAACAGTAGTTTGGATCATTAGTCTTTCCAACTTTTTCAGGTCTCTTACTCTCCAGAAACTTGAGCATGTTGCGCTTGATGAGCAAATTAATTATGGTAGCAATATGTTCATGTTTAAATGAATATTGCTTCTGAAGTCTGGATGGCCTTGCAAGGTTAATTTTGGTTGGCGCTTCCTTCAGCTTCGACGGGACTTCCACTGTCATATTTTTCCCTCTCAAATGGGAAGACTGGAGTGGAGCTTTGTTTGTATTGCCTCTTTTGCGGAACTCCGCTCTTCGAGATGCCGAAGTATGTCCTCGGTGTGCCCACCTTCCTTGAGCAAGTCTCTCCAAGACTTGGATTCGATCGAACCTATTTTGACCAGAACATCCGTCAGTAAGTTGTGCCTGCAAGTCTTCACGAGTTTCTTGCGTTATGCCATGTGGATATCACACGGAAAGCTCTCGGAATCGCTCGATGAAGGCTTTTACTGTCTCGCATTCTCCTTGTTTTGCTGCTAGCAAGAATGGCACGACACTTCGGTCTCATCCTTGAAAAATCGGGCTAAGAACTCACGTTCTACGTGAGCCCATGATTTAATTTTCCCCTGGCGAAATTGCATAAACCAAGTAAATACAGGTCCTTATAAGATACTCGCAAATATCTTAGTTAAAGTTGGGTCATGCCCTATTAAGTGTCTTGTCTGCGACAGGAGATAGAAGATGTGTTGTTGTGAAGAGTCTTTGCCATCAAACGACTGGAGATTCAACGGTTTATAATTCGCAGGATAGGGCATAGTTTCCCATTCAATGGGATAAGGATGCACTATCCCCACTTCTTGCAGCTCTTTTCGATAGAGAATTGCTTGCAATTGGCTCTCCATCTTTTCCATCTTCTCAACATGGGGGTTGATGAAGACCTCACCTTCTCATCTTCTTCCAAGTGATGATGCGGCTCCTCATGCTCGTCTTCACTCTCTTCATTTTCATGGGCAGGTTGTTTTCCTTCTCGTCGACTGGAATTGGACGACGAGGATTGGTCTTTCTTGGTTCGGATCAATAACTCGGTCAAAAGTTGCTTCATCTCTTCCATAGTCTCCTCTTTTGAGACACTGTTCTTGTGTCTCAAGCCTCCTAGAGACTTCTTCCGGAATATCGACCTGTAGCACTTAACTCTTTGTTTGAATTTGAAGAAGATGAAGACACAATAGCAGAGTGTCTATCTTCCTCATCATTGGATCCTCCAACCAACCGTTTATAGTCCAACGGTATGGCGACTCCTTTTGACTCGAGTGCGTTGATACACACTCTGACTCAACAAACACTCATTTTAATACTGGAGTGAATTCTACATCTGAAAAGTCACTCTCGTCAACTTGTTTAAACTCGAGTGCATTGATACACACTCTCTGACTCAACACTCTTTTTAATACTGGAGTGAATTCTGCATCTGAAAAGTCACTCTCGGCAACTTGTTTGCCCTTTCTAACCATGTTGGATGAGGCAGCAGGCAAATTAGCTCCGGAGTATATCTTTTTGACAGTCTGTCTTCTTTTTGACTCCGTAATCCGCTCAAAAACAGACGGCTTTGTCATGCAGTTACATGTTGATAGGACGGCTAAAATCAGCCATTCACATTGACACTGAGGAGTGGATTCGATGGCGCTCCTCTTCTAAGTCAAAAATTCTCTTTAAGTCTGGGGATTGTCCTTATGTATATTTACAACTTGACGCTTTTGCATCGCAAATTCCGTTCATAGTACTAATTGGTCTGCAGTATTTTAGAATTAAATAATATTTCAGTATTATAACAGTTTTCAACTCTATTATAAAGTCTTCTTGAGTGCGCGCTGGCCTGTGCAGTAGTGCAAGCCCCGTGTGCCTTTGAATTGTGCTTTGGAAAATGTTGATGTGCATCCGAAGTATGCTCATCCGAAGAAAATTTTGAAGATGTGCATTCTGAGTAAGTACTGGTAGAGGAGCACAGAAGCGCGTCTTTGTACGAACATGAAGAGGCACGGGATAGAGCGCCAGATAGCGGACTTGAAACCAAGAGCACAAGCACGCGCTACGCGCTTCCTCCGCGCGCGCCTAAAGGCGCGGGCAGGAGCGCAAGTACGCGTGCAGGTGAGAGCGCAAGCAGACGTGCGTTGCGTGCTAAAATCGAGAACAAGCGAGCACAGGCATGCGCTGTGCCCAGAAATTACGCACAGGCGCGCACACGACTGTTGGTGCGCACTACATGTTCTCTGCAAGCATGTGCCACGTGTTCTCTTTGTAGCGCTTTTTCGACTGTAATTTTTCACATACCACCTCTTTTGTAATGCTGAGATGTACCTGTTGGGCCTTGCGCCTTCTCCGATAGTCTTGATTTCTCTTTCGTGATTGCGTTAAAGATGAGCTTGGTTTGTGGATAGAAAATGATGTCATATCCTTGTTTAGAGGCAATAACACCTTATTTTTATTGACAAGCGATAACGTCATGTCAGTTTTCATGGGCGATGACGCCTCATATATTTTGATAGGCAATGACACTTTTTCAGCTTTAGTGAGCGATACCTTATCAGTTTTAGTAGGCAATGACGCCTCACTTATTTTGACAGGCGATGATGCCTTATCAGTTTTAATGGACGATAACGCCTCACTTTTCTTGGTCGTCACCCGACGATGATGCTTAGGCTTCGAACCCGAGGACTTGAGAGAGATTGCTCATACATTTGTTGGTCAACTTCAATGACCAAAGTCTCAACGACTAATCCGATGGGTCTCCGATCGGTCTGCGCCATCTCGTTCTCTATTGTGAACAGAGAGGCTCTCACTGAGGTCGCCAATTCTTATACGTCCGAAATTGTAGAAATTTCTTTCATTGCTAATTTACTTTGAAATTACAAAAATAAAAGAAAATTACATAAGATCAGGTTATAAGAATAAGAAACGATTGATTTAAATTTCCTGTTTTAATTTCTGTGGGTTCTGGTAGCAGTGGAGCCTCGCTTCTGTGCTCTGTTGATGTTTCGATCGGGAAATTCCTTACACCAAGCTCTTGGGAAGAAAACGAACCCTCTCTGGATTCTCTTCTCTGGACTCTCTGGATTTTGCAAAATCTCTGGACTCTGCTCTCTACGTCTCTGAAAGCTCCTCTCGTGAACTCCGTCCTTTATTTTTTATATATTGAGAGAACACAACTGTTCCCTCAAAATTCTCTTCGCATCACCATATCATGGGCAAGCACGTAACACGTCAAGCGCGCACGCGCTAAGGAATGTGCGCAGGCGCCGTTGGACGCGCGCGTGCCTCTGGGCGGGCGCACTGCGCGCGGATGTGGGGCCCAGGGGCACAGGTGTGGGGCTTAAGGGCATTCATGTGGGGGCCATGCACACAATTTTTAATTTATTTCTATTATTAATTTTTTCTTTTTTCCTTTTCTTTTCTTTTGCTTTTCTTTTACTTTTCTTTTTTGTTATTTTCTTTCTTCTTTTTTTTTCTTGTGCCTACATACTAAATATTAGAAGCTTCAATCTATCTTCACTTTGTAGGTGGTGGTGGAGGTTCATAAATAACAACAATAGCAAGCTGCAAAAAGAATGAGGAAAAAATACGGCTCACATGAAGATACATTGAGAGCACAATCTCACAATTGTACAAATGTTTCCTCTTTTTAGAAAGGGGTCAGACAGTTCTAGGATATTTTTTGGACAGATTTGGCTTACAAGTTAGTCCGAGGAGGTTTTTCCTGGCTAGATCGATGGTGCACATACCTTTTGCCTCGATCAACCTGCATAAGTTTCAAATTGTAGACAACAAATTTTCGACCTGGACAAACTCGTCCATAATGGGAAATGGCTCTCGACGAGAATAGCGATATACTAGCATCACTTCCCCAAGCTAGCAAACTATAGGCAGGCAGAGATATGCCATTATGGAGGTGGGAAACGTCTATCATATAGACTTATTAACGATGAGGGGTGCAGATTAAAACACTCAAAACAAATTTGGAGAGTGCATTGTCCTATGAAAATAAAAGTGTTTTTATGGCTAATAGCAAAAAAGGAAGTGGTTATATGGGATAAACTCCATCGTCGGGGATGGGTAGGCCCTGATTTTTGTATGCTCTGTGCTCAGCAGAAGAAAAGAATATATTATATTATAACCCATTGTAGTTTCTCTAAATTCATCTGGGAAACATTTTACGGTGCAATAGGTTCATCACCCAACGTGCCAGTTATATGGCAGAAGGTGTTTGATAACAAACACAATAGGGATACGGCACACCATTTTCTGGCAGCCTTTTGCTGGAACATATGGAAAGAAAGAAAAAAACAAAATCTTTAGAAGCACTGCATGTTCAGCTGAGGAATGTACTGCTATTATCTATTCTGATATTGGTGATTGGGAAGGTCTACTTTCGGATTGGAACAAATCAGAAGAATCCAGGGACGATTCGGAGAAAGAAACTTAGAGCCTTCACATATTTTCTATGGATGAAGATGGAAGGGACAAATGACCGCACGTTTCTTCAAAGCAATCGAAGCAGAATCACCAATGCGAAAGAACCTAAGCTGGAAGTAGTTTGTAGTAGTTATTTACTTTCATGTATGGAAGTTTATTTTGTTAGGTTGACTTATTTGTATTCCGTAACTTGAACTATGTGTAATATGTAACTCATTCTATTAAGTTTCTTTAATGGAACACGGAGGGAACTACCCACCATTTTGATGAAAAAAAACAATGGGAGGAGTTCAGGTCACATTAATATTGTCATGTAGTGTGTTTTTCTCTTTATGTGCTTTAAATTATTTGTATTTGGTGCCTAAATTATCTACAGATCAGGTGTCTTCATCTTTGGTGAGGATCTGATGCCAACCTTCTGCTGAGCAGTCTCAACTCTTGGGTTTCTTCAGAGGCTGAAATTCAATTATAAAACATAAGTATTTAAGATTATGAACCAAGAATGAAGTTTTTGGCCATAGCTCATGCGCTGATCTACTTGATTCAACAGAAATCCAACTTATGACAATTTCAAATCTGTCATAAATAAACAATTATCACAAGATCATCCAAGTATATAACAAAGTGCCAATTTGCCAAATTCATCACAAACAACAGATAGATCTCAAAAGAAAAAGGAAAAAAAGAAAGGAATTCTCTACTGCAATGTGTGAAAAAAATTAAAAAAAAAAGAGGCACTTTCAGCATACCTGAGAGATGGAGATCACTTCTTCTGTGGAGGAGAGAGAGGATACCTGGAAAAGGGGTAGAGAACTTTAAAGGAAGCAACAAGTAGAGAATGTCTTGGTTAACAAGTAGAGAACTTTAAAGGAAGCAACAAGGTAGAAAATGCCTTGGTAACAATAGAGAAAGGAAGCAACAAGTAGAGAATGCCTTGGTTAACAAGTAGAGAACTTTAAAGGAAGCAACTTGGAAAAAACAGTTTTAAGCTACAAATATCAAATGCCTTGGTTACTCCCACAGATAAATTAGCTAGTTGACCGAACCTAGTTGTTGATCATCTATACAAGTAATCTAGTTTTCATCTACTGTAACTGTCATAAGATTCAATAATTTTACATAAAACATTTTATTGATAAGTAATGTAATACCCAGCTCAAAATAGCCAAATATCATATATGAGACAAGAGTTAGTGTGACTTACAATAATTTTCATGAATCCATAAAGTAATCATAACTAGTTTTTTTGGAAGACGAATTCGTGGCCAATTATAAGATTTTAATATATACAAACATAATATGTTGCCGGTACCATTATACCTACCCGTATACCATATATCGGGAGCGGCCATGACATGTACACAGTCAGCGTTAATTAACTAAAACGTTAACATAAAACCTGTCAGCTAGTTATAAACCGTGTATTACCATGGAAACACTAAACAGTAATCAAGGAGGATAGGTTTATAGTTAAAAGGGGCTAAGCCAGAACCTATTCTCTTGCTAAAAAATCTAGTTCCCACTTGACAGACAAAATAATTTCATCCTCTTGTTGGTACAATTACTCAATGCAATATCAAAAGTTGTATGCTTAAATAATATAATCGGAAGAAGAATTATGTGGTGAAGCAAAAAATTCACGAGATGCCTCTGCATTGTTCAGCTATAGCTGAGATTTAACACTGACAGATATCAAGCAACAAAAATGCCAAAGTAAAACTTCTTGTCAAGGTTTAATTTAGATACTAATTGCCTCAAGTATAAATATGTAACCAGACCACCTAAAATTTTTAAGACAAAGAACGGCTGAAAGAGCACTCAAATAATCCCATTGATAAATCAAATGAGCAAAGCAAAACATAACACTAGCACTGAATGCATTAACAAAGAAATTTTAAACTCTAATACTGTAGCAGAGAATTTATAATCTGCAGATGATTATTCACCTTCAAAATTAAAAATGAACAACATCAATATTCATGGTGATTCTAGGTCATTATCACTTTTGGATGCTGTATAAGAGTAGGGTTCCTGCTTGGAACCTCCACCTCCATAATTGCATCCCTCATGCCCTTATGCTAGAGGCATCCAATAGTTCGAAGTTGAAGCAGTGTCACAGGCGGAGTAATGGGATCTCCAATCACAAGGCAGCAGTCTCCTGAAGCAAACATTAGAACTAATTTAGTATGAAGTTGTATCACAAATTCTAAATGAGTCACGATATAGGCAGAGAAAATGCATTTGTAGAGGGGTATTCTAAGTGATTCATGATAAAATCAGAGAAAATACACTTGTCAGGGATATGCCCAAATTCTACGCATACAATTACTTGAGAGGCAAACTTAAACAGTATGGCTCCTGATTGGAACCTACATAAGGCATCCTTCATATCCAAATGCTGGAGGCATCGAGTAGTTGGAAGTCGAAGCAATGTCACAGGCAGAGTAATGGACTCGTCAACCACAAGGCAACACAGTTTCCTGGAGCAAATAACAAAATTTATTTGGTGAGAATTTATACCACAAACTAAAGAAAGACTGCGAGAAAATGTTAATGATAAAGATCTCTGAGTTATGATATCATATTGATTAACTGTAATCTTTGAGCTCTCATCATCTTTAAGCCCATAAGAACTTGGATTACAAGAAAATGAAAACGGACCAGTACAACTAATGCAGCAGCTAGGCAATGGCCAAACTGAATTCTTGCTTAAATGATAAAAGCTCCCTTACTATGTGAACAAATGTATAGATTCATCTTAAACATTAACATCCCAGTTACAATTTCCATAGTTAAGAAATTTTGTTCACTAAAATACACTTTTTCGAAAAGAAAGAAGACGTAAATAGCTTTATGTTACAACAGATGGAGCCTCCCAAGACATAATAGACTGAGAGCACTTTGAACTAGAAGGTTAACCTTAATAGGTATTAGATCCCAATCACATACTAAGCACTCAAGTTTCCATTTTTATATCCAATATGAGACTAAACTCTAACTCTATTAAATCCTTAACTTGGATGCTTTTAACTAATACAAGATACATATGACAATCTCCATTTTAGCTCACCTCCCTGAGCCCTAATGCACAGGAGAATTCCATGGCCTCGTCTTTACCTTCTAATGTACTTGAGTTTAACCTTATTTTGCACCTCTCTTTTGTTTTTGGTTAGACCACCTTTGCAGATTACATGGCATAACTGTCTCCGCCATAGGCTCAAATCCCAAAAACATGCACTTTGAGGAGTACCCTTAGAATTCACCCTTCACGTGTCCAGCCTGCCTCGAAATATTTTTCAGCACCCACCAAGAAATAGAGTTGCTAATGCACATGCACACTAGAGTGCCACCCTATAATTGACCTTGCCTAGTCATCACTATGGATTCTGATATTAATTTGATACAATGGCTAGAGCTCGTATCCATGAAGCATTAATAATAAACTAAGAACACTTTGACTCAAAAGTTAACCATATCATGTTTTCAATCACAATCACATATTAAATACACAATTTTTTTATCCTATATCCTTGAGTTAGATGCTTTTAACCAATGGGAAACATAAATCTAACGTTTTACATAGAATTGATCAGGCTGAAATTCTGGTATAGCTTCCTTGGTAATTCTTCACTTTCTCTTAAAAGTAAAGTTTGGCATTTCACCCTTCAAACAAATTCCAGGGTACACAATCCAGTAGAAGGATCAAGTCTTTCGATGATATAACCTCCTAGATGGTGACTATGTAAAAAGAACATAATCTTCTTCAAAACCAAACCGAATGAAGAATGTAAGAGGAAAAAAAAAACAAGTGGTAGTTGTAAGAAAAGAAATTAAATCACATTTTTAACTAAAATATTATCTTCAATTTCAGGCAGTCTATCCTTTAAATGTTCATAGTTATGAGATACAAAATTCCATAACGTTACCATAAACTATGTAGCATGAACAGCACTTCCAACTTCAATAGTGTCATGTCCTGTGTATTGGACACACATGTAGTTTTTTGAATATGTCACTTGTAAGAGTGTAAATCCATAACATTATAATAAACTTTTGAGCATGAACAACACTTCGATCTTCAATGTGTCATGTCCACATTTGTATTGGACACACATACCATGTGTACTTGTTTAGAATGTGTCACATATAAGAGTGTTGTGTCCATATAATTCATCATATAGATATTTCAGAGCATTATTATTGACTATGAATATGGTACACAATTGAACACCAAAATAAAGAATTAAGAGGAAATAGAGGAACTAGAGCAAATCCATACCGTAACATCTGCTCACAGAATAACCGGTCCGCCCTAGCTCTTTGATCACCCTAAATATTTGTAAGGAACACGGGTGACCCAATCAGGTGCTCTCCCTTCTTGCCAGAGGACTGCTAAACCAGGATTAACATTCGAGAACTGAAGCCTTTTTAGTGAGACTGGCAAGCTAGATGGTAGCGATCAGATAGCAGGGCAGCCATCCACAGTCAATTTCACAAGAGAAGAAAGGTGGTGAAGATCCCTTGGCAATGACCTGAGGCTCCTACAATCGGTGATGCTAAGCTCACAGAGCAATGTAAGCTCTTTAAACCATTGCTGGTGCTCAAGGGTGCTCAAGAGTAAAGGTTCTAAGTTGGGAACAACGGTTGAGGCTCAATTCATGAAGGGATGTGAGATACTTCTTTAGTCCATTACGAAGTAGTGTATCAGTAATGCAAAGAGAAGTGAGAGATGAAAGCCTCCCCTCATTCTCAATGACTAGCCATGATGTGAGGTTTTTACAAGAATCAATCTCCAAGTGCTTAAGCCATTGCAATATTTCTCCTGGAAAAGATACTAATTGAAGTTTTGATATCTTCAATTTTATGAGAGAAGTGAGGCTGATCAAGGTACCAGGCATCTCAGCATCCATATCAGGACACTCACTCACATCAAGCTCCTCAAGCGTTTGAAGCACAGAAGTAGGAGCAAGCCCTTGACCATCTTGCAATTTTGGACTGTAAGCTTACGAAGGCAAGGAAAGCACATGGAACTGTGCCCCAATGCAATTGGCATGCCATCAAACATTAATAAACTGTTTTAGCAGGAGCTCCTTAAGGGATGGAAACATTTCAACCTGCTCACCGAGTACTTCAACTGCTGCATCCATGCCTTCTAGTTTGAGGACCTCAAGGAAAGGCAGATGCCCCAAAGAGGGAAGGTGCTTCCACTTTTCACAGCCTCTAAGATATATAAATCACAGATTCTGCAGTGATTTTTCTTCAAACCAGCTTGGAGGCTGAAGGCCTCTGTACCAGTGGATTTCCAGCTCTCTGAGACCCCAAAGGTGGCTTCAGGCATTCAAGTACATCTTTGTGCGTATCGGGCTCATCCACTTCAATTGAAGCTCTCTGATATGGACTTCCTCCTTCAAGTTGTCCTTAAGAACCTCTTACTTTCTACATTATCAAAACACTGGATACATAGCCGTCCATGCAGCTCCTGCATGCTCTTTAGTTGCCCTATGTCATGACCCTTTAACCTTCTAACATTGAATACCTTCAACTCTTGAAGGAACGTAAGTCTCCCAATCCCAGCTATCCATGAAACTGCGGCCTCATTTGCATAGAGATAATGCAAGCTTATCAGGTTTACGATCCCTTTCGGCAATCTATGACATCTATGAGGCACTATTAGTGTTAGAAGATGGTAAAGCTTGCACAATGATTCAGGCAAACTATAGGGGTAATTTCCAGAGAGATTCAGGTAGCGGAGATGTATCAAGCAACCGATAGAATCAGGCAACACCCGCATTTAGCTGTGAGATGGCTCTAGCACTCGAACTTGTTTCAGTAGTTCCAGCTCCATGACATGATTCATGTTAATAATAAGGGTTCGAATATTTTTCCATTCAACCTCAAAATTAAGTCCAGCCCATAGTGAAAAGGATAAGTGGCGAACTACGTTTCCAGTTCCACCCAAATCCTGACCTCCATAAACTAAAATGTCATTGAAACATAAGTAGTATTTAGATCGCCAGTAAGATTTGCCATAAGAAGGGAGTTCGAAAAATAACCTGGATAGCAAGTGATCAAAGCATTCGCATCCAACCTCCTCCATTCCCTTTGAAGGTTGAATCAGTCCTTGTGCTATCCAAATGTGAACTAATTTGTCGATTTCAAATGTATAACCATTGGGAAACATGGACCAATATGCAAAGCATCACTGAAGATGTATAGGTAGGTGCTGATAACTCAATCTCAAATACGGCATAACATTGCCACAAGCCTTACCTAATTCCAGTAACTCACTTCTTAGAATGTTCATCCAGTGGTGAGAATAAAGTTTTTCTCTTAATGCTCCTCCCACCATCTTTGCTGCCAATGGGAAAGGCTCCAACTTCCCTGCTATTCCTCCTCCAATTATCTCCAAATCTGGATATTTATTATGATCTTCATCACCAAATGAAGATTTTTTGAAGAGATCCCAAAACTCTCCGCCTCTCATACCCTTAAGAACAATCTTGTTCCTCTCACTCTTCTCATCAATCACTGAGTAAGAACCTCTTCCCCTTCAGCTCTGTGATCAAGTTCTTGTCAAAGAGGTCCACGAGCTGAACCTCATCCAAGGGCCCACTCAAGTAGAGAGACTCTTCGAGCTCTCCTGCAACTCTCATCATGTCAAAAGTGTCGGAAGCACAAACCCACTCTCTCAAATGAAAATACTCCTCCACTCTTTCGTTGCTATACACATAATGAGCAAGAGAAGTCTTGCCAACACCCCCATTGCCAATTATAGGGATAACAGACACATTTTCTTCGCCCGGCTCCAACAACATCTTCACCAATTGCTCTCTCTCAAAGTCTCCCCAGTATACCTCTCCACTGATTATGTAATCTTTATCATTATCTTTATCTTCTGATGAATCATGAACAGGTACTAGAATAGAGTTAGCACTAGTTTTCTCTATGTCACTCTTACCATCTATGCACTTGTACATATTACTTATTGAAGAAACCAAGCTCTTGAATTTTGATTGAAACTCTACTCTTCTTCCCAGTAATCCGATAATTTTGGTTATCACCTTCTCCATGGTAGGGACAAACCCGAGCACTGTTATCATCAATGAATTCGTCAACTTCATGATGCACCGGTTCGTTGGTAACGTCAGCATCCGGACATACCTCCCCATTGATCACAAGTTTATTTACAACTCCAGCATTATTCTCATAGCTATCAATTTGGTTCTTAAAATGAGCAGCAAAATAACCCAATTTCACTACAATTTCAATTATCCGATCCTCAGCGGCATTTTCACAAACACACTGGGCCTCACGTGAATCAAGAACAGGTCTTGATGCCATTTTGCTAACTGCAAGCAGCATATTCTTGAATTTAGAACAAAATTACTGTTACTCGTTTCTTGATAAAGCAATAGGGGGGTTACCTCCATCTCCAATGTGGATATCAGATACTGAGGGGCCAACAGAAGGCTCACCAGGGATCAACCTGTTGAATTCTTCGACCTCTTGTTGAGGAGCTACATAATCGAGCTCGTCGACGAGGTCGTCGGTGGCATAGACAGCGTCCTTGAGCTGGGTGAGCAAATGGGCCGATTCTTGGGTGGCAAATGAGAGGTTTTTCTGCAGAATTTGAAGTAGAGATCGATGGAGTCTTGTGAGGTGGGAGTGGAGATGGTAAGAGGGGGGTTGTTTCTGCAACTGGGTGGATAAGATGTTTAAGGCTGATTGGAGAGTGTAGTCTATGAAAATTTCTGATGGGTTAGGGTTAGGGTTATTGGAGTAAGCCTTAGCTTACCCACTGGTATAAAGAAAGTATCAGTTTCGGAATTGTACATCTCTAAAAGGCTGAAGAGATGGTACAAACTTTGGGGCAAGCCAAACTGGACGTTCCTGATGGCCTTAGACCAATCTCTTTCAGGGTTTGCTCATGGGTGTCCAGCACATACTTGACAAGCCGGAACCACCACCTGTTGCCCGAGGAGTGAATCCATCCAGACATCCTGAAATCCTTTGCAGGGTATTGGCCACCTTTGGCAACAAATTTACTGAGGAAAGTCTTTGCTCGAATTGTGACCTCCCTAACTAGGTGCTCCTTGGTAACTCGATCAGGAAGGAGCCCAGTGACGCATCGTGTGGGACCATCCTAGTAAACCCCACTTGCGCCAAACTTGCCGATCGCAACTCCGTCGTAGTCCCGAGTTAGTTCCCAATCTAACTCACGACGGGAAGATAGCCTCTGCAGATACACTTGAGAATAGCTATGTTCCATATCAGCCAGGAACATCAGCAAGTCACCGGTCTGGTAGAGCCATTTGCCCTCTTTTTCGAAAAGAATCTCGTCAAAGTTATCCATTGTGTCATCAAAGAGGAACGCTGGCTTCTCCAGTGCTTTCCGGTTCATCACTTCGAAGGGAGCGTCGGTTATGATCTCCCTTGCGGTCGCAGGGCTATATCTTATCAGCTTCTCCCTGCATTCTCTAAGGCCTGGCTTAAAGGCAGGGAGTTCGGTCGTAAAACGAAACTGGATTGCCAAGTCTGAACCCCAGTAAATCCAAAGTGATACCTATGGGAGAGAGGATCCACCAAGTAACCAACTGCAAAAAAAAAAATAGAGAGAAGATTCTAAAGAAAATTGAAAATTTTTCTAAGTATGGAAATGCGAAGCTATAATTTGCCTCGTGCGGAGTTAATCAGTAACTTCGTATCGGAATCAAAATGCGAGGCTAAGGGTAACTTCGCATTTGAAGAATGCAAAAATGCGAAGCTAACCTATATCTTCGCGTCAGAAGTTGAAACGCGAAGCTAAATCAATAACTTCGCGTAGCAACGTGACAGTCAGATTTAACTTTGCGTCAAAGGATAAAACGCGAAAATAACGCGATAGCTTCGCGTTGAAGAAGACCAGAGATCTCTTCTTCTCCAAGCCACTAGCCAGAGAACGGCGATGATTTCGCCGGCAAAAGAAGCGACTGGCCGGTTAAAACCGAGCCAAATCACCTCGAAATCACTCCTAACAGTCCAAAGTTGGAGATTATTACCTCCAATAGGCGCGGCGAAGACTGGGCCGCCGCTGGCCACTGCTGCCGCTGCTTACGCCGGTCGCTGATGGAGAAGTGGCGCATGATGAGACATTCTTCTTGGGAGCCATTTGTCTCGAAAATCACGAAGAAAATCGATGAGAATGGGCGAAAAATCGATCGGTTGCTAGGGTTTGATAGCCGGAGTTCTCGGGAAGTTCTTGAAAATTCTAAGAGTGGAGAAGAGAAGAAGAGACTCTATCTAAATGAAAAAATCCGTTTCTTGCTATTCGGCGCGAGAATTGGAGCAGTTTCAAGCAGAACGCGAGGCTATTAACTTCGCGTATAGCTTCGCGTGTTGAATGTAAATGCGAAGATAAGATGTGGTTGAACTCCGCGTTCAAGCATTGAGCCAAATTGAAAATCCAAAATATTTCAAAATTTTCTAAGTTCTAAGTTATTTTGAAAACTTTGGAGAGAATTCTGTTGGTAAAAATTTCTAAAAATCACGAAAAAGAAAATAACTACGCAAAACGCGGAGCTAACTCCGTAACTCCGCGTTTGGCTATTTAGCCTCACGTTTGAGTAAAACGCGGAACTAAGTCATAGCTCCACGTTCTCGTGTTTTAACTATGCGTTACCTCCGCATGAGCAGAATTTCAATTTGATTGAGATTGAGATTTGAGCTTATCCAATACCCGAATTAAGTCCAATCAGAATTCATATTCAAGAGATTTAAATCAAAATTAGGATATTTGATTAGAATCCTTGTCAAATACAACCACCTTCCAATTCTATTTGATTGGAAACTCTTATATTGACTCAAGGCTATAAATACCCTCTTGAGGTAGTCTTTGGGGATCTTTTTTTGAAATTTTTGGAGAACTCAAGTTACGCGTGAGAGCCTTGAATTCGTGAAGTCCAGTAGAAAAGATCAAGGGCCAGCAATCTTCTTCATCAAGAAAGAAGATTTCCACGTCAAATCATCAAAAGGTACTACTAGATAGAACTCATCGCCACACTAAGCCCACAACATTGTAAAAGAGAGCGATAATCTATAAATCCTCTCGTTTGTTTTCTATTGTTCCTCTTTCGTTATAATCAAGTTATTCAATGGAAAAAAGCAAGAATTTTGCGGAGAACATTCCCCCTACGACGAGGCCGCAACGCGAGGCCGCGTCCGGCCTTGTGTGCAGTAAACCCTTGCCCCCGCACTTGATTTCAACCCCCCAAATTGTCTCGAGTATTGTACAAATCCAAATAAAATTTAAACTCTAATTAGAGTCCAACTAAATTTTGGATATAAAGTTCTAAATTAAATTTTCTTGAGTTGAATAATTATCCAAATTTTAAGTTGAAATCAAATTTATTTTTGGATACAAAATAAATAATTATTTTTGAAAATTGATAATCAATGAAATTATAATTAAATCTTTAATTGATTCTTTGGGTGCAGAAACAGGGCCCGATACGACGAATCTAGATCAAAATCCAACTAAAAGGAATATTCCAAGATTTCATGAAGATATCAGTTCTATCTACATGGAAACACTCCTCAAAATCAAATCTTCTCGATTCCATCTATAAGAAAACCGGCTCAACAATCGGGAGCCTATAAATACCATTGAAGAAGAATAGAGGAGGACCTTGGGAGCCTATAAATACCGGCTCAACAACCGGCTCAACAATCGGCTACACCATTCAAATAGAGAGTGTACATCATCCTCTTTGCAATCATCTTCTACATACAGTCATTCTTCAACCAGTAAAGTATTCTAATTCAGTTTTTCATTTATATATTATTATGTCTAAGAATTTAAACTACTAACCTATATACATACATATATATTATAGATATAGATATTTTGCTACTTCCAAAAGTAAACTGTTTATATAATATTTAAATCAATTCAGATTTCTCATCTTCAATTTAGTCTCTAAAATCATCTAATAATAATTCTGATTCAAGTAGACAACAATCTTTCTAATCTTATTATTTTATATAGTAGTAATTCTGTCTAACTACAACCAACAATCTTAAAATCGATTTTTTAGATAGAATTCAATATTGTTGTGTAACTAAAGGAAATTTAGATCTATATTATAATAATTATAACGTATAATTATTTCATATCTAAATCTATTTGCTTCTAGAAAAAGATAGTTACATTCTGTTTAGAGGAAAAAAGATTTGTTTAACAAATCTTAATTGATATTGTGGTCTGAAATAAGAATTGATTTTTAAGTTTTCTATTAGAGAGTTAAAATTTATTACAAAATTAAAATAGATAATTTTATATCTGTAGATGGCCACTATATCTACATCTAATATGCCTACTGTGGTAACTCCTATCATGGTTACTCCAACTGTGCCTTCAAGCCAGTATGAAAAACCATAGAAGTTCAGTGACATAGATTTTAAGAGATGGCAATAGAAAATATTGTTCTATCTTACTACACTAAATCTGAACAAGTACCTGAAGGTGATTGTGCCGACTCTTGAAGAAGATAATCAGTAGTCTACGAAAGCTGTTGATGCATGAAAACATGCTGATTTCTCGTGTAAGAATTATATCCTCAATGGATTGGACAATATACTATATAATATATATAGTTTAATTGCTACTGCTAAGGAATTTTGGGAGTTCTTAGAAATATAATACAGAAAATATCGGCTATAAGAAATATGTAGTCGGTAAGTTTATGGATTACAAAATGGTTGATTCTAAAAACGTGATCAACCAAGTACAAGATTTTCAAGTGATCATTCATGAAATTCATGTTAAAAGTATGACTATTAGTGAATCATTCCAAGTGACTGCAATTATTGAAAAATTATCACTATCTTGAAAAGAATTCAAATATTGTCTAAAGTATAAACGTAAAGAAATGACACTTGAAAATCTAATTGTACGTTTAAGGATTGAAGGAGACAACCATATTTCTGAAAAGAAAAATGAAAATCCATACTATATTTCTAAACTTAATGTTATGGAAAATTCCAATAAGTTTAATAATAAGAAGCGAAAGCACAATGGTGAAGACTCTAAGAGTGATGACTCGAAGAGGTTCAACGACAAGTGCTACAATTGCGACAAGTCTGGACATCGTACAAAGGACTGCTATGTACGCAAGGCACCAGATTCTTCAAAGAAGAAGAAGAAGCATCCTAATGCAAATTTGCCGAAGAGGAAAAATTTTGTAAAAATGTAGATGTAAATGTTATATCTGTTGTCTCATAAATTAACATAGTTGGTGGCAACTCCAAAGAATGGTGGGTGGACACTGGGACCACACTGCCACATGCACCAACAAGCGGATGTTCTCTACATATGAACATGTGGAAGGAAAACTACTCTACATGGTAACTCTGTAACCTTGGAGGACAAGAAAATATTGTACTAAAAATGAATTCGGGAAAAAAACTTACTCTTACTTATGTACTTCATGTACCAGATATCCACAAGAATCTGATTTCTTGTTCAGTTTTGAGTAAGAAAAAATTTAAGCTTGTTTTTTAGTCTGATAAATTTGTACTTACAAAAAATGGTATATATGTAGAAAAGGAGTATATGACTGATGGTCTGTTTAAAATAAATGTAATGACCATTACCCCTAAAATTAATAATAATAAAATTGAATATTTTGCTTATAAGACTGAGTCACCTTATATTTAGTATAGTAGATTATATCATGTTAATTATTATACTTTGCAAAGACTAATTAATTTAAATATGTTGCATAATTTTAATATAAATTTTGATAATAAATATAAAATATGTGTTGAATAAAAAATGACTAAGCTTTCATTTCATTCTATAAAACGTAGTACTGAACCTCCAAAATTAATTCATACAAATATATGTGATTTAAAATCTTTTCAAACTAGAGGTGGAAAGAAATACTTTATTAATTTTATTAATGATTGTACTAGATATTGTTATGTATATCTAATAAGAACCAAAGATAAAGCAATTGAAATGCTTATACAATATAAAAATGAAGTTGAGAACCAACTTAGCAAAAAAATAAAAATATTAAGAAGTGATAGAGGTAGTGAATATGAGTCACCATTCGCACAAATTTGTGTTGATCATGGTATTATACATCAAACAACTACTCGTTGCACTTTCAGCAAAATGGAATTACCGAGCGTAAGAACAGAACTTTAAAGGAAATGATGAATGTCATATTAATAATTTCTGATTTACCCTAGAATATGTAGAGGGAAGCTTTGCCTTCTGCCAATTATGTTCTCAACAAAATACCACAAAAGAAATTGGACAAAATACCTTATGAATTATGGACAGGTCAAGCACTTAGTTATAAATTCTTAAGAGTGTGGAGTATCTTGCAAAGGTTGCAAATATGATCCTAAAAGAACCAAAATTGGACCTAAAACAATTGATTGAATATTCATTGGATATGCACATAATAGCAGTGCATATCGTTTCTTTATTTTCAAATCAGATCATCCAGAGATACATAAGTATTTTATTATTGAATCTAGGAATGCAGTAATCTTTGAGAATATTTTTTCTAGTAAATAATATGAATAAAGTTCTCCTAGAAGGACTTGCAATGATGCGATAAGAGAAACAGAATCTGGTTCTGGAAATAAAAAGAAATAGGGATGAACCTAGACAGAGAAAAAGGCTAGGATTAATAAATCATTTGGTCCAGATTTTCTGACATATTTGTTAGAAAAGCAACCTCAAAGTTATAAAAAGGCTATGTCTACATCTGAATCTCTGTTTTAGAAAGAAACTGTAAATAGTGAAATTGAATCAATTATTCAAAATCACACCTGGAAACTTGTGGATCTTCCTCCAGGAAGTAAACCATTAGGTTATAAATGGATCTTTAAGAGAAAAATATAACCTGATGGGTCAATAGATAAATACACAACTAAACTTATAGTAAAAGGTTATAGACAAAAGGAAGGTGTAGATTATTTTGATACATATTCACATGTAACAAGAATAACATTCATAAGATTAATAATTGCTGCAAATCTTGAGCTTCATCAAATGGATGTAAAAAGACCATTTTTAAATGGTAAATTAGATAAAGAAATTTATATGGAATAACCTGAAGGGTTTGTACTTCCAGGTCAAGAAATTTAAATTCTATCGCAGCATTGAGTTTGCAGGTGGAGCGGCAGCCTGAGGCAGAGGAGGAGAAGGGGAGTGCTGCTGCTACTTCTTCAGTTGATCTGTTGTCGTCATTGATGATGAACAACAACGTTCGATGGCGGTGGAGGGAGATCGTTCTTGAAGGCTTGTGGTGGAAGGTGGGCGGCTGTTAATGCAGAGACCTGCAGGGGAGAGATGTTGAGCTCGACCGCCTTCATCGATTACGGTAGTAGTATTGATGGCTTTAGCTTCTTTGAAAATGGTGGTTGAGGTTGAGGTCCCGTCTTCATCATTCATTTTCATAATCATCCTCGTCATCATCAAGCCTATGGATATGGTAAAAAAGAAAAGGATGGTGGTGTTGAGTTGTTGTTGATGATGTGGGGTGGGGATATTGGAAGGAGGTAGGTAGGTAGGTGAGTCAGATGATCATCAAACAAGAAACGGCGATGTAGAGGAAGATGATAATGCTGCTGGGAACTTCAAACATACAAAAGGAACCCGTGAGGATGAGGAGGACGAAGAAAAAACCCATGAGTTTCTTACACTTATCGCTTTCCATTTTCTTGGCGGAGGCAGCGGCGGCGAGGGGGAAGAGAGAGAGAGAGAGAGACTATTATGAGATGTAGGGAAAATTAATGCTAAGGTGGAGGCTTCTATATGAGTTACTAAATTAATTATCATAATTATACATTAACAGCATCTGATTTATAAATTAATAGCAAGTATTCTTGTGTATCTGTACTTCTTTACTATTTTTTCACATGAGAGAAAAATGAGTATTGTGCCCTATGTTTTATCACATAAATTTCATAAAAATTTAAAAGAAAATGTTCTTTAAATTAACATGCTTTTTTACTTTATTTTGGATATTTTTCACGAGGATACTTTACTGAAATGCCATTTTTTTCTCACCATTTGAAAATTAGTTAGTGCATGAAATCAATAAAATCTTTTCCTATTTGGAACTAATCTACTGAACTTTGGTTTTTAACTAAAAAATGAAAATTTACACAGCCATCACATATAATCAACAACAGATGGCTGGATGAATGACGCAAGTAGAAGGGATCCGTTCAGTAGGGCAAAATGAATTTAGAGCCGATAAACTTGTATTGAAATGAGATGAGACTTAGATAACTATAAGAATGCCTATGTGATACTCAACAATTTACGAACTTGAGGCTCCAAGCTCTAAACCAGGTGATTTAAGAGGTGCTATACAACTAGTTTTGTGCGCTAAGGTTGAAATGCTAACCAAGCGATGATGCATATCAAGTTCAACTGGTGGAAGGACTGGTGGACGGAGTGGAAGAAGGCGATAGAATGTAAACGAGGCCAACTCTCGAAAATTACTCGACTTTGAGTCGAAATTAACAAATTGAAGATGACCCTGTTGTTGGGTTGTAAGATAGCCATGCAAACGCTTATTAACACCCAGTTAATAATTTGTATGACTAAAATTAGTTGGTATTGTTTAATCATCAGTGCGTGAATAACTTAATTGACAAAGTAAGTATACATAATTAGATTACAATAGCTATCAACTTTCAGAGAGGTACCCCAAGAAAATGAAGATCACTAAAAAGCTGTCATAGGCATAAATTAAGCATCAAATGATCAAATAAATAACATAATAAGTAATAACTACATGCATTCAGCTAATGAGCTTTTAGATTTCGTTACAACTTTTTCTTTACGATGGGATAATGACTACTACTTTATTGACAAAGCTTGCATAATAACTAAATTCAGCAAGCTGAACTTGAGTGAACCAATCTTTAATCGAGCCAAAATCTAACAAGCTCATAGACATTAAAATACAAACTGTACTCAAAAACACATTTTAATATTAATACATATTAATTTCAATAGAGCATGTGGAGAAATATAAGATATTTTTTAAACCAAAAATTTTTATTTGTATACTTGTTCTTGTATTTTATTACACATAAACTCAAAATAATATGTTCTACCCTTCAGATGTCCATGACTCAAGCTTATTCGAACCAAACTCCAGGGAACAAGGTCTGGCTCAAATTCAGCTCGTTTATCAATTAAATGAGCCAAAACCAAACTAACATCATACAATTATCACGCAATTAGACTGTGAACCATCATTTTTTTAGTATTAAAACCATAGAAATTAACAAATAATATTAGCTAATAAATATACATGTTCCATAAAGCTAGCTTAGATAGACATGGGAATATCAATAATAGTAGTTATATTTTCATGCAGGATCAAATAATATTTGTAGAAAACAACTGATCACTCGAGAACATTAGGTATCAAAAAGTACTTACTAACTAGGGTTCACATGCATACAACACTGCAGTAATCAAGACCAAATTCAAAAATAGAATTAATACATCAAGAAGTAAAATTTACCATTCAAAAACCCAATCATCTAATTATATGCAAATTAAAAAACCAATCAGCAATCTACAAATTGGGCAGCTAACACATTTTGTTTATATAGATCAAAAGCAAAACTCATACGGGGTATAGCTAGCATTCGTCTAAATCAAATAAATCAATAACAAGAACAACAAATCAAGAATGTTAATGCTATTAAACCAGCTCCATCATATTATCTTCTAAAAGTAGTATTGTTTATTCGATCTCAATCATTCATCAGCTGATGAATTACATCTATAATCATCAATGCTATCCTCAGCAACCTCCTCATCTTCTTCATCACCGGCACATAATCAGTAGTAGAAATAGTAGTAGGTGCACTGTAAAAATCAGCCTCACATCCATTGTGAATTGCAAAATTATAAGGCATAATCAATGTGCAGAGGCACCTATCTCAATCTACAGCTGATGATCTGTCTGTATTCTGAACAGAGTCCACAGTAGCAGTCTCTCGTCTTTATGATCATTAACATATCAGTAGTAATAGCCAATGCCTATTCCTTGAATTATTTTACCATGCCTAGGATTTGCTTTATCATTAGGTAGATAGGTGAGCTAAAAATTGAAGACTCGTTTTTACTGTTTTTGATGGTGGCAATACTCTCGAAGCGTTCGAGTCTCCAATTGCACTGACATGAAGTTATAATATTCTTTTTGTGCAAATGAAGTCGCTAACATGAATTCAAACCATTTATGTCCTTCTGCAAGCCAATTGCTATCTGCAGCCTTATTTAGGGATTCCTTGGGACATTTCTTTGGATCTTCTCCCAAAAAACTGGAAGGAACTTGTGGTAATACTAACGATTGCAACAGCTCACTGAAAACAGGTTATAATAACGGAAATTGGATGGGAAGACGTTTAAAAGAACCCTCTCTTCCTTCACCCCTCTCCTCAAGCAACCTCGAGTAACCTCAATATATATACACTCTTCAAAAAGCTCAATTTGCAACTGTTCAACAATAGCTCTTGATCTCCAACCATTCATCCAAGCGGCAGATCCTATGCATCAATGAGCAAAACCTCATTGACCACAACTGCAATGTTTAATCAACAAAGTGGCAAGCTGCCAACGGTTCAAGATCAAGAACCACTCAAGAACCCAAGATTCTTTCCACAAAGCTACAAGTGGCAAGCAACTTGTTCAACATCATATCTGCAATCCGGAACTGCGATCAATGCACAACACCTGTCCATGGGCAGCTAGATATCTTCTCTTGCGGGAATCCACTCCTAGCACAACCAATTCAAGAACCATTCTTGGATCCACTATCTACAACGCAGAGCTCACTCCTCTACATCATAGGGCCCCAACCAGACACAGCCCACGCCCACATCATGACAGTGACAAGGCACAAATCAATTTTATCATTTTATCCCCAATTTCCTCAAATTCGTACCAAAACTATAATTCCTTTTGTTCTTCCCCAAAATACCCAATTCCCTCCCCATAAAACCTAATTTTACTTATGTGCTAAGTCAATCACAACCACAATTGCGTCATCTTCAGAATATTAGAAAGTCCTCCAAAATTAGCTTCATTATAACCCAGAAATTTGCACTAGAAATCAAGAAAATACCCTAATTGTTACCTATTTTCTCAATCAGCAGCTAACCATCTATCAAGAAATCAAAACTAACAATTAGCATCAACAAACCCAACAATCAAGCATTCATGCCAACAATTAACATCTGCAAAGCAAAGGAATCAAAATCGGCAGAATGATAATCACAAAGAAAAAAAAAAACTAATTGCTTTTCTAGATCCATTCAATAAAATTCAAACATCACTCATATTACACAAAGCTTTAAAAAAGTA
Source organism: Dracaena cambodiana (assembly GCA_036321105.1). NCBI lineage: Eukaryota > Viridiplantae > Streptophyta > Magnoliopsida > Asparagales > Asparagaceae > Dracaena > Dracaena cambodiana. Next base: position 17,432,623 of record JAYEPQ010000005.1, on the reverse strand, counting down.
GAAGAACGAAAAATAGATCGATTCAGTGTAGAAAAAAGAAATGAATCAAACCGCAGCGAAAAGAATCAAACCGCAGCGGCACGATCGCCGGCTGATCAGACCGGAGGCAGCTTGTCGTCGTGATTCCTGCAATCTTGGCCTTCGATTGGAGGATGAGGGGACGGTTCTTGGCCTCTTCGTCGTCCTCCACGTTCGGTGATGCTTAGGTTGATGCAGGAGCAGCGCTCCAGCGAGGCGAAGAAGGCGGAGGCCACGCTCGTGCCCAGCCAGCTCGCCACGCCCTCGATCTTCTCGCACGAGATTACGACTCGAGTTCTCCATCGATGGAGCTCGACAGATTATTTTCCCTTTTTCTTTTTTTTTTTTTCTAGAGAGAGAAAGTAACCTTAGAGAGAGAAATATCGTAACGGTCGTTGAGTTCATAAACAAGTAGGATGGGAGTTTGATGAGAAATAGCGGATTCAAGAAATTGAATTAAACAATAAGCATTTTATTTTTAATTTGGAGTTTTTATATTTAAAAATTAGCCTTTATTCTCTAAAATTTTAATATTTTATTTTAGTCCTCCAAATCTTTAATTTACTTAACTTTATTCTATCTGGATAATTTTTTATACAAATTTATCGTTATACCCAAAAAAGAGATATAACGGTTATTTTCCACTTACCATTTTCCTTCTCTCTTCCTCTTCTTATTGACTTCCCTCTCCATTCTTTTCCTCTCTCTTCCCTCATAGTTAATATCTCTCTTTCTTCTTTTTTTTCTTTCTCTAATCCTACATCCATCAGAGAGAATACAATAAAAAGAGAAAGAGCAGAGGAAGAGAAAAGGGACGGAAATAACTGATATTTTCCTTCCTTTTACGGGTATAGTAGGAAATTTAGACCAAAAATTATCCAGGAGACTAAATTGAAATAACTTAAAAGATTTGGGGACTAAAAAAAATAAAGATTTTAGAAAATAAAGTCTAATTTTTAAATATGTAAGGGACTGATATGTAAAAATCTCTTTTAATTTTAATTTGTGAAGATTTAACTCTTATCTCTTATGTTCATTCATTATTTAATTATGAGAGAGGTGTTTTTTGAGTTTTTTAATTCTCTTTTTTTTCTAATTTTTGTTGGATAGATAAATTTTCGTGTATTTAATTAACTTTTTCTCTCCTTTTCATCCTCATAATCTCATTTCTAACTTTTGACGCATAGTTTAGATTCAATGTATATGAACAGGGAGTTATATAAACACAAATTCTAATTTCTAGAAAATAGAGTTTTACTTAATTTAGGTTTAGTTGGAAATCCAATTTCAAAATAAAGATATTAGAAATAAATCAATTTCAATAGAGTTTTGATTTTGAAGTTTTGCAGTCTTAAACAAGTTAAAAAAACTAGAGCATAAAAACTTCATTTTAGACATCATAAACCAGTCTAATTTTAAAAAATTTTGTACTTCTTTTAAGTGTGATTATATTCTTAACTTAAAATATGGAGCTCAGTAGATGGGTACTTAAGTATGAAATATAGTAACTTATAACTCAAAAGTATATTATTTGGAAATTTGTGCTTCTAGCAATTTGAATAACTATATATATATATATATATATATATATATATATATATATATATATATATATATATATATATATATATAATATTAAATTAATAAGGTGGAAAAAATTATCAAAGTAATAAGATGGATGAACGTGCAATCTATGCAAACAGATTCTACGTGGCTTTAGATGTGCCGCAAATTTGTGGACTCTTATAGACAAATTAAAATAATAACAACAAGTCAAAGTGATAGATGGAGAATATCAAAGTTATAGGTTTAGAGAGATGAAATCATTAGTTTAGAAAAGACAGAATAAGTCCCGGTATATATATCCATTACATTATATTTTTTGTGAAAAGCTTAAAAAAATGCCACTGAAAACAATGTATCAGTTACAAATTTTAATCGTTGTCACAGAAAAATTTTTTTTTTACAAATATTTAATATTAAAAATGTCACTGTAAACTAGATTTCTTGTAGTGAATTAAGATAAAAAAAACTTGTTAGAACATAATCTCAAGAAAACATTTACATTGAAATAAGTCTTAATATTTGAAAAAAAAATCTAATTCACATATAGCAAATGTAAAATATATTTATATTTACTTATTTTTTATAATAGCATAAAAGAATTAATTTTTACTCTACCTTCCCATAAATAAGCACATCCAAGCATTTTAATCTAGAATTTATTGAATTAAAATAAAATGTGACAATATAAATTCCTCAAAATAACTTTTATGATACAAATAAAAATTGGTGTCATTAATTTCCATTTTGTTAATGACAAGTTTTTTCTTGTTGTCATTAAAAAATTTATACTTTAGTGACGATTTTTTAGTACTCGTCACTAAAAACAATTTTTTAATGACAAGTTTTTTTTATTGTCACTGAAAAAATTATATTTTAGTAACGATTTTCAGCCTTCATCATTGAATATTATGTTTTAGTGATAAATGTTTTAGTTGTCACTAAAAATTTTAGGTTTTAGTGACGATTTGTAGTCGTTATCACTGAAAAGTATGTTATAGTGACAAGTTTTTTTTCATTGACACTAAAGAATTAATATTTTAGTGACGATTTTTAGCTCTCATTACTGAAACTATGGTTTAGTGACAAGTTTTTCTTGTTGTCATTGAAAAATTTATTTATTTTAGTGACAATTTTTAGTTCTCGTGACTAAAAACTATGTTTTTGTGACAAGTATTTATTTGTTGTTACAAAAAGTATGTTTTAGTGACAATTATTCATCTTCATCACTGAAAACTCATAATTTGCGATAATTTTTCTTCTTTATAACAAATACTCACTTTTAGTGACGAATTTAACTCTTGTCACTAATAACTCGTCACTATATCTCCTTGTTCTTGTAGCATGGTCACTCACCTACACTTTATAAGCTTGTAAAACGAAGAGAGTCCTAACTGAACTTCATTGAAAATACAAAACTTTTCTTACAATGTTATACTCTCTCTATATTTCTTGCATATACCTCACTCAAAAAGTGCAACACTCTACTCTTCTCCTACAAGCTTAGCTCCTATCCCTCATTGCATCATATATAATTCAATCTATTGAGGAGTGTTGCAAACATTTCCTAAGCCGCTTTTGGTGTGTTGGGTTCTTGAATATGCTTCAAGAGTGTTGCAGTGCAGTATTAGATCCTCCAATGGCGTTGATCTCCTATACAATTTGGCCTTCTAAGTATAATTGCATGCAAGAACTTCAGTAATTGTAATTGTCTTTTGAGCTTCTTGACTGCGACAATTATACCAACAGAGTTTTCCCAAGTCCGACGTCATAACATGATATGCCTCCTTGAACACACAGACACACACATGCACGCACCACGCACCCATGCAAGCACCCACGCACCACGCACCCATGCAAGCACCCACGCACGCACACACACATGCGCGTATGGCGCTTGCACACGCCTGGCGCGCACAGCACGCATGCCTGCCGCTCGCCTGTATGCATGTGTGCATGCACGCATGCACACAACCTTTCTTGATTCATTCCTATCCAATAATTTTTTTTTAAATTTATTGGATAGGTTGATTTTGTGATGAATCGCAAAGGAAAACGAACCCATTTTTTAAAATTTAGAGAATTTATAATTTTTATTTTAGCATTTTATTAAATCTTGGTCCCGATATGCATATTAGCCCAGGTCAATATCGATATTATTTCTTAGAGGGAGATCATTCATATATATATATATATATATATATATATATATATATATATATATATATATATATATATATATATATATATATATATATATATATATATATATATATATATATATATGGGATTACTGTAGGTGAGCCGTCAGCTCAGGAAAAGTTATGTGAGCTAACGGCAAAACTAGAATTATCCAATGATTTTTCTTCAATTTTTTTTACAATTACTATCTCCTTAACTTCTTTTGGATTAAATTTCATAAATTTTGGAGTTCATTTACCCTTTTATCAAGTGTATACAAAATATTTTATTCATTAAAATCCGTTAATTTTGTGTTAACTTGATGGACGACCAAATCAAAACTAAAACCCAAGAAATTGGGTATGAGTGAATCCTAGGGGGTCGAGATCATAATCCAAAAGAAATTTTTAAAAAAAAATTATTAGAGATAGTAAAAATGAACTGCAGCTCAGGTAATTTGCGTGAACTTTCAGCTCATTTCCATTTTTCTCTCTCTCTCTCTCTATATATATATTATAATATTAAAAATTTGCTTACAGCTCATGTAAATTATTTATTTGAGCTACATTCTATTTCAACTATTTCGGATTATTTTATTCTCAAAATATATTTATGCATTATGATCTCAACCCTCTAGGGTTCACTCATTCCCAATTGTTGAGGTTTAGTTTTGATTTAATTTTCCATCAAATAGATACAAAATTAACAATTTGTTTGAGTATAACATTTTGTATCGACTTGATAGAGTAGTAATTAAACTCAAAAATATATGAAATTTGATCCATAAAAATGTATTGTGATGGAGATCATAATCAAAAAAATGGATTACAAATAATAGAAACATTAGTTTTTCACTACTGACTCACGAACTTACCTGAGATAAAAGTTCATTTGTAGTAATCCAAACATATATATATATATATATATATATATATATATATATATATATATATATATATATATATATATATATATATATATATATATATTGTTGCTAATAGAGCCCTATTGCCTTAATGGGTTTCGGTACACCGAAACGGGTCCAAAACCGGCCCAAACCCATTATGATATAATATAAATATGGGGTTGTGTGCTAGGGTTTTGATTGGACGAAGTTTGTTTTTCTTTCTTTTGTTGTGGGCAGCTAACACAAAAGAAGAAACAAAAAGAAAAATAATTGCTGCTATATTTGGCCAAAAGGGAAAATAGGTGTTACTATTTTTTGTCTTGGGCAAAAGGATAGAAATAAAAGGTGCGGCTGCCAATTGCTTTTGGCCGAAAGCAAAAGGAAGAGGTCGAGGTTTTCTATTGATTGGCGGCTGGTTCTTTGCATTATTGCCGCTGCAATTATAGGCCGAAGACCAAGAAGAAAGGGTTCGATGCTTTCTTTGGAATTTTCGGCAGCCGAAACAAAGAGGAAAATCATTGTAATAAGAGGTTAGGATTTAATCTCAAAATCTTGTGTGATTTCTTTGTCAATTTTCTTGTGGTTGAGAAGTAGAGATGATGTGTTATATTTACTGCAAGCACACAGTATCGGTGTAGCGCTGTACAGGTCGTCCCACAGGGATCTAAGGTGCTTTTACGATTCTTACTTTCTCCTCAGTCTAATGGACTAACCAAAGGTTCTAGGTTGAAGTCGGATTAATCTAAATAGCGTAGGATCTAGAATCCACTAATTTCCAACCATGTTCTTATTTCTATTATTTTCTTCTATCATAAAAATTCGATCTTTTTAGTTTAATTTTTACTTAAAGTGCCCTAAGCATGAGCTATCAAGTGTTGTGCAAGTATAACTCATCAAAAATACTACTTCTTATAAAAATAAACTAAATCTTTAAGATAATTCAAAGAAAAAGATAAAACCAACAACCCCAAACCCTAACTAAGTATAGATTATCAATAAACCTAATTCAAGTATAACCTATCAAATTTCTAATTTTCGAGTCCTTGTATTTTAATCTTTTTATTGAAAAATCATGTCTTTATTAATTTTATAAAGAAGAAAAATATTAGAAAATAATTACATGGTGGACTTTAGCTTCATCTACATCCTAGAGCTAATCTAATTAGCTACTCATATTTTTACTAAGGAAGATCAAATTTTTATTCATGAAATAATAAACCCTAATCTAGAAAGCAGTAAAATCTAAACTAGAAAGCAATAAACTTTATCTAGAAAGCAAGTAAAAATCTCAAGAACAATGGTTTACCTCTGGACACAGTGTTGTGGCCGTCAACCTTCAGCAAAAACCCTAACTTTATTAATCAGAAAACGAGTACAAAAATTCCAGCATCCCCTTTTAGAATACAAGGATAGGCCAATATATAGGCTTCGGAGATCAAACCCTAATTCTAACAGAACTGGGAAACTAAAAAATTACAAAGAAGCCACGGGAAAAATCTCGGCGTGTGGACACACGTTTTGGCAGCTAAATAGCGGTAAAAACTGCTAAATAGCGGTCTAATATTGTAAACATTGCTTGAAACTTTTTTTCCGTAAATCTCTTGTCTTTTTTATTTAGTTTTCCTGACTGTATTTGACTTTGGGTCTCTTTAGTATCGTAGTCTCGTAGTTTTGCCCACTTTAGTAACTTTTTAGACTCTGATTTCCTAATCCAACTTTGAATTCATGCCATCTTCTTGTACGAATCGGAGTACCTGAAAAAGATACTAAAAATACCTGAGTAGTATTATTTATATACAAAAATAGATAAAGTATGAGAGGAAAAAATACAATATATGATACTTATCAAGAGACTGATAATTCTCTTTTGATATAGTGGAAGCTTTTCGATCGTGTCCTCGTGGACGTAGGTATATTGCCGAATCATATTAAATCTGCGTGTTCTATGTCTCTGCTATTTTTCTCTTCGGTTAACTATTTGATTTCGCTGGTTGTTGCATTAGTATTATTCCGCTATTTTTGCTAACAATTGATATGAGAGCCCTGAATTGGGTCAGATTTTACTCAGGTCGCTGTTGATTTTGAGTGGGAGTTATGGCGGAAGATAAGAATGGAAAGATTAAAAAATTTGATGGGACAGATTTTTAATGGTGGAAATTACAGATGGAAGATTATTTATGTCAAAAGAATTTACATCAACCACTGTTTGGAGAAAATCCATAAAAGATAACAGATGAGGAGTGAGAATTGTTGGACAGGAGGGCTTTGGCGCAGATTCGATTGTGCCTGATAAAGCAGGTTGTGTTCAACGTCTCCAAGGAGAAAACCACTTCAGTTTTGATGTCAGCGTTGGCTAAATTTTATGACAAGCCGTCTGCTTCAAATAAACTGTTTCTAATGAAAAAGTTGTTCAACTTGAGAATGATTTCTGATAATTCAGTTGTTAATCATTTGAATGAATTTAATACATTATGGACACAACTTGAATTCTTAGATTTTGTCTTTTCTGATGACATTAAAAGTTTGATGTTTATGTGTTTGTTACCAGATAATTGGAGTAATATTGTTATGGCCATCAGCAATACTTCCAATTTGATGTTGTTGTGAGTACAATCATGAATGATGAATTAATAAAAAAGAGTATGATGAGAGCACAGTTTTTACAAGTACTGCTCTGTCTGTTGATAATGACAGAAAGAAGGAAAGGAATAAAAGTTTAAGTAGGGAGTCAAAACAAAGAGAAAGATCAAAATCTAAGGGGAAGTTCAAAAAAAATTAGTGTGTTGGAAATGTAAGACAGAGAGTCATATGAAGAAGAATTGTCCAAATAAAGATAAGAAAGAAGCGAATGTGGTGAATCCAAATAAAGAGTATGATGACTTGTACTTGTTTGCTCATACAGAATCAATGTCAGATCTGTGGTTTGTGGATTCATGGGCTTCGTTCATTACACTGCTCGCAGAGAATGGTTTGAGAATTATGTCCAAGGTGAATTTGGGCATGTGACTGTTTGTAATGGGCAGGAATGCAAGATTGTCGGTAAGAGAACAATTCAGTTAAAGTTGCACAATAGTGGAAAGTTGTTTTTATATGAGGTCAGGCACATACTAGATTTGAAGAAGAATTTGATATCTGTTAGCAAGCTGGATAGCAAAGGTTATCAAATCTTATTTGAGAGAAAATAGTGGAAGATCAACAAAGGAGCAATACTAGTGGTCAAGGGTGAGAGAGTGGGAACTCTATATTTACTCTCAAGCTCGGTGGATCATGTTATTTGTTTGGCTACCGTGAATAATGAGAAGGCTACCTTATGGCATTAGAGGCTCGGTCACTTGAGCAAAAGCGGCATGAGGGTATTGTAATCTAGAGGTATATTGATAGATATGAAAGATGCTAACTTTGATTTCTATGAAAACTATGTGTTTGGAAAGCAGAAAAGAGTTAGATTTATGAAGGATGGCAAGGAGAAGAAAACCGAGAGATTGGATTTGGTATATACAGATATATAGGGGCCTTCTTCGGCGAAGTCTCTTGAAGGTAATTCTTATTTTGTCACTTTCATAGATGATGCAAGAAAGAAAACATGAGTGTTTGCACTTAAGTAGAAATCCGATGTCTTCAAGATCTTCAAGGTATGGAAAACTCTTGTTGAGAATGAAACAGGTTTGAAGGTGAAATGTCTATTGTCAGACAATGGTGGGGAATTTTGCAATAGAGAGTTCGATGACTATTGCTCTACCCACGGGATCAGGAGAGTAAAGACTGTATCGAGAACACCGCAGCAGAATGGCGTGGCTGAGAGGATGAATAGAACCATTATAGAGCGAACTTAGAGCATGAGACTACATGTAGGTTTACCTTTGCAACTTTGAGTAGCCACTGTAGATACGACAGTCTATCTGATCAACAGGAGTCTAACTAGTATTTTAG